>CANTUR010001324.1:0-125602 GCA_947683625.1 Mallotus nudiflorus | reverse complement strand
AAATTTTATCAATAATATCAATAATTAAACTCAATTTACCAATTAATTTCAATTAAAAACATAATTAACCTAATTTTCCAAAAATTCCATAAACTAATTAAATTCAAAATAAATACATAGAAATTCATAAAAATTCCAAATAAATTTCTATAATTCATTTCAACACCTATATTCATCATAAAACTCAATTTCATAATTTAATTAATTAATTTCCAAAAATTAGAAAATAATATTAAAATATTCAAAAAAACCCAAAAATCAAAATAATCTCCAAAAATTATACAAAAATTCACACATGTATATTAAGCTACTAGGATCAACATTTGTTAAGGGAATTTTCATGAATCAATCATTTGAAGCTCAAAAAAATTCAAAAATCATTTATAGCCAAAATTGAAAAATTGAGAAAAACCTTACCAAATCAAGTTTTAAGCTTAAAAAAAACTTGGAATTGTCTTCTATGGCCTTAGGGGAGTCCAACAACACCAGAATGAAGGAATTTGGTGGCCGGAATAGTAAGTTATGAAGAAAATGGGACTTTCGGCCAAAAATGGAAGAAAAGGAGTTGGCCGGCACCGAGGAAGACGACCGGAGTGGCGGAGCTGCTGAAGAAGATAGTGACACGCAGGGGAGGCACTCTGACGGCCGGTGATCGGAAGTAGCAGCGATGAGGGTTGATGGAGGAGGGTCGGGGAGAAGAAGGAAACCGAAGGAAAAAGAAAAGAAAAAGAAAGAAAGAAAAAGGAAAAGAAAAAGAAAAAGAAAAGAAAAAGAAAAAGAAAAAAAATAATATAAAAATAATATGGTATGTTAATAAAATACTTGGAAAAAATCACACACCATAATATTTTAATAATTTATATACTACATGAAAATAATTAAATAACAATAAACCAAATAAATAAATAATAAAATAATAAAATATTAGGGTAATAAATTAAACCCTAATTAAATAAATAAATACACACATACACGTTATCTAGTATTTTAAAAATATGTATGAGTTCATGCAAGTCCGTAAATCTATTTAAAATAATTAAATATAAATAGTTTACGTATCAATTTCCCCGAAAATGCAAGTCCTGGGAAAATTTTACATAAAGTACTCAAAATAATAATAAACAATTAAAAATTCAATTTTAATTAATCAACAACTCATGGAATATCAATATCATATTTTAAAATTATTAACACTGCATATCCCGATGCAGTGTAAAAATGTTTTAAAACACGGGATATTACACTTAAGTTAGATATATTCTAATGCCATGATCATTTTATTTGTTTAATTGTGCCGAGACTAAGGCCTAGCGAACTAGGCCTGTCGGACCAGTCTCGAGGAGCGCATCCCTATGAGTTATTATAATATATATACATTGCTTAGGTTGCATGTTTTAGAATGCTATGTTTTAAATGTAAGATTTTTTGCATAATTACTTTATTGAATGTTTAAGTATATTTTAGGTATATTTTCAGTATACTTTTGGCATATTTTAATATAAATGCATGTCTTCTTTTGATTTATATTCAAATTATGTTTAAATATATTATTTGGTTGATTTTATGTATATTTCATGCTTTAATTGAACTTATTTGACGTATATATACCTAAAGTATACTTAGTTTATTTTAGCTATATATCTGGTATATATATGGTTTATTTGATCCTTTTGAATGGCTTTATACATTATTTTGTTACTCGAATGTATGTTTTATTTTAATGAAGGATATCGATAGAACGTGCTTCCTAGTGGGGCAGCACTAGCACCGTGTACGTACCGGTGCGATAGATGATATGTTGAATTATTAACTTATTGTGGAAATTATGATTTGATTAAGAATGATATGATTGATTTGATTGAGATTGATGTGATTGATGGTGTGATTGCTGGAGCTCGATTGACCAAGTGTATCGGGGCCAATCACATTGACAGTTAGACTACTGGAGCTCGGTTGACTTAGTTTCTCGAGGCCAGTCTACTGTCCAGTTGGACTAAGTGAATTATTTGGAAATAAGTGGGCCTATATGGCTAGAGCGAGTTCTATTGATATTTGAGGTTGTGAAAACATAGGGTTCTATTTGATCCTTCATAAATAAGATGATTTTCAGTATTAAATATAAAATTATTTTCTTTGCATCTATGTATACTTGCCTGTATACATATTTATTATATATACTTTTGAGTGTTTGCATTTGAAATTTAGTTATGCATGTATATATATTATAATAATTCACTTAGTGAGGTCTAACTGTCACGACCCAAAACAGGGGCCATGACCGGCGCTAGGGAACGAGAATTCTTTCGAATCCGGAACCCGTAGCAAGCCTAAAAAAAATAAAATAAAACATGCAATAATAACAATAATCATATAATATGCAGCAGAAATAAAAATCATAAATATAATGATAACACTTCATCACTAGATTTGAATCAAATCTCATCACATATATAAAATCTCTTTAATACAAATCCAGTTTCAATATAATACATCTCTTTTAAAATAAAATACATGAAATCCAATACTTTAATTCACAACTACTGCAGTGTCTAGATAAAATAAATAAGACTCAAATAGATAATTTACACAAAGAAGCCGGGGCGGAAGAAATCCGGCGTATCGACCTGCTACTGAGGTCTGAAGAAGTTGACTCTCCTGAAAAATAGTCAACGGAGGGGAGTCAGACCTCACTGAGTGAAATTACTATAATATATATATACATACATACTAAATGACAATGCATACAGTCAATAATACATATCTAATATGTATATATATACAGACAAATTCACACAGATGTAGTAAAATCATTTTTATATACTTTTATTTAAAATCATGATTTATGAAGGATCACATAGAACCCTAGAATATCGCAACCTCGGAAATAGTGTTAAACAACACTCTAGCCATACAGGCTCACTTATTCCAAAATATATCCACTTATTCCATTTGGACAGTAGACTGGCCCCGAGACACTAAGCCAACCGAGCTTCAGCAGTCTGACTGCCAGTGTGATTGGCCCCGAGACACTTGGTCAACCGAGCTCCAGCAATCACACCCCAAACCACATCTCACACATCAATAATCATAATCAAATCAAAATCCACAAATAAGTTAGTAATATAGCCTAAAGCTATAGGCGTACCGGTACGTACTCGGTCCTAGTGCTGCCCACTAGGTAGCACGTTCTATCGATATCCTTCATTAATAAATAAATCATTCATTAACAAAAATAAATGATGCATGAATTTAAATGAAACAACAATATAAACCATATATATACCGAAAATATACCAAAAGTAAACCAGGTATATTTCGAGTATATATACGTCAAATGAATTCAATCAAATCATAAATTAAACTAAAAATATATTTAAAAACATTTTAAATATATTTTATTAACAAAACATGTATATAATTTATTATATACCAAAAATATACTTAATATAAACTTAAGAATTAATCAAATTATTTATGCATATTTAATCAACATAAAACATGCATTTCTAAATAATGCATCCTAAGCATATATATATAGTATAGTAACTCACCTAATGCGCTCCACGAGACGGGTCCGACAGGCCTGGTCCACTAGCCCTCAGTCTCGGCGCAACTAAACAAGAAATAAGTAACCGACATCAGAATAAACCTAACAGAAATCCTAGAATTCAATCTAGAGTATTAAACACAGAATCGAAATTTAGGGTTCGACCGGACATCACGTTTTACGAGAATTCTACCGAAAATCCGACAGAACCTCCCCTATAAAACGGACATCTCTCTACTCAAAAGAGTAGAGCCGACCCTGCAAAGAAAATAGCACTTCGAGAAATAGGCTCAACACAATCAAAATCCCACGGTCGGACTCCAAACTACAGTCCACCGATCGGGGTCCACAAACACAGAATAATTCCAGATATACCAAAAATATCCTTAAATCACAGAAATACATTTTATACATAGAAATTACATAATTAACCTTAAAACACTGTAAAAACCGATAAAAACTCATTTTATTAGAAAAACCGTATATTATATATATAATTGAAAATAATTCACGAAAAATAGTTTTAATTAGTTAAAAATACTAAATAATTTGTAGAAATCATTTTTATACCTTAAATAACTATTAAAACCAATTAAATTACATTTTTAGCCAATTTAGGGTAAAATTACCAAAATACCCCTATATATAGTAAATATACTTAAATTACTTCAAAAATTCACCAAAAATCATACAATAATCCAAAATTAATTTTCTCAACATATTTATCAATAATATCAATAATTAAACCCAATTATCCAATTAAATTCAAATAAAAATACATTTAACCCTAATTTTCCAAAATCACACAAACTTCAATAATTAAAAATAAATACTTAAAATTCATAAAAATTCCAAATAAATTCCTATAATTCATTTCAACACCCAATTCAACCATAAACTCCAATTTCATAATTTAAATAATTAATTTCCAAAAATTAGAAAATAATATTAAAATATTCAAAAATACCCAAAAATCCAAAAAATCTCCAAAAATTCTACCAAAATTCACACATGTAGATTAAGCGACTAGGATCAACATTTGTGAAGGGAGTTTTCATGAATCATCCAATTCGAAGCTCAAAAAAATCAAAAACCCTAATAGGCCGAAATTGACAAAATCGAAACCTAAGCAATTCTAGACCATTTAAGCTCAAACCAAAGCTAGAATCACACTCACCGGAGCTCAAGGAGAAGAAAGAGACTGGCGGTGTCAAAAATGGTGGCCGGAATCGGCGTGAACGACGGTGGATCGATTTTCGGCTTCTCCGGCCAAAATCGACTTCCAGACGCCGGAAACGGCTACCTCAGGCGGCGGAAATGGTTGGGGAAGGCGGGTGGCACACCGGACGGCACACCCACGGTGAAGAAACGGCGTGACAGGTGTCCGGACGGCGAGGAGAAGGATCGGGAGGAAGAAGGAGACTTGGGGGGCAAAATGGTAATTTTCCAATTCTTTTGATTTTTGATGTATATATGTATATATATATACTTTACACTATATAATAAAATAATATTAAATTACACACATCAAATATACACCACACATATAAAATTTAATATTTTAATAATTTATACTAAATAAAATTAATTAAATAACAATAAAACAAATAAATAACTAATAAAATATTAGGGTAATAATAAACCCTAATTAAATAAATATACACACACGTAGGCTTTATTTAGCATTTTAAAAATACGTATGAGTCCATGCAAGTCCAAAAATATATTTAAAATAATTAATATTAAAATATTTACGTGAAAATTTCCCCGAAAATGCAAGTCCCGGGAAAATTTTACGTAAAGTACTATAGATAAAACACAGTATTAAAAATAGGTTTTAAGTACATATTAACTCGTAAAAATATCATATAATATACAAAAATTATTGACACTGCATATCCCGGTACAGTGTAAAAATATTTAAAAACACGGGATATTATAGTCTTCCCCCCTTACAAGAATTCGTCCTCGAATTCCAGAAAACAAGATCAAGAAGGAAAGAGATACGGGTAAGAAGCTCGCATCTCAGCTTCAGTCTCCCACGTATGCTCTTCAACTCTGTCGCTACACCATAGAACCTTGACCATCGGAAATCTGCTTTGATCGCAACCTGTCGAACTTGAAAATCAACGATCGCCACAGGTTCTTCCACAAACGTCAAATCTTCATTCACTTCCACACTGTCAGGCTGCAACACGTGTGAAGGATCTGAGATATACTTCCTCAACATCGAGATATGAAATACTGGATGCACCCTGCGATAAACTCGGAGGCAAATCCAACCGATATGCAGCAGTGCCAACTCTCTCCAGAATCTCAAACGGTCCCAATGTATCTCGGTGCTAGCTTACCCTTCCTGCCAAATCTCATCACACCCTTCATCGGAGATACTTTCAGAAAAATAAAATCTCCAACCTGAAACTCCCACATCTCTACGCCTAGGATCCGCATAACTCTTCTGTCTGCTAACTGCTGTCTCTAATCTTCGCTTAATCACGGCGACTTTCTCTGCAGCATCCTGAACCATCTCTGGTCCAGTGAAAGCTCTCTCACCAATCTCATCCCAACTCAATGGGGATCTACACTTCCTTCCATATAACGCCTCATACGGTGACATACCAATACTGCTATGGTAGCTATTATTATATGCAAACTCAACAAGCGACAAATGATCATCCCAGCTACCTCCCAAATCCAAGACACATCCTCAACATATCTTCCAGTGTCTGGATCGTCCTCTCAGACTGGCCATCTGTCTGAGGATGGAAAAGCAAGTACTGAAATCCAACCTAGTGCCCATCGCTTCCTACAACTTCTGCCAAAAAACGAGAAGTAAACACCGAACCTCTATCTGACACAATGGACACAGGTACTCCATGAAGGCAACACAATATGCTTCACGTACAACTTCGCCAATCTAGCAACTGAGTATGTAGCTTTCACAGGCAAGAAATGTGCAGACTTTCGTCAATCTGTCTACAATCACCTAGATGGAATCGTATCCATCCTCTCGAACGAGGTAAACCGACCACAAAATCCATAGCTATCCTTTCCCACTTCCACTCGGGAATAGGAAGAGGCTGAAGCTTCCCAGAAGGCTTCTGATGTTCGGCTTTCACTTGCTGACACGTCAAACACTTAGCAACATAATCAACAACATCTTTCTTCAATCCGTCCCACCAGTATAGATCTCTGATACTGTGGTACATCTTAGTACACCTGGATGAACGCTGTAAGCTGTAGAATGTGCTTCCTCTAAAATCTCTTCTCTCAAATCATCCACATCAGGAACACACAATCTACCACTGATCCACAACACACCATCATCATCAAGTGTGAAATCAGTGAACTTCCCTACTCTGACATTCTCTGCAAGCTCTTCCAGAATAGGATCTCGGCTCTGAGCTGCTTTAATCCTATCCCTTAGTACAGATCGTACTGTTAAACTGAGCTAGCAGTCCAGCCTGATCTACTAATCTTCATCATCAGACCTTGATCCACCATCAGATGCAACTCTTGGATCAATGGTCTTCTCTCAATACTGATATGAGCAAGACTACCTGAGGACTTCCTACTCAAGGCATCTGCTACAACATTAGCTTTACCCGGATGGTAAAGAATCTCGCAATCATAATCCTTCAACAATTCCAACCATCTTCTCTGCCTCAAATTCAAATCTCTCTGCTGAAAAATGTACTTAAGGCTCTTGTGATCAGTAAATATCTCACAAGTCACCCCGTACAAATAATGTCTCCAAATCTTCAAAGTAAAGATCACTGTAGCCATCTCAAGATCATGTGTAGGATAGTTCTGCTCATGCTTCTTCAACTGCCTCGAAGCATAGGCTATCACCCTTCCATTCTGCATCAACACACAACCAAGACCAATTCTAGAGGCATCACAGTAAACTGTGAATTTATCCACACTATTAGGCAAAGCTAATACTGGCGCTTGTGGTCAACTTCTCTTTCAACAACTGAAAACTGTTCTCACAAGCTTCTGACCACTCAAATCTAACATTCTTCTGAGTCAAGCGAGTCATAGGGGCTGCTATTCTGGAAAAATCCTGCACAAACCGCCTATAATACCCGGCTAAACCCAGAAAAACTCCGAATCTCTGTGATAGAAGTAGGTCTAGGCCATTCAGACACTGCCTCAACCTTCTGTGGATCAACCTGAATACCTTCTTTAGACACTACGTGTCCAAGAAAAGAAACACTCTCCATCCAGAAATCACACTTCGAGAATTTAGCATAAAGCTGATGATCTCTTAGTGTCTGTAGTACAATCCTCAAATGATATACATGCCTCTTCCATACTCCTTGAAGTATACTAGTATATCATCAATGAAGACTACTACAAACTGATCCACATACGGTCTGAATACCCTATTCATCAGATCCATAAAAGCTGCTGGTGCATTAGTCAAACCAAAAGACATCCACCAGAAACTCATAATGGCCATATCTAGTGCGGAATGCTGTCTTAGGAATATCAGCTTCACTAATCCGCAGCTGATGATAACCCGACCTCAAGTCAACCTTGGAAAAGAACTGTGCACCCTGTAAGCTTATCAAACAAATCATCTATCCTCGGGAGAGGATACTTGTTCTTCACTGTCACCTTATTCAATTCTCTATAGTCAATGCACAGTCTCAGGGGTACCATCCTTCTTCTTCACAAACAAGACTGGTGCACCCCAAGGAGAAACACTAGGTCTAATAAAACCCTTATCTAACAACTCTTGCAACTGCTCCTTCAACTCTCTCAACTCTGCAGGAGCCATACGATAGGGTGGTATAGATATAGGAGTAGTACCTGGAACCACATCTATACAGAACTCAATCTCTCTATGAGGTGGTAAACCTGGCAACCTCCTCGGGAAAAACATCAGGAAACTCACAGGCAACAGGAACATCTGTGAGTGATAACTTCTCCACTGACGTATCCCTGACCAATGCCAAATATCCCTGACAACCTTTCCTCAAACAACTTCCTAGTCGTAATAATAGAAATAAGATTCTGAGGTGCTGAACTCCTATCACCAACAAACTTAAACTCTTCTTCACCAGGAATTCTAAAAGTCACCTCCTTATTCCTGCAATCTACCATGGCGAAGTGCTGAGATAACCAATCCATTCCCAGAATAACATCAAACTCCATCACATCCAACAAAATCAAATCAGCGGGTAATTCTCTATCTCCCACGAGAACTGGACAACCAGAAAGAACAATATCGATGTCCAAAAGAATCGCTCAGAGGAGTGGCAACAGACAAAGGAAAAGCCATCCTCGAAGCTTGCCAACAAGATTTAGAAGCAAAAACAGGAGAAACAAATGAATGCGTGGCACCCGGATCAAACAAAACCCAAGCATCCAGGTAACAAACAGAAATAATACCTGCCACGACTGCATTAGATGCCTGAGCATCCTGCTGAGTCAGATGGAAGACTCTCGCCTAACCTTGACCTCCCTGCTGACTGGTAGAAGCCTGGCCAACACCTCTGGCACCTCCTCTAGTACCTCTACCACGACTCTGCTGTGGAACAAACTGAGTAGAACTCTGATACTGGGCTGGTGGCAACTGAAATGGCACAGGTGCTGCACTAGCAATCGACTGTTGTGGGAATCATGGAATCTGCTGCTGCTGATACCCAGAATAAGGATATGATCTGGCAAAATGTCCTGTCTGCCCGCATCTGAAACATGTCAGTGGTGTCAGATAACACGGTCCCTGATGGACCTCTACCACAAGTCTAGCAAACGCTGGCCGCTGATCCAGAACTACGACCACTGCTGCTGCTCGAAGCACCTGACCCAAATCTGAATGATCTACGCTGACCCTCCACGGCCATGTCTACTGCTCTGATGCACTCGTTGCTGCTGTCTCTGACTCTGCTGAGTCGGACCTCCTGCTGACTACTCGATCCAACCATGAAAACTCGAATATGGAGTAGCCTGCAATCCACTCGACTGAACTCCCAACTGGTAGTAATCAGGCATCGCTTCCTGCCTAACTAACCTCAACTCAATCTCCTTAGCTAGCTCAATCACAGACTCGAGAGTAAGGCCTGCTGTAGGCATACCAGCAAAAGCTGAACCCAAACCAGTAACATACGTAGTAACTACGAAGTACTGATCTCGCATCAGATCCTCAGCATATCTACCCAGACGAAGAAACTCTCGGGTATACTCCTCTACAGATCGATCTCCACGAGAAATACTGGTCAGACGAAGACGATAACTTAAACGAAGAGGCTCTGGACAGAATCTCCTCATGAATCGCTCTCGAAACTGAGCCCATGTCATCGTCATCATATAGGGCTGGATCATCTGAATAAACCAATCTAAGGCTGGTCCCTCAATAGACAACTCAACAATCATGATCCGCTGGTACTCGGTATGAGCAGTCCGAGTCCTAGTCTCAATCGCATGCAGAAAATCTAAAGGATCGGAAGTACCATCGAAAGCAATCCTGCCAACTCGGGCATAGAACAAAGCTGCCTCAGGGTCAGACATACCCTGCTGATAGGCAGGCTGAACAGGCTGAACAATAAGAGGAATAGGAACGTCAAACTCAGGCTCTACAGGCTCCTCGTCCTGTAACTCTCTCTGCCTACGGTGACCTGTCGCTCCCTCGAGGTCTACCTCTGCCATGACCTCTACGTCTAACTGGCTGCTCAGGAGGTAGAACCTCGTCCAGAAAAGACTCATCATCCTCGGCCTCAATGACCGGTGGAGCGACACGCGCATGCCTCCTCATACTGAAAAGACAAACGGAAAGATTCAGACAAAACAGACAACGGAGGAATAACGCTGAAAACTAAAGCAAAGAATACTTATCAAGACATACTCGAACCTAATACACTACAGTAGTTCAACAGAAAACACAACTCGAAAACTAGGGCCACACTCACAAAACTAAGCCCTGACACAGAACTCTGCTCTGATACCAACTTTGTCACGACCCAAAACAGGGGCCATGACCGGCGCTAGGGAACGGGAATTCTTTCGAATCCGGAACCCGTAGCAAGCCTAAAAAAAAATAAAATAAAACATGCAATAATAACAATAATCATATAATATGCAGCAGAAATAAAAATCATAAATATAATGATAACACTTCATCACTGGATTTGAATCAAATCTCATCACATATATAAAATCTCTTTAATACAAATCCAGTTTCAATATAATACATCTCTTTTAAAATAAAATACATGAAATCCAATACTTTAATTCACAACTACTGCAGTGTCTAGATAAAATAAATAAGACCTCAAATAGATAATTTACACAAAGAAGCCGGGGCGGAAGAAATCCGGCGTATCGACCTGCTACTGAGGTCTGAAGAAGTTGACTCTCCTGAAAAATAGTCAATGGAGGGGAGTCAGACCTCACTGAGTGAATTACTATAATATATATATACATACATACTAAATGACAATGCATGCAGTCAATAATACATATCTAATATGTATATATATATAGGCAAATTCACACAGATGCAGTAAAATCATTTTTTATATACTTTTATTTAAAATCATGATTTATGAAGGATCACATAGAACCCTAGAATATCGTAACCTCGGAAATAGTGTTAAACAACACTCTAGCCATAGAGGCTCACTTATTCCAAAATATATCCACTTATTCCATTTGGACAGTAGACTGGCCCCGAGACACTAAGCCAACCGAGCTCCAGTAGTCTGACTGCCAGTGTGATTGGCCCCGAGACACTTGGTCAACCGAGCTCCAGCAATCACACCCCAAACCACATCTCACACATCAATAATCATAATCAAATCAATATCCATAAATAAGTTAGTAATATAGCCTAAAGCTATAGGCGTACCGGTACGTACTTGGTCCTAGTGCTGCCCACTAGGTAGCACGTTCTATCGATATCCTTCATTAATAAATAAATCATTCATTCACAAAAATAAATGATGCATGAATTTAAATGAAACAACAATATAAACCATATATATACCGGAAATATACCAAAAGTAAACCAGGTATATTTCGAGTATATATACGTCAAATGAATTCAATCAAATCATAAATTAAACTAAAAATATATTTAAAAACATTTTAAATATATTTTATTAACAAAACATGTATATAATTTATTATATACCAAAAATAAACCAAAAATATACTTAATATAAACTTAAGAATTAATCAAATTATTTATGCATATTTAATCAACATAAAACATGCATTTCTAAATAATGCATCCTAAGCATATATATATAGTATAGTAACTCACCTAATGCGCTCCACGAGACGGGTCCGACAGGCCTGGTCCACTAGCCCTCGGTCTCGCCGCAACTAAACAAGAAATAAGTAACCGACATCAGAATAAACCTAACAGAAATCCAAGAATTCAATCTAGAGTATTAAACACAGAATCGGAATTTAGGGTTCGACCGGACATCACGTTTTACGAGAATTCTACCGAAAATCCGGCAGAACCTCCCCTGTAAAACAGACATCTCTCTACTCAAAAGAGTAGAGCCGACCCTGCAAAGAAATACACTTCGAGAAATAGGCTCAACACAATCAAAATCCCACGGTCGGACTCCAAACTACAGTCCACCGACCGGGGTCCACAAACACAGAATAATTCCAGATATACCAAAAATATCCTTAAATCACAGAAATACATTTTATACGTAGAAATTACATAATTAACCTTAAAACACTGTAAAAACCGATAAAAACTCATTTTATTAGAAAAACCGTATATTATATATATAATTGAAAATAATTCACGAAAAATAGTTTTAATTAGTTAAAAATACTAAATAATTTGTAGAAATCATTTTTATACCTTAAATAACTATTAAAACCAATTAAATTACATTTTTAGCCAATTTAGGGTAAAATTACCAAAATACCCCTATATATATAAATATACTTAAATTACTTCAAAAAATCACCAAAAATCATACAATAATCCAAAATTAATTTTCTCAACATATTTATCAATAATATCAATAATTAAACCCAATTATCCAAATAAATTCAAATAAAAATACATTTAACCCTAATTTTCCAAAATCACATAAATTTCAATAATTAAAAATAAATACTTAAAAATTCATAAAAATTCCAAATAAATTCCTATAATTCATTTCAACACCCAATTCAACCATAAAATCCAATTTCATAATTTAAATAATTAATTTCCAAAAATTAGAAAATAATATTAAAATATTCAAAAATACCCAAAAATCCAAACAATCTCCAAAAATTCTACAAAAATTCACACATGTAGATTAAGCTACTAGGATCAACATTTGTGAATGGATTTTTCATGAATCATCCAATTCGAAGCTCAAAAAAATCAAAAACCCTAATAGGCCGAAATTGACAAAATCGAAACCTAAGCAATTCTAGACCATTTAAGCTCAAACCAAAGCTAGAATCACACTCACCGGAGCTCAAGGAGAAGAAAGAGACTGGCGGTGTCAAAAACGGTGGCCGAAATCGACGTGAACGACGGTGGATCGATTTTCGGCTTCTCCAACCAAAATCGACTTCCAGATGCCGGAAACGGCTACCTCAGGCGGCGGAAATGGTTGGGGAAGGCGGTGGCACACTGGACGGCACACCCACGGTGAAGAAACGGCGTGACAGGCGTCCAGACGACGAGGAGAAGGATCGGGAGGAAGAAGGAGACTTGGGGGGCAAAATGGTAATTTTCCAATTCTTTTGATTTTTGATGTATATATGTATATATATATACTTTACACTATATAATAAAATAATATTAAATTACTCACATCAAATATACACCACACACATAAAATTTAATATTTTAATAATTTATACTAAATAAAATTAATTAAATAATAATAAAACAAATAAATAACTAATAAAAAATTAGGGTAATAATAAACCCTAATTAAATAAATATACACACACGTAGGCTTTATTTAGCATTTTAAAAATACGTATGAGTCCATGCAAGTCCGAAAATATATTTAAAATAATTAATATTAAAATATTTACGTGAAAATTTCCCCGAAAATGCAAGTCCCGGGAAAATTTTACGTAAAGTACTGTAGATAAATGTAATATCCCGTCTTTTTTTTAAAATATTTTTACACTGTACCGGGATATGCAGTGTCAATAATTTCTGTATATTATATGATATTTTTACGAGTTAATATGTATTTAAAACCTATTTTTAATACTATGTTTTATTTACAGTACTTTACGTAAAATTTTCCCGGGACTTGCATTTCCGGGGAAATTTTCACGTAAACAATGTATTATTAATTATTTTAAATGTATTTACGGACTTGCATGGACTCATACGTATTTTTAAATTATTAAATAAAGCCTGTGTGTGTATATTTATTTAATTAGGGTTTATTATTTCCCTAATATTTTATTAGGTATTTAATTGTTTTATTGTTATTTAATTGATTTTATTTAGTATAAATTAATAAAATATTAATATTTTTATGTGTGTGGTGTATATTTGATGTGTGTAATTTAATATTATTTTAATATATAGTATAAAGTATATATATATACATATATTTGTCAAAAATCAAAAAGTTTGGAAAATTACAAAACTGCCCCCGACTTCTTCTTCTTCCTCCCGATTCTTCCCATCGTTGTTCCGGTCGCTGCCGTGCCGTTTCTTCACCGTGGGTGTGCCACCGTCTTCCCCGACCAATTTCGCCGCCTGAGGAGGCCGTTTCCGGCGTCTGGAAGTCGATTTTGGCCGAAGAAGCCGAAAATCGATCCACCGTCGATCACGTCGATTCCGGCCACCATTTTTAACACCGCCGGTCTCTTTCTTCTCCTTGAGCTCCGGTGAGTGTGATTCTAGCTTTGGTTTGAGCTGAATTGGTCTAGATTTGCTTAGGTTTTGATTTTTCAATTTCGGCCTATTAGGGTTTTTGATTTTTTTGAGCTTCGAATTGATTGATTCATGGAAACTCCCTTCACAAATGTTGTTCCTAGTAGCTTAATCTACATGTATGAATTTTTGTAGAATTTTTGGAGATTTTTTGGATTTTTGGGTATTTTTGAATATTTTAATATTATTTTCTAATTTTCGGAAATTAATTATTTAAATTATGAAATTGGAGTTTATGGTTAAATTGGGTGTTGAAATGAATTATAGGAATTTATTTGGAATTTTTATGAATTTCTAAGTATTTATTTTGAATTAATTGAGTTTATGTGATTTTGAGAAATTAGGGTTAAATGTATTTTTAATTGAATTTAATTGGTTAATTGAGTTTAATTATTATTATTATTGATAAATATGTTGAGAAATTAATTTTGGATAATTGTATGATTTTTGGTGAATTTTTGAAGTAATTTAAGTATATTTATATATATAGGGGTATTTTGGTAATTTTACCCTAAATTGTCTAAAAATGTAATTTAATCGGTTTTAATAATTATTTAAGGTATAAAAATGATTTCTACAAATTATTTGGTATTTTTAACTAATTAAAACTATTTTTCGTGAATTATTTTCAATTATATATATAATATACGGTTTTTCTAATAAAATGAGTTTTTATCGGTTTTTACAGTGTTTTAAGGTTAATTATGTAATTTTTACCTATGAGATGTATTACTATGTTGTGAGGATATTTTTGGTATACTTGGAATATGTTCTGTGTTTGTGGACCCCGGTCGGTAGACTGTAGTCTGGAGTCCGACTGAGGGAAAATGAGATGTGGTGTTTATTTTCGAAGTGTATTTCTTTGCAGGGTCGGCTCTACTCTTTTGAGTAGAGAGATGTCCGTTTTACAGGGGAGGTTCTGCCGGATTTTCGGTAGAATTCTCGTAAAACGTGATGTCCAGTCGAACCCTAAATTCTGATTCTGTGTTTAATACTCTAGATCGAATTCTAGGATTTCTATTAGGGTTACTCTGATATCGGTTATTTATTTATTGTTTAGTTGCACCGAGACCGAGGGCTAGTGGACCAGGCCCGTCGGACCCGTCTCGTGGAGCGCACTAGGTGAGTTACTATACTATATATATATGCTTAGGATGCATGATTTTAGAAATATACATTTTATGTTGATTAAATATGCATAAATAAATTGATTATTTCTTAAGTTTACATTAAGTATATTTTTGGTTTATTTTTGGTATATATTAAATTATATACATGTTTTATTAATAAAATATATTTAAAATGTTTTGAAATATATATTTTTTTAGTTTAATTTATGATTTGATTGGATTTATCTGATACATATATACTTGAAATATACCTGGTTTACGTTTGGTATATTTTCGGTATATATATGATTTATATTGTTATTTCATTTAAATTCATGCATCATTGATTTTTATGAATGAATGATTTATTTATTAATGAAGGATATCAATAGAACGTGCTACCTAGTGGGCAGCACTATGACCGAGTACGTACCGGTACGCCTATAGCTTTAGACTATAATACTAACTTATTTGTGGATATTGATTTATTATGATTATTGATATGTGAGATGTGGTTTGTGGGTGTGATTGCTGGAGCTCGGTTGACCAAGTGTCTCGGGGCCAATCACACTGGCAGTCAGACTGCTGGAGCTCGGTTGACTTAGTGTCTCGGGGCCAGTCTACTGTCCAAATGGATTAAGTGGATATATTTGGATAAGTGAGCCTGTATGGCTAGAGTGTTGTTTAACACTATTATTTTGAGGTTGCGATATTCTAGGGTTCTATGTGATCCTTCATAAAAGATGATTTTCAGATAAAATATATAAATGATTTTTATTGCATCTGTGTGTAATTGCCTGTATATATATATTAGATATATACTGTTGACTGTATGCATTATCATTTTGTGTGTATGTATATATATATTATAGTAATTCACTCAGTGAGGTCTGACTCCCCTCCGTTGACTATTTTTCAGGAGAGTCAACTTCTTCAGACCTTAGTAGCAGGTCGATACGCCGGATTTCTTCCGCCCCGGCTTCTTTATGTAAACTGTCTACTTGAGTCTTATTTATTTTATCTAGACACTGCAGTAGTTGTGAATTAAAGTATTGAATTTCATGTATTTTATTTTAAAAGAGATGTATTATATTGAAACTGGATTTGTATTAAAGATTATATATTTATGAGATGAAATTTGATTTAAATCCAGTTGATATGGATAATATTACGATATTATGATTTTTATTTCCGCTGCATATCATATTGTTACTGTTATTATGGCATGTTTTATTTTATTTTTAGGCTTGCTACGGGTTCCGGATTCGAAAGAATTCCCGTTCCCTAGCGCCGGTCATGGCCCCTGTTTTGGGTCGTGACAAAGTTGGTATCAGAGAGGAGTTCTGTGTCAGGGCTTAGTTATGAGAGTTATGGCCCTAGTTTTTAAAGTTGTGTTTTCTGTTGAACTACTGCAGTGTATTAGGTTCGAGTATGTCTTGATAAGTATTCCTTGCTGTAGTTTTCAGCGTTATTCCTCCGTTGTCTGTTTTGTCTGAATCTTTCCGTTTGTCTTTTCAGTATGAGGAGGCGAGCGCGTGTCGCTCCACCGGTCGTTGAGGCCAAGGATGATGAGTCTTTTCAGGATGAGGTTTTACCTCCTGAGCAGCCAGTTAGACGTAGAGGTCGTGGCAGAGGTAGACCTCGAGGAGCGGCAGGTCACCGTAGGCAGAGAGAGTTACAGGACGAGGAGCCTGTTGAGCCTGAGTTTGATGTTCCTGTTCCTCCTGTTGTTCAGCCTGTTCAGCCTGCCTATCAGCAGGGTATGTCTGACCCTGAGGCAGCTTTGTTCTATGCCCGAGTTGGCAGGATTGCTTTTGATGGTACTTCCGATCCTTTAGATTTTCTGCATGCGATTGAGACGAGGACTCGGACTGCTCATACCGAGTACCAGCGGATCATGATTGTTGAGTTATCTGTTGAGGGACCAGCCTTGGATTGGTTCATTCAGATGATCCAGCCCTATATGATGACGATGACCTGGGCTCAGTTTCGAGAGCGATTCATGAGGAGATTTTGTCCAGAGCCACTTCGTTTGAGTTATCATCTTCGACTGACCAGTATTTCTCATGGAGATCGATCTGTAGAGGAGTACACCCAAGAGTTTCTTCGTCTGGGTAGATATGCTGAGGATCTGATGCGAGATCAGTATTTCGCTGTTACTACCTACGTTACTGGTTTGGGTTCAGCTTTTGCTGGTATGCTTACAGCAGGTCTTACTCTCGAGTCTGTGATCGAGTTGGCTAAGGAGATTGAGCTGAGGTTAGTTAGGCAGGGAGCGATGCCTGATTATTACCAGTTGGGAATTCAGTCGAGTGGATCGCAGGCTACTCCGTATTCGAGTTTTCATGTTGGATCGAGTAGTCAGCAGCGAGGTCTGACTCAGCAGAGTCAGAGACAGCAGCAGCGAGTGCATCAGAGCAGTAGACATGGTCATGGAGGTCAGCGTAGATCGTTCAGATTTGGGTCAGGTGCTTCGAGCAGCAGCAGTGGTCGTAGTTCTGGATCAGCTGCCAGCGTTTGCCAGACTTGTGGTAGAGTCCATCAGGGATCGTGTTATCTGACACCACTGACATGCTTCAGATGCGGGCAGACAGGACATTTTGCCAGATCGTGTCCTTATTCCGGATATCAGCAGTAGCAGATTCTGCGATTTCCACAGCAGTCGATTGCTAGTGCAGCACCCGTGCCATTTCAGTTGCCACCAGCCCAGCATCAGAGTTCCACTCAGTTTGTTCCACAGCAGAGTCGTGGTAGAGGTACTAGAGGAGGTGTCAGAGGTGTTGGCCAGGCTTCTACCAGTCAGCAGGGAGGTCGAGGCCAGGCGAGAGTCTTCCATCTGACTCAGCAGGATGCTCAGGCATCTAATGCAGTCGTGGCAGGTATTGTTTCTGTTTGTTACCTGGATGCATGGGTTTTGTTTGATCCGGGTGCCACGCATTCCTTTGTTTCTCCTATTTTTGCTTCTAAATCTTATTGGCAAGCTTCGAGGATGGCTTTTCCTTTGTCTGTTGCCACTCCTCTCAACGATTCCTTGGACACCGATATTGTTCTTTCTGGTTGTCCAGTTCTCGTGGGAGATAGAGAATTACCCGCTGATTTGATTTTGTTGGATGTGATGGAGTTTGATGTTATTCTGGGAATGGATTGGTTGTCTCAGCACTTCGCCGTGGTAGATTGCAGGAATAAGGAGGTGACTTTTAGAATTCCTGGTGAAGAAGATTTTAAGTTTGTTGGTGATAGGAGTTCAGCACCTCAGAATCTTATTTCTGTTATTTCGACTAGGAAGTTATTGAAGAAAGGTTGTCAGGGGTATTTGGCATTGGTTAGGGATACGTCAGTGGAGAAGTTGTCACTCACAGATGTTCCTGTTGCTTGTGAGTTTCCTGATGTTTTTCCCGAGGAGTTGTCAGGTTTACCACCTCATAGAGAGATTGAGTTCTGTATTGATGTGGTTCCAGGTACTACTCCTATATCTATGCCACCCTATCGTATGGCTCCTGCAGAGTTGAGGGAGTTGAAGGAGCAGTTGCAAGAGTTGTTGGATAAGGGTTTTATTAGACCTAGTGTTTCTCCTTGGGGTGCACCAGTCTTGTTTGTGAAGAAGAAGGATGGTACCCTGAGACTGTGCATTGACTATAGAGAGCTGAATAAGGTGACGGTGAAGAACAAGTATCCTCTCCCGAGTATAGATGATTTGTTTGATCAGCTCCGGGGTGCACAGTTCTTTTCTAAGGTTGACTTGAGGTCAGGTTATCATCAGCTGCGGATTAGTGAAGCTGATATTCCTAAGATAGCTTTTCGCACTCGATATGGCCATTATGAGTTTCTGGTGATGTCTTTTGGTTTGACTAATGCACCAGCAGCTTTTATGGATCTGATGAATAGGGTATTCAGACCGTATGTGGATCAGTTTGTAGTAGTCTTCATTGATGATATACTAGTATATTCGAGGAGTATGGAAGAGCATGTATATCATTTGAGGATTGTACTACTGTAATATCCCGTGTTTTTTTAAAATATTTTTACACTGTACCGGGATATGCAGTGTCAATAATTTCTGTATTTTATATGATATTTTTACGAGTTGATATGTATTTTAAATCTATTTTAATTACTGTGTTTTATATACAGTGTTTTACGTAAAATTTTCCCGGGACTTTCATTTTCGGGGAAATTTCCACGTAAACAATGTATTATTAATTATTTTAAATGTATTTACGGGTTTGCATGAACTCATACATATTTTTAAATTATTAAATAAAGCTTGTGTGTGTATATTTATTTAATTAGGGTTTATTATTACCCTAATATTTTATTATTTATTTATTATTATTTGATTATTTTATTTATTATTAAATTATTAAAATTTATTATTTTATTATTAATTATTTATTAATATTTAATTATTTTAATTTACTTTATTTTTTTTTCTTCTTTTTCTTTTTTTTTTCTTTTCCTTTTTCTTTCTTTTTCTTTTCCTTTCTCTTTCCTTTTTCTTTCTTTTTCTTTTTCTTCTTCTTCTTCTTCTTCTCCCGCGCGCCGGCCACCACAATTCCTCACCGCCGTTTCTCCCTCCTCCGGCCACCGTTTTCGACACCCGCCAGTCTCTATCTTCTCCTTGAGCTCCGGTGAGTGTTATTCTAGCTTTGGTTTGAGCTAAAATGGTCTAGAATTGCTTAGGTTTTGATTTGAAGTTTTCGGCCACTTTTGGTTTTTGATTTTTTTGAGCTTCGATTTGGATGATTCATGGAAACTTCCTTCACAAATGTTGTTCCTGGTAGCTTAATCTTCATGTATGAATTTTTACAGAATTTTTGGAGGTTGTTTGGATTTTTGGGTATTTTTGAATATTTTAATATTATTTTCTAATTTTCGGAAATTAATTATTTAAATTATGAAATTGGAGTTTATGGTTGAATTAGGTGTTGAAATGAATTATAGAAATTTATTTGGAATTTTTATGAATTTCTAAGTATTTATTTTTAATTATTGAAGTTTATGTGATTTTGTAAAATTAAGTTAATTGTGTTTTAAATTGAATTTTATTGGTTAATTGAGTTTAATTATTGATATTATTGATAAATATGTTGAGAAAATTAATTTTGGATAATTGTATGATTTTTGGTGAATTTTTGAAGTAATTTAGGTATATATATATATATAGGGGTATTTTGGTAATTTTACCCTAAATTGTCTAAAAATGTAATTTAATTGGTTTTAATATTTATTTAAGGTATAAAAATGATTTCTACAAATTATTTAGTATTTTTAACTAATTAAAACTATTTTTCGGGAATTATTTTCAATTATATATATAATATACGGTTTTTCTAATAAAATGAGTTTTAATCGGTTTTTACAGTGTTTCAAGATTTATTATGTAATTCTACGTATGAAATGTATTTTTATGATTTAAGGATATTTTTGGTATATTTGAATATATATTCTGTGTTTGTGGACCCCGGTCGACAGATTGTAGTCTGGAGTCCGACCGAGGGGTTGTGATTGATTGTGGTGTTTATTTTTGAAGTGTATTTCTTTACAGGGTCGGCTCTACTCTTTTGAGTAGAGAGATGTCCGTTTTACAGGGGAGGTTCTGCCGGATTTCCGGTAGAATTCTCGTAAAACGTGATATCCAGTCGAACCCTAATTCTGTTTCTGTATTTGAATACTCTAGATTGAATTCTAGGATTTCTGTTAGGGTTATTCTGATGTCGATTAATTATTTCTTGTTTAGTTGCGCCGAGACCGAGGGTTAGTGGACCAGGCCCGTCGTACCTGTCTCGTGGAGCGCATTAGGTGAGTTACTATATTATATATATATGCTTAGGATGCATGATTTAGAAAATGCATGTTTTATTTTGACTAAATATGCATAAATAACATGATTTATATTCAAGTATATTTTTGGTATATAATAAATTATATACATGTTTTATTAATAAAATATATTTAAAATGTTTTTAAATATATTTTTAGTTTAATTCATGATTTGATTGGATTTATTTGACATATATATACTCAAAATATACCAGGTTTATGTTTGGTATATTTTCGGTATATATATGGTTTATATTGCTATTTCATTTATATCCATGCATCATTTATTTTTGTGAATGAATGTTTTATATTTAAGAATGAAGGATATCAATAGAACGTGCTACCTAGTGGGCAGCACTAGGACCGAGTACGTACCGGTACGCCTATAGCTTTAGGCTTTATTACTAACTATTTGTGGATATTGATTTGATTATGATTATTGATATGTGTGAGATGTGGTTTGGGTGTGATTGCTGGAACTCGGTTGACCAAGTGTCTCGGGGCCAATCACACTGGCAGTCAGACTGCTGGAGCTCGGTTGACTTAGTGTCTCGGGGCCAGTCTACTGTCCATATGGATTAAGTGGATATATTTGGACTCAGTGAGCCTGTATGGCTAGAGTGTTGTTTAACACTATTTTTCTGAGGTTGCGATATTCTAGGGTTCTATGTGATCCTTCATAAAAGTTGATTTTCAGACAAAATATATAAAATGATTTTTCTGCATCTATATGAACTTGCCTGTATATATACATATTACTCATATACTGTTGACTGTATGCATTATCACTTAGAGTGTATGTATATATATTATAGTAATTCACTCAGTGAGGTCTGACTCCCCTCCGTTGACTATTTTTCAGGAGAGTCAACTTCCTCAGACCTCAGTAGCAGGTCGATACGCCGGATTTCTTCCGCCCTGGCTTCTTTATGTAAATTGTCTACTTGAGTCTTATTTATTTTATCTAGACACTGCAGTAGTTGTAAATTAAAGTATTGGATTTCATGTACTTTATTTTAAAGGAGATATATTATGTTGAAACTGGATTGTATTAAAGAGATTTTATGTATGGGATGAGATTTTTATTTATATCCAGTTGATATGAAAAATGATATTATGATTTTTATTTCCGCTGTATATTATATTTTTATTGTTATTATGGCATGCTTTATTTTATTTTTAGGCTTGCTACGGGTTCCAGATTCGAAAGAATTCCCGTTCCCTAGCGCCGGTCATGGCCCCTGTTTTGGGTCGTGACAAAGTTGGTATCAGAGCGAAGTTCGTTTCAGAGTGGAGTTCTGTGTCAGGGCTTAGTTATGTGAGTTGTGGCCCTAGTTTTAAAGTTGTGTTTTCTGTTGGACTACTGCAGTGTATTAGGTTCGAGTATGTCTTGATAAGTATTCCTTGCTGTAGTTTTCAGCGTTATTCCTCCGTTGTCTGTTTTGTCTGAATTTTTCCGTTTGTCTTTTCAGAATGAGGAGGCGAGCGCGTGTCGCTCCACCGGTCGTTGAGGCCGAGGATGATGAGTCTTTTCAAGATGAGGTTTTACCTCCTGAGCCGCCAGTTAGGCGTAGAGGTCATGGCAGGGGTAGACCTCGAGGAGCGGCAGGTCGCCGTAGGCAGAGAGAGTTACAGGACGAGGAGCCTGTTGAGCCTGAGTTTGATGTTCCTGTTCCTCCAGTTGTTCAGCCTGTTCAGCCTGCCTATCAGCAGGGTATGTCTGACCCTGAGGCAGCTTTGTTCTATGCCAGAGTTGGCAGGATTGCTTTTGATGGTACTTCTGATCCTTTAGATTTTCTGCATGCGATTGAGACTAGGACTCGGACTGCTCATACCGAGTACCAGAGGATCATGATCGTTGAGTTGTCTGTCGAGGGACCAGCCTTGGATTGGTTTATTCAGATGATCCAGCCTTATATGATGACGATGACGTGGGCTCAGTTCCGAGAGCGATTTATGAGGAGATTTTGTCCAGAGCCTCTTCGTTTGAGCTATCGTCTCCGTTTGACTAGTATTTCTCGTGGAGATCGATCTGTAGAGGAGTATACCTGAGAGTTCCTTCGTCTGGGTAGATATGCTGAGGATCTGATGCGAGATCAGTATTTCGCTGTTACTACCTATGTTACTGGTTTGGGTTCAGCTTTTGCTGGTATGCCTACAGCAGGTCTTACTCTGGAGTCGATGATTGAGCTAGCTAAGGAGATTGAGCTGAGGTTAGTTAGGCAGGGAGCGATGCCTGATTATTACCAGTTGGGAGTTCAGTCGAGTGGATTGCAGGCTACTCCGTATTCGAGTTTTCATGTTGGTTCGAGTAGTCAGCAGCGAGGTTCGACTCAGCAGAGTCAGAGACAGCAGCAGCGAGTGCATCAGAGCAGTAGACATGGCCGTGGAGGTCAGCGTAGATCATTTAGATTCGGGTCAGGTGCTTCGAGCAGTAGCAGTGGTCGTAGTTCTGGATCAGCGACCAGTGTTTGTCAGACTTGTGGTAGAGTCCATCAGGGACCGTGTTATCTGACACCGTTGACATGTTTCAGATGCGGGCAGACAGGACATTTTGCCAAATCGTGTCCTTATTCTGGATATCAGCAGCAGCAGATTCCGCGATTCCCACAGCAGTCGATTGCTAGTGCAGCACCCGTGCCATTTCAGTTACCACCAGCTCAGCATCAGAGTTCTACTCAGTTTGTTCCACAGCAGAGTCGTGGTAGAGGTACTAGAGGAGGTGCCAGAGGTGTTGGCCAGGCTTCTACCAGTCAGCAGGGAGGTCGAGGCCAGGCCAGAGTTTTTCATCTGACTCAGCAGGATGCTCAGGCATCTAATGCAGTCGTGGCATGTATTCTTTCTGTTTGTTACCTGGATGCTTTGGTTTTGTTTGATCCAGGTGCCATGCATTCGTTTGTTTCTCCCATTTTTGCTTCTAAATCTTGTTGGCAAGCTTCGAGGATGGCTTTTCCTTTGTCTGTTTCCACTCCTCTGAGTGATTCCTTGGACGCCGATATTGTTCTTTCTGGTTGTCCAGTTCTCGTGGGAGATAGAGAATTATCCGCCGATTTGATTTTGTTGGATGTGATGGAGTTCGATGTTATTTTGGGGAATGGATTGGTTGTCTCAGCACTTTGCCGTGGTTGATTGCAGGAATAAGGAGGTGATTTTCAGAATTCCTGGTGAAGTAGAATTTAAGTTTGTTGGTGACAGGAGTTCAGCACCTCAGAATCTTATTTCGGCTATATCAGCTAGGAAGTTATTGAGGAAAGGTTGTCAGGGGTTTTTGGCATTGGTTAGGGATACGTCAGTGGAGAAGTTGTCACTCACAGATGTTCCTGTTGCTTGTGAGTTTCCTGATGTTTTTCCCGAGGAGTTGCCAGGTTTACCACCTCATAGAGAGATTGAGTTCTGTATAGATGTGGTTCCAGGTACTACTCCTATATCTATGCCACCCTATCGTATGGCTCCTGCAGAGTTAAGAGAGTTGAAGGAGCAGTTGCAAGAGTTGTTGGATAAAGGTTTTATCAGACCTAGTGTTTCTCTTTGGGGTGCACCAGTCTTGTTTGTGAAGAAGAAGGATGGTACCCTAAGACTGTGCATTGACTACAGAGAGTTGAATAAGGTGACAGTGAAGAACAAGTATCCTCTCCCGAGGATTGATGATTTGTTTGATCAGCTCCAGGGTGCACAGTTCTTTTCTAAGGTTGACTTGAGGTCGGGTTATCATCAGCTGCGGATCAGTGAAGCTGATATTCCTAAGACAGCGTTCCGCACTCGTTATGGTCATTATGAGTTTCTGGTGATGTCTTTTGGTTTGACTAATGCACCAGCAGCTTTTATGGACCTGATGAACAGAGTATTCCGATCGTATGTGGATCAGTTTGTGGTAGTCTTCATTGATGATATACTAGTATATTCGAGGAGTATGGAAGAGCATGTATATCACTTGAGGATTGTACTACAGACACTGAGAGATCATCAGCTTTATGCTAAATTCTCGAAGTGTGATTTCTGGATGGAGAGTGTTTCTTTTCTTGGACACGTAATGTCTAAAGAAGGTATTCAGGTTGATCCACAGAAGATTGAAGCAGTATCTGAGTGGCCTAGACCTACTTCAGTTACTGAGATTCGGAGTTTTCTGGGTTTAGCCGGGTATTATAGGCGGTTTGTGCAGGATTTTTCCAGGATAGCAGCCCCTATGACTCGCTTGACTCAGAAGAATGTTAGATTCGAGTGGTCAGAAGCTTGTGAGAATAGTTTTCAGTTGTTGAAGGAGAAGTTGACCACAGCGCCAGTATTAGCTTTACCTAATAGTGTGGATAAGTTCACAGTTTACTGTGATGCCTCTAGAATTGGTCTTGGTTGTGTGTTGATGCAGAATGGAAGAGTGATAGCCTATGCTTCGAGGCAGTTGAAGAAGCATGAGCAGAACTATCCTACACATGATCTAGAGATGGCTGCAGTGATCTTTGCTTTGAAGATTTGGAGACATTATTTGTACGGGGTGACTTGTGAGATATTTACTGATCACAAGAGCCTTAAGTACATTTTCCAGCAGCGAGATCTGAATTTGAGGCAGAGAAGATGGTTGGAACTGTTGAAGGATTATGATTGTGAGATTCTTTACCATCCGGGTAAAGCTAATGTGGTAGCAGATGCCTTGAGTAGGAAGTCCTCAGGTAGTCTTGCTCACATCGGTGTTGAGAGGAGACCATTGATCCAGGAGTTGCATCTGATGGTGGATCAAGGTCTGATGATGAAGATCAGTAGATCAGGTGGACTGTTAGCTCAGTTTAAAGTACGATCTGTACTAAGGGATAGGATTAAAGCAGCTCAGAGCCGAGATCCTATTCTAGTAGAGCTTGCAGAGAATGTTCGAGCAAGGAAGTTCACTGATTTCACACTCGATGACGATGGTGTGTTGTGGATCAGTGGTAGATTGTGTGTTCCTGATGTGGATGATTTGAGAGAAGAGATCCTAGAGGAAGCACATTCTACAGTCTACAGCATTCATCCTGGTGTTACTAAGATGTACCACAGTATCAGAGATTTATACTGGTGGGATGGATTGAAGAAGGATGTTGCTGATTATGTTGCTAAGTGCTTGACGTGTCAGCAAGTGAAAGCCGAACATCAGAAGCCTTTTGGGAAGCTTCAGCCTCTTCCTATTCCCGAGTGGAAATGGGAAAGGATAGCTATGGATTTTGTGGTCGGTTTACCTCGTTCGAAGGATGGATACGATTCCATCTGGGTGATTGTAGACAGATTGACGAAGTCTGCACATTTCTTGCCTGTAAAAGCCACATATTCAATTGCTAGATTGGCGAAGTTGTACGTGAAGCATATTGTATGCCTTCATGGAGTACCTGTGTCCATTGTGTCAGACAGAGGTTCGGTGTTTACTTCTCGTTTTTGGCAGAAGTTGCAAGAAGCGATGGGCACTAGGTTGGATTTCAGTACTGCTTTTCATCCTTAGACAGATGGTCAGTCTGAGAGGACAATCCAGACACTGGAAGATATGTTGAGGATGTGTGTCTTGGATTTGAGAGGTAGCTGGGATGATCATTTGTTGCTTGTTGAGTTTGCATATAATAACAGCTATCATAGCAGTATTGGCATGGCACCATATGAGGCGTTGTATGGAAGGAAGTGTAGATCCCCGTTGAGTTGGGATGAGATTGGTGAGAGAGTTTTGACTGGACCAGAGATGGTTCAAGATGCTGCAGAGAAAGTCACCGTGATCAAGCGCAGGTTAGAGACCGCAGTTAGCAGACAGAAGAGTTATGCGGATCCTAGGCGCAGAGATGTGGAGTTTCAGGTTGGAGATTTCGTTTTTCTGAAGGTATCTCCGATGAAGGGTGTGATGAGATTTGGCAGGAAGGGTAAGTTAGCATCGAGATACATTGGACCGTTTGAGATTCTGGAGAGAGTTGGCACTGTTGCATATCGGTTGGATTTGCCTCCGAGTATGTCACAGGTGCATCCAGTATTTCATATCTCGATGTTGAGGAAGTATATCTCAGATCCTTCACACGTGTTGCAGCCTGACAGTGTGGAAGTGAGTGAAGATTTGACGTTTGTGGAAGAACCTGTGGCGATCGTAGATTTTCAAGTTCGACAGTTGCGATCGAAGCAGATTCCGATGGTCAAGGTTTTGTGGCGTAGCGACAGAGTTGAAGAGCATACGTGGGAGACTGAAGCTGAGATGCGAGCTTCTTACCCGTATCTCTTTCCTTCTTGATCTTATCTTTTAGAATTCGGGGACGAATTCCTGTAAGGGGGGGAGACTGTAATATCCCGTGTTTTTTTAAAATATTTTTACACTGTACCGGGATATGCAGTGTCAATAATTTCTGTATTTTATATGATATTTTTACGAGTTGATATGTATTTTAAACCTATTTTAATTACTGTGTTTTATATACAGTGTTTTACGTAAAATTTTCCCGGGACTTTCATTTTCGGGGAAATTTCCACGTAAACAATGTATTATTAATTATTTTAAATGTATTTACGGGTTTGCATGAACTCATACATATTTTTAAATTATTAAATAAAGCTTGTGTGTGTATATTTATTTAATTAGGGTTTATTATTACCCTAATATTTTATTATTTATTTATTATTATTTGATTATTTTATTTATTATTAAATTATTAAAATTTATTATTTTATTATTAATTATTTATTAATATTTAATTATTTTAATTTACTTTATTTTTTTTTCTTCTTTTTCTTTTTTTTTTCTTTTCCTTTTTCTTTCTTTTTCTTTTCCTTTCTCTTTCCTTTTTCTTTCTTTTTCTTTTTCTTCTTCTTCTTCTTCTTCTCCCGCGCGCCGGCCACCACAATTCCTCACCGCCGTTTCTCCCTCCTCCGGCCACCGTTTTCGACACCGCCGGTCTCTATCTTCTCCTTGAGCTCCGGTGAGTGTTATTCTAGCTTTGGTTTGAGCTAAAATGGTCTAGAATTGCTTAGGTTTTGATTTGAAGTTTTCGGCCACTTTTGGTTTTTGATTTTTTTGAGCTTCGATTTGGATGATTCATGGAAACTTCCTTCACAAATGTTGTTCCTGGTAGCTTAATCTTCATGTATGAATTTTTACAGAATTTTTGGAGGTTTTTTGGATTTTTGGGTATTTTTGAATATTTTAATATTATTTTCTAATTTTCGGAAATTAATTATTTAAATTATGAAATTGGAGTTTATGGTTGAATTAGGTGTTGAAATGAATTATAGAAATTTATTTGGAATTTTTATGAATTTCTAAGTATTTATTTTTAATTATTGAAGTTTATGTGATTTTGTAAAATTAAGTTAATTGTGTTTTAAATTGAATTTTATTGGTTAATTGAGTTTAATTATTGATATTATTGATAAATATGTTGAGAAAATTAATTTTGGATAATTGTATGATTTTTGGTGAATTTTTGAAGTAATTTAGGTATATATATATATATAGGGGTATTTTGGTAATTTTACCCTAAATTGTCTAAAAATGTAATTTAATTGGTTTTAATATTTATTTAAGGTATAAAAATGATTTCTACAAATTATTTAGTATTTTTAACTAATTAAAACTATTTTTCGGGAATTATTTTCAATTATATATATAATATACGGTTTTTCTAATAAAATGAGTTTTAATCGGTTTTTACAGTGTTTCAAGATTTATTATGTAATTTCTACGTATGAAATGTATTTTTATGATTTAAGGATATTTTTGGTATATTTGAATATATATTCTGTGTTTGTGGACCCCGGTCGACAGATTGTAGTCTGGAGTCCGACCGAGGGGTTGTGATTGATTGTGGTGTTTATTTTTGAAGTGTATTTCTTTGTAGGGTCGGCTCTACTCTTTTGAGTAGAGAGATGTCCGTTTTACAGGGGAGGTTCTGCCGGATTTCCGGTAGAATTCTCGTAAAACGTGATATCCAGTCGAACCCTAATTCTGTTTCTGTATTTGAATACTCTAGATTGAATTCTAGGATTTCTGTTAGGGTTATTCTGATGTCGATTAATTATTTCTTGTTTAGTTGCGCCGAGACCGAGGGTTAGTGGACCAGGCCCGTCGTACCTGTCTCGTGGAGCGCATTAGGTGAGTTACTATATTATATATATATGCTTAGGATGCATGATTTAGAAAATGCATGTTTTATTTTGACTAAATATGCATAAATAACATGATTTATATTCAAGTATATTTTTGGTATATTTTTGGTATATAATAAATTATATACATGTTTTATTAATAAAATATATTTAAAATGTTTTTAAATATATTTTTAGTTTAATTCATGATTTGATTGGATTTATTTGACATATATATACTCAAAATATACTAGGTTTATGTTTGGTATATTTTCGGTATATATATGGTTTATATTGCTATTTCATTTATATCCATGCATCATTTATTTTTGTGAATGAATGTTTTATATTTAAGAATGAAGGATATCAATAGAACGTGCTACCTAGTGGGCAGCACTAGGACCGAGTACGTATCGGTACGCCTATAGCTTTAGGCTTTATTACTAACTATTTATGGATATTGATTTGATTATGATTATTGATATGTGTGAGATGTGGTTTGAGTGTGATTGCTGGAGCTCGGTTGACCAAGTGTCTCGGGGCCAATCACACTGGCAGTCAGACTGCTGGAGCTCGGTTGACTTAGTGTCTCGGGGCCAGTCTACTGTCCATATGGATTAAGTGGATATATTTGGACTCAGTGAGCCTGTATGGCTAGAGTGTTGTTTAACACTATTTTTCTGAGGTTGCGATATTCTAGGGTTCTATGTGATCCTTCATAAAAGTTGATTTTCAGACAAAATATATAAAATGATTTTTCTGCATCTGTATGAACTTGCCTGTATATATACATATTACTCATATACTGTTGACTGTATGCATTATCACTTAGAGTGTATGTATATATATTATAGTAATTCACTCAGTGAGGTCTGACTCCCCTCCGTTGACTATTTTTCAGGAGAGTCAACTTCCTCAGACCTCAGTAGCAGGTCGATACGCCGGATTTCTTCCGCCCCGGCTTCTTTATGTAAATTGTCTACTTGAGTCTTATTTATTTTATCTAGACACTGCAGTAGTTGTAAATTAAAGTATTGGATTTCATGTACTTTATTTTAAAGGAGATATATTATGTTGAAACTGGATTGTATTAAAGAGATTTTATGTATGGGATGAGATTTTTATTTATATCCAGTTGATATGAAAAATGATATTATGATTTTTATTTCCGCTGCATATTATATTTTTATTGTTATTATGGCATGCTTTATTTTATTTTTAGGCTTGCTACGGGTTCCGGATTCGAAAGAATTCCCGTTCCCTAGCGCCGGTCATGGCCCCTGTTTTGGGTCGTGACAACTACAGACATTGAGAGATCATCAGCTTTATGCTAAATTCTCGAAGTGTGATTTCTGGATGGAGAGTGTTTCTTTTCTTGGACACGTAGTGTCTAAAGAAGGTATTCAGGTTGATCCACAGAAGGTTGAGGCAGTATCTGAATGGCCTAGACCTACTTCTGTTACAGAGATTCGGAGTTTTCTGGGTTTAGTCGGGTATTATAGGCGGTTTGTGCAGGATTTTTCCAGAATAGCAGCCCCTATGACTCGCTTGACTCAGAAGAACGTTAGATTCGAGTGGTCAGAAGCTTGTGAGAATAGTTTTCAGTTATTGAAGGAGAAGTTGACCACAGCGCCAGTGTTAGCTTTGCCTAATAGTGTGAATAAGTTCACAGTTTACTGTGATGCCTCTAGAATTGGTCTTGGTTGTGTGTTGATGCAGAATGGAAGGGTGATAGCCTATGCTTCGAGGCAGTTGAAAAAGCATGAGCAGAATTATCCTACACATGATCTTGAGATGGCTGCAGTAATCTTTGCTTTGAAGATTTGGAGACATTATTTGCACGGGGTGACTTGTGAGATATTTACTGATCACAAGAGCCTTAAGTAAATTTTCCAGCAGAGAGATTTGAATCTGAGGCAGAGAAGATGGTTGGAATTGTTGAAGGATTATGATTGCGAGATTCTTTACCATCCGGGTAAAGCTAATGTGGTAACAGATGCCTTGAGTAGGAAGTCTTCAGGTAGTCTTGCTCACATTGGTGTTGAGAGAAGACCATTGATCCAGGAATTGCATCTGATGGTGGATCAAGGTCTGATGATGAAGATTAGTAGATCAGGTGGACTGTTAGCTCAGTTTAAAGTACGATCTGTACTGAGGGATAGGATTAAAGCAGCTCAGAGCTGAGATCCTATTCTGGAAGAGCTTGCAGAGAATGTCAGAGCAGGGAAGTTCACTGATTTCACACTTGATGATGATGGTGTGTTGTGGATCAGTGGTAGATTATGTGTTCCTGATGTGGATGATTTGAGAGAAGAGATTTTAGAGGAAGCACATTCTACAGCTTACAGCGTTCATCCAGGTGTCACTAAGACGTACCACAGTATCAGAGATTTATACTGGTGGGATGGATTGAAGAAGGATGTCGCTGATTATGTTGCTAAGTGTTTGACGTGTCAGCAAGTGAAAGCCGAACATCAGAAGCCTTCTGGGAAGCTTCAGTCTCTTCCTATTCCCGAGTGGAAGTGGGAAAGGATAGCTATGGATTTTGTGGTCGGTTTACCTCGTTCGAAGGATGGATACGATTCCATCTGGGTGATTGTAGACAGATTGACGAAGTCTGCACATTTCTTGCCTGTGAAAGCTACATATTTAGTTACTAGATTGGCGAAGTTGTACGTGAAGCATATTGTGTGCCTTCATGGAGTACCTGTGTCCATTTTGTCAGATAGAGGTTCGGTGTTTACTTCTCGTTTTTGGCAGAAGTTGCAGGAAGCGATGGGCACTAGGTTGGATTTCAGTACTGCTTTTCATCCTCAGACAGATGGTCAGTCTGAGAGGACGATCCAAACACTGGAAGATATGTTGAGGATGTGTGTCTTGGATTTGGGAGGTAGCTGGGATGATCATTTGTCGCTTGTTGAGTTTGCATATAATAACAGCTATCATAGCAGTATTGGCATGGCACCATATGAGGCGTTATATGGAAGGAAGTGTAGATCCCCATTGAGTTGGGATGAGATTGGTGAGAGAGCTTTGACTGGACCAGAGATGGTTCAGGATGCTTCAGAGAAAGTCGTCGTGATTAAGCGAAGATTAAAGACCGCAGTAAGCAGACAGAAGAGTTATGCGGATCCTAGGCACAGAGATGTGGAGTTTCAGGTTGGAGATGATGTTATTCTGAAGGTATCTCCGATGAAGGGTGTGATGAGATTTGGCAGGAAGGGTAAGTTAACACCGAGATATATTGGACCGTTTGAGATTCTGGAGAGAGTTGGCACTATTGCATATCGTTGGATTTGCCTCCGAGTATGTCACAAGTGCATCTAGTATTTCATATCTCGATGTTGAGGAAGTATATCTCATATCCTTCGCATGTGTTGCAACCTGACAGTGTGGAAGTGAGTGGAGATTTGACATTTGTGGAAGAACCTGTGGCGATCGTTGATTATCAAGTTCGACAGTTGAGATCGAAGCAGATTCCGATGGTCAAGGTTCTGTGGCGCAGCGACAGAGTTGAGGAGCATACGTGGGAGACTGAAGCTGAGATGCGAGCTTCTTACCCGTATCTCTTCCCTTCTTGATCTTGTTTTCTGGAATTCGGGGACGAATTCTTGTAAGGGGGGGGAGACTGTAATATCCCGTGTTTTTTTTAAAATATTTTTACACTGTACCGGGATATGCAGTGTCAATAATTTCTGTATATTATATGATATTTTTACGAGTTAATATGTATTTAAAACCTATTTTTAATACTATGTTTTATCTATAGTACTTTACGTAAAATTTTCCCGGGACTTGCATTTCCGGGGAAATTTTCACGTAAACAATGTATTATTAATTATTTTAAATGTATTTACGGACTTGCATGGACTCATACGTATTTTTAAATTATTAAATAAAGCCTGTGTGTGTATATTTATTTAATTAGGGTTTATTATTTCCCTAATATTTTATTAGGTATTTAATTGTTTTATTGTTATTTAATTAATTTTATTTAGTATAAATTAATAAAATATTAATATTTTTATGTGTGTGGTGTATATTTGATGTGTGTAATTTAATATTATTTTAATATATAGTATAAAGTATATATATATACATATTTTGTCAAAAATCAAAAAGTTTGGAAAATTACAAAATTGCCCCCGACTTCTTCTTCTTCCTCCCGATTCTTCCCATCGTCATTCCGGTCGCTGCCGTGCCGTTTCTTCACCGTGGGTGTGCCACCGTCTTCCCCGACCAATTTCGCCGCCTGAGGAGGCCGTTTCCGGCGTCTGGAAGTCGATTTTGACCGGAGAAGCCGAAAATCGATCCACCGTCGATCACGTCGATTCCGGCCACCGTTTTTAACACCGCCGGTCTCTTTCTTCTCCTTGAGCTCCGGTGAGTGTGATTCTAGCTTTGGTTTGAGCTGAATTGGTCTAGATTTGCTTAGGTTTTGATTTTTCAATTTCGGCCTATTAGGGTTTTTGATTTTTTTGAGCTTCGAATTGATTGATTCATGGAAACTCCCTTCACAAATGTTGTTCCTAGTAGCTTAATCTACATGTATGAATTTTTGTAGAATTTTTGGAGATTGTTTGGATTTTTGGGTATTTTTGAATATTTTAATATTATTTTCTAATTTTCGGAAATTAATTATTTAAATTATGAAATTGGAGTTTATGGTTAAATTGGGTGTTGAAATGAATTATAGGAATTTATTTGGAATTTTTATGAATTTCTAAGTATTTATTTTGAATTAATTGAGTTTATGTGATTTTGAGAAATTAGGGTTAAATGTATTTTTAATTGAATTTAATTGGTTAATTGAGTTTAATTATTATTATTATTGATAAATATGTTGAGAAATTAATTTTGGATAATTGTATGATTTTTGGTGAATTTTTGAAGTAATTTAAGTATATTTATATATATAGGGGTATTTTGGTAATTTTACCCTAAATTGTCTAAAAATGTAATTTAATCGGTTTTAATAATTATTTAAGGTATAAAAATGATTTCTACAAATTATTTGGTATTTTTAACTAATTAAAACTATTTTTCGTGAATTATTTTCAATTATATATATAATATACGGTTTTTCTAATAAAATGAGTTTTTATCGGTTTTTACAGTGTTTTAAGGTTAATTATGTAATTTTTACCTATGAGATGTATTACTATGTTGTGAGGATATTTTTGGTATACTTGGAATATGTTCTGTGTTTGTGGACCCCGGTCGGTAGACTGTAGTCTGGAGTCCGACTGAGGGAAAATGAGATGTGGTGTTTATTTTCGAAGTGTATTTCTTTGCAGGGTCGGCTCTACTCTTTTGAGTAGAGAGATGTCCGTTTTACAGGGGAGGTTCTGCCGGATTTTCGATAGAATTCTCGTAAAACGTGATGTCCAGTCGAACCCTAAATTCTGATTCTGTGTTTAATACTCTAGATCGAATTCTAGGATTTCTATTAGGGTTACTCTGATATCGGTTATTTATTTCTTGTTTAGTTGCGCCGAGACCGAGGGCTAGTGGACCAGGCCCGTCGGACCCGTCTCGTGGAGCGCACTAGGTGAGTTACTATACTATATATATATGCTTAGGATGCATGATTTTAGAAATATACATTTTATGTTGATTAAATATGCATAAATAAATTGATTATTTCTTAAGTTTACATTAAGTATATTTTTGGTTTATTTTTGGTATAGATTAAATTATATACATGTTTTATTAATAAAATATATTTAAAATGTTTTGAAATATATATATTTTTAGTTTAATTTATGATTTGATTGGATTTATCTGATACATATATACTTGAAATATACCTGGTTTACGTTTGGTATATTTTCGGTATATATATGATTTATATTGTTATTTCATTTAAATTCATGCATCATTGATTTTTATGAATGAATGATTTATTTATTAATGAAGGATATCAATAGAATGTGCTACCTAGTGGGCAGCACTAGGACCGAGTACGTACCGGTACGCCTATAGCTTTAGACTATAATACTAACTTATTTGTGGATATTGATTTATTATGATTATTGATATGTGAGATGTGGTTTGTGGGTGTGATTGCTGGAGCTCGGTTGACCAAGTGTCTCGGGGCCAATCACACTGGCAGTCAGACTACTGGAGCTCGGTTGACTTAGTGTCTCGGGGCCAGTCTACTGTCCAAATGGATTAAGTGGATATATTTGGATAAGTGAGCCTGTATGGCCAGAGTGTTGTTTAACACTATTATTTTGAGGTTGCGATATTCTAGGGTTTTATGTGATCCTTCATAAAAGATGATTTTCAGATAAAATATATAAATGATTTTTATTGCATCTGTGTGTAATTGCCTGTATATATATATTATATATATACTGTTGATTGTATGCATTATCATTTTGTGTGTATGTATATATATATTATAGTAATTCACTCAGTGAGGTCTGACTCCCCTCCGTTGACTATTTTTCAGGAGAGTCAACTTCTTCAGACCTCAGTAGCAGGTCGATACGCCGGATTTCTTCCGCCCCGGCTTCTTTATGTAAACTGTCTACTTGAGTCTTATTTATTTTATCTAGACACTACAGTAGTTGTGAATTAAAGTATTGAATTTCATGTATTTTATTTTAAAAGAGATGTATTATATTGAAACTGGATTTGTATTAAAGATTATATATTTATGAGATGAAATTTGATTTAAATCCAGTTGATATGGATAATATTACGATATTATGATTTTTATTTCCGCTGCATATCATATTGTTACTGTTATTATGGCATGTTTTATTTTATTTTTAGGCTTGCTACGGGTTCCGGATTCGAAAGAATTCCCATTCCCTAGCGCCGGTCATGGCCCCTGTTTTGGGTCGTGACAATAAAACACAGTATTAAAAATAGGTTTTAAGTACATATTAACTCGTAAAAATATCATATAATATACAAAAATTATTGACACTGCATATCCCGGTACAGTGTAAAAATATTTAAAAACACGGGATATTACACTAACTCCCCTCAGTTGATATTTTTACAGGAGAGTCCTCTTCTTCAGACCTCAGTAGTAGACCTATCCACCAGATTTCTTCCGCTCCAGTCCTATTATGTAAATCACTTGCTTGAGTTTTATTTTGTACTCTAGATGCTGCAGTAGTAGTTGTATTTGATTATGTTGAGAGTTGTATTTGAGTTTATGCATGTATGAGTTTTTAATTTAGAGTGTTTCTCTGAAGATTTGTATTAAGAAATTTTATTTATGATATGAGATGATATATTATTTTTATTAAAGGAAGTTGAGGAATTTATTTTATTATTTGAGATTTAATTTTTGCTGAATAAATATTTTATTTGTTTTATTTTATTAAATGCTTTTCTTTTAAGGCTTGCTAAGGGTTCTAGATTCAAAAGAATTCATGTTCCCTAGCACTGGTCATGGCCCCCCGGTTTGGGTCGTGACAAAGAGGCACAGTGATAGGTAGAGAATAGGATGGTAGGGAAGAAGGGAGCTATTGTGAGTTTTGGTTTCTTGTTTCTTTTGTTCTTCATTTTTTTTATACTATGTGTTTGGTTGTTTTTTAATATATGGTATGTATGTATGTGTTCATTTATTGTATGCATGTGTATATATATATATATATATATATATATATATATATATATATATATATATATATATATTCACACGTATTATAATAAACACACATACATGCAAATTAAACTAACATAAAATAACACTTAATAGTAATGATAATTCTAATAAAATAAATAATAGAATTTGATAAAACAATAATAGAAAATAACAATGCTATAATTAAATATTATTAAAATGGTTCTATCTGAATTAATAATTAGAAATAATGCAAATTAAATTTCCAAAATAATGAGTTCCAAAATAATATTTTACGTAGAAAATATAATTAAATATAAAATAATAATTATTAACCACAAAATAATTAAATAATTAAATATAACTTTTAAATTTTATTAACACTGCATATCTCTTTTTATATTAAAATAATTTAAAAACTAGGGTTATTATAGTTTTGCTAAATATATATATATATACCAATGCTTGGATGTATATGAATTTAGGTTGCATGTATATATATTATAATAATTCACTCAGTAAGGTTTGAATCCCTTCAATATTTTTTTTACAGGATCTTCATCTTCTTTTGTCACGACCCAAAACAGGGGCCATGACCGGCGCTAAGGAACGGGAATTCTTTCGAATCCGGAACCCGTAGCAAGCCTAAAAAAAAATAAAACATGCAATAGTAATAATAATTAACACAATTAAGTAAAATATTGTGCCGCGAAATAAAATCATAAATATAAAAATAATAATCCACCACGGGATTTAAATCAAATCCTCATCTCATATATATAAATAAACTTTTAATACAAATCCAGTTCAAATATTCTTAAATACATAACTCACACAAATATAATACATAAAACCCATAATTTATCTACAACTACTGCAGTGTCTAGATTATAAAAATAAAACTCAAGTGAGCAGTTTACATAAAGAAGCCGGGGCAGAAGAAATTCGGCGTACAGGCCTGCTACTAAGGTCTGAGGAAGATGACTCTCCTGAAAAATAGTCAACGGAGGGGAGTCAGACCTCACTGAGTGAATTACTATAATATATATACATGCATACTAAATGACAATGCACACAGTCAATAGTATATATAATAAGCATATATACAAGCAAATACACACAGATGCACAGATGCAATAAAATCATTTTATATATTTTTATTGAAAATCACAGTTCATGAAGGATCGAATAGAACCCTAGAATATCGCAACCTCAAAACAATGTTAGACAACACTCTAGCCATACAAGCTCACTTATTCCAAATATATCACTTATTCCATTTGGATAGTAGACTGGCCCCGAGACACTAAGTCGACTGAGCTCCAGCAGTTTGACTCTTAGTGTGATTGGCCCCGAGACACTAGGTCAACTGAGCTCCAGCAATCACACCTCCAAACCATATCTCACACATCAAATAATCATATCCAATCAATATCCACAAATGGTTAGTAATATAGCCTAAATGCTATAAGCGTACCGGTGCGTACTCGGTCCTAGTGCTGCCCACTAGGTAGCACGTTCTATTTATATCCTTCATTAAAACATAAAACATACATTCATAAAAATAAATGATGCATGAACTTAAATAAAATAGCAACATAAACCATATATATACTAGAAATATACCAAAAGTAAACCAGGTATATTTCGAGTATATATATGTCAAATAAATCCAATTAAATCGTAAAATAAACTAAATATATATTTAAAAACATTTTGAACATAAATGTCTAATAAAGCATGCAAATAATTCAAAATATATCAAAAATAAACTAAAAATAAACTTAAGTACTGATTAAATTATTTATGCATATTTAATCCAAATAAAACATACATTTCTAAAATCATGCATCCTAAAGCATATATATATAAAATAGTAACACACACTTAGTACGCTCCTCGAGATGGGTCCGACGGGCCTAGTCCACTAGGCCTCGGTCTCGACGCAACTAAACATACAAAAATAACAGACATCAGAATAAACCTAACAGAAAATCCTAGAAACTCAATCTAGAATATTGGACACAGAATCAGAATTAGGGTTCGATCGGACATCACATTTTACGAGAATTCTACCGAAAATCCGACAGAACCTCCCTTGTAAAATGGACATCTCTCTACTCAAAGAGTAAAGTCGGCCCTGCAAAGAAACACACTTCGAAAAATAGACACAAAATTGCATCCACAACCCCTCGGTCAGACTCCAAACTACAGTTTACCGACCAGGGTCCACAATTCACAGAACAATATAAAAATACCAAAAATACCCTTATATCATAGAAATACATTTTATAAGTAGAAATTACATAATTAACCCTAAAACACAGTAAAAACCTATAAAACTCATTTATTTAGAAAAATCGTATATTATGTATATAATTTGAAAATAATTCACGAAAAATAGTTTTAATTAATTAAAAATACTAAATAATTTGTAGAAATCATTTTTATACCTTAAATAGCTATTAAAACCAATTTAATTACATTTTTAGTCAATTTAGGGAAAAATTACCAAAATGCCCCTATATATATAAATATACTAAAATTACTCCAAAAATTCACCAAAAATAATATAATTGCACAAAATTAATTTTCTCAAGAAGTTCAAAAAAATCAAGAACCATAAAATGGCCAAATTGAAAAATTGAGAAAAACCATACCAAATCAAGTTTTAAGCTCAAACAAAGCTTAGAATCGTCTTCTATGGCTTCAGGGGAGTCCAACGACACTGGAAGCAAGGAATTTGGTGGCCAGAATTGCGAGGGAGGAAGAAAATGCAACTTTCGGCATTCCAGCGATAACAGAGGCAAACGGCACCGGAGAAGAGAAGGAAAGGTGGCGGAGCTGCTGGCGGCACACCGACGGCCTGAGAACGGAAGTAGTAGCGGTGAGAGGGGAAGGGGACGTCGGGGAAGAGAAGGAGAAAAGGGGGGGTAGGTTTTATAATTTTATATATATATATATATATATATATATATATATATATATATATATATATATATATATATATATATATATATATATATATATAACTTTAGTAATTTATATTAGAATATATTAATATAATATTTAAGAAATCATACACCACATGTTAAAATACACAATATATATATATATATATATATATATATATATATATATATATATACACACACACATGCTAATTAAGTAATAACTATATAATATAGTATGATTTAATCGAAATAACCCTAATTTAAATCAATTATGTAAATATATGTGCATGTGTATATATATATATTCTAATATGACAATTAAAATAATGCAGGGACTCTTGCAATTTTATAAATCCATTTAAAATAATTAATATTGAATTTCTTACGTGTAAATTTCCCCGAAAATGCAAGTCTTAGAAAAATTTTACGTAAAATACTTAAAATAATATAAAACAATTAAAATTAGCTTTAATTAAATAACAAACTCATAGAATATCATAAATATATATATAAATTATTAACACTGCATATCCCGATGCAATATTAAAATATTTTTTAAAAAATACAGGATATTACATCTTTAGACCTCACCATATATATATATATATATATATATATACTAATGCTTGGATGTATATGAATTTAGGTTGCATGTATATATATTATAATAATTCACTCAGTGAGGTTTGAATCCCTTCAATATTGTAATATCCTGAATTTTTTAAATATTTTAATACTGCATCGGGATATGCAGTGTTAATAATTTTCGTATATAATATTAATATTTTATGAGTTTTTTATTTAATTAAAGCTTATTTTAATTATTTTATGTTATTTTAAGTACTTTACATAAAATTTTTTCGGGAATTTTATTTTCGAGAAAATTAACACGTAAATAATTTAATATTAAATATTTTAAATAATTTCGTGGACTTGCATGAGCTCATATATATTTTTAAAGTACTAAATAATGTATATATGTGTATCTATTTATTTAATTCGGGTTTAATTAATTACCCTAATATTATTTTATTATTTATTAATTAGTTTAATATTATTTAATTAGTTTAATATTATTTAATTATTTTTAGTGTATAAATTATTAAAATATTAAATTATATGTGTGTGGTGTATATTTAATGTGTGTGAGTTTATATTATTTTAATATATAGTGTAAATGTATATATATATACATATATATTTATTATTTAACAAAAAAATAAAGTTTGAGTTATTTACGTTTCTTGCCATCGTCTTCTTCTTCAACCCGACGCACGCCTCCCTCGCCATCACCGCCGTCTGTCAGCCTTCCCCTTGCTTTCGGTGTGCCTCCTAGTGTGCCACCTCCTTCCCTAGCCTTCCTCGCCGCCAGCAGCTCCCTATTCCGTCGTGGTTTGGTCGGAATAAGCTCGAGAAGCCGAAACTTTAGTCACCGTCGTTCATAGTGTTTTCGGCCACCATTTTCGACACCGCTAGTCTCTTTCTTCTCCTTGAGCTCCAGTGAGTGTGATTCCAAGATTTTTTTCACTTAAAATGGTCTAGATTTGCCTAGGTTTCGATTTTTGCAATTCGGCCATTTTAGGGTTCTTGATTTTTTTGAACTTTGAATTGATTGATTCATGAAAAATTATTTCACAAATATTGTTTCCCTTAGCTTAATCTTCATGTGTGAATTTTTTTTAGAATTTTTGGAAATTATTTTGATTTTTGGGTATTTTTGAATATTTTATTATTATTTTCTAATTTTCGAAAATTAATTAATTAAATTTTTAAATTATGTTTTATGATAAATATAGGTGTTGAAATGAATTATAGAAATTTATTTGGAATTTTTATGAATTTCTATGTATTTATTTTGAATTTAATTAGTTTATGTAATTTTGAGAAAATAAGGTTAATTGTGTTTTTAATTGAAATTAATTAGTTAATTGAGTTTATTTATTGATATTATTGATAAATATATTGAGAAAATTAATTTTTTGCAATTATATTATTTTTGGTGAATTTTTGAATTAATTTTAGTATATTTATATATATAGGGGTATTTTGGTAATTTTACCCTAAATTGGCTAAAAATGTAATTAAATTGGTTTTAATAGTTATTTAAGGTATAAACGTGATTTTTATAAATTATTTAGTATTTTTAACTAATTAAAACTATTTTTCGTAAATTATTTTCAATTATATATATAATATACGATTTTTCTAATAAAATGAGTTTTTATTGGTTGTTACTGTGTTTTAGGGTTAATTACGTAATTTCTACTGATAAAATGTATTTTTAGTATATAAGGGTATTTTCGGTACTTTGTAAATACTCTGTGTATTGTGGACCCCGGTCGGTAAACTGTAGTTTGGAGTTCGACCGAGGGATTGTGATTGTGATTCTGTGTCTATTTTTTGAAGTGTGTTTCTTTACAGGGCCAACTCTACTCTTTGAGTAGAGAGATGTCCATTTTACAGGGGAGGTTCTGCCGGATTTTCGATAGGATTCTCGTAAAACATGATGTCCAGTTAAACCCTAATTCTGATTCTGTGTCTAATATTCTAGATCGAGTTTCTAGGATTTTCTGTTAGGTTTATTCTGATGTCCGTTATTTTTGTATGTTTAGTTGCACCGAGACCGAGACCTAGTGGACCAGGCCCATTGGACCCATCTCGAGGAGTGCACTAATTGTGAGTTACTATTTTATATATATATGCTTAGGGTGCATGATTTAGAAATGTATGTTATTTGATTTATTTTCCATAAATAATTCAATTAGTATTTAAGTTTATTTTTAGTTTATATTCAGTATATTTTGGTATATTTTCAAATTATATGCATGTTTTATTAATAAATTATTCTTAAAATGTTTTTATGTATATCCTTGGTATATTCTTAGTTTATTTTGTAATTAAATTGGATTTATTTGACGTATATATATTTGAAATATACCTAGTTTACTTTTGGTATATTTCTAGTATATATATGGTTGATGTTGCTATTTTATTTAAATTCATGCATCATTTATTTTTATGAATGTATGCTTTATATTTTAATGAAGGATATCAATAGAACGTGCTACCTAGTGGGCAGCACTAGGACCGAGTACGTATCGGTACGCTTATAGCATTTAGGCTATATTACTAACCATTTGTGGATATTAATTGGATTTGATTATTTGATGTGTGAGAAATGATTTGGGAGTGTGATTACTGGAGCTCGGTTGACCAAGTGTCTCGGGGCCAATCACACTGCTGGAGCTCAGTTGACTTAGTGTCTCGGGGCCAGTCTACTGTCCAAATGGAACAAGTGAATATATTTGGAATAAGTGAGCCTGTATGGCTATAGTGTTATTTAACACTTTTTGAGGTTGCGATTTTCTAGGGTTCTATTTGATCCTTCATAAACAGTGATTTTCAATAAAAATATATAAAATGACTTTATTGCATATGTGTGTATTTGCTTGTATACATACATATTAGATATACTGTTGATTGTATGCATTGTCGTTTAGTATGCATGTATATATATTATAGTAATTCACTCAGTGAGGTCTGACTCCCCTCCGTTGACTATTTTTCAGGGGAGTCATCGTCTTCAGACCTCAATAGCAGGCCTGTGTGCCGGATTTCTTCTGCCCCAGCTTCTCTATATAAACTGCTCACTTGAGTTTTATTTTATGATCTAGACACTACAGTAGTCATAAAATTGTTAAAAGATATTGTATTATATTTGTATGAGTTATGTATTTTAAGAATTTGAATGGGATTTGTATTAAAAGAGTTTATTTATATATGAGATAAGGATTGGATTTAATTTCATTTGGTGGAAATATTATTTTGATATTTATGATTTTATTCCACTGCATAATATTTTACTTAATTGTGTTGTTATTAATAATATTGCATGTTTTATTTTATTTTAGGCTTGCTACGGGTTCCGGATTCGAAAGAATTCCCGTTTCCTAGCGCCGGTCATGGCCCCTGTTTTGGGTCGTGACAAATATTTTTTTTATAGGATCTTTATCTTCTTCAGACCTTATCAGTAGTACTTTACACCGGTCTTCTTTAGCCCCGGTTAGACTATGTAATTTATTTATCTAAACTTTTATTGTACTCTAAAAAATTGCAGTAGTAGCGTATTGTATCAGCAATATGTTATTTTGGATTTGAGACTTATCTCTTAATATTGAATGAATATTTTTATTTTATGAAATGACATTGAGTATTTATTTTATATCAATTTAAGTTTTTATTATGGTGTTTTTCTTATTTATTTATTGCATGTGTTTTTATTTTTGAGACTTGCTACGAGTTTCAGATTCGAAATAATTCTCGTTCCCTAGCATCAGTTATGACTCCCGGTTTGAGTTGTGATAAAACTATACAATCCCAATAATAACAAGTTTGTGATCAATCGAGATGTGATGTTTGACGAAGAAGGTGAATGGAGTTCAACTCTTTCATAGATGAATTCAACTTCTTTCCTCAGATTGATGAAACAGAACAAACACCAGTGGAACAACTAGGTGAACATCAGCAAGAGCACACAACACCACTTGCCTTACTAATGCAAAGTGATAAAGGAAATTCATTATCACAACCCAAACTAGAAGTCATGACTGGTGCTAGGGAACGAGAATTCTTTCAAATCCAGAACCCGTAGCAAGCCTTGAAATAAAAAAAACAATAATAATACAAAAATACACCATAATTAAAACTTTCTTTCATAACATAATAAAAACATTTTCATACGTTATTCAAATATAAGAACACAGTCTAATACAATACAAATACTAAAACAAGAAGTACTACTACTACAGCATTTACTAAAATACAAGAAAAGCAATGGTTCAATATTTACATAAGTCAGTCGGGGAGGAAAGAGTTCGATGAATAAGTCTAATAAGAAGGTCTAAAGTAGAAGATCCTAAAAAAATATTAAGGGAAGTTAAACCTCACTGGGTGAATTATTATAATATATATACATGTAACCTAAGGTCATATACAATCAAGCATCAACATAATAACATATATATTTATATATATGTTACATGCAATTCATATAGATGCTGAAATCCACTTTTATATAATATTAAATGCAGAAGAAATTTTGAGTGAAGGATCATAGCAGAACTCTAACATATCCGCAACCTCAATCACTAAACCTCACTAGCCAATAGGCTCACTTAATTCCAAAATATTTATCTTTTCCATTTTCGGACAGTAGATTGGGCTCGAGACACTAAGTCAATCGAGCTCCTGTAGTCTCACTGTCGACATGATTGGACCCGAGATAATAGGTCAACCGAGGTCCCGCAATCACATCACTCTTTCACCATAATCGCAATAATAAATTATTCAAATCTAACATCAAATATCTTATAATATCAACCTTAAAATCTAACACACTAGTGCGCACACAGTCCTAGTGTAGCTCACTAGGTAATACATTCTTCTACTATCCTTTAAATTAATCTTATAATTTTTAAAATAATGAAATGCATAATTTAAATGTGGTAGCATCCATTTTCAAGGCAATATACCAAATATATACCAAAACATAGATATATTCATTTAATAAAATAAATTGTACTTACATTATTAAAATATGGATGCTCACAAATATTTATTATACATGCAATGCACATATATAATAATAACTCACAATTGTGCACTCCACGAGAGTGACTCCAATGGTCTGGTCCTGAAGGCCTCGGTCTTGACACAAGTAAAGAAAAAAAAAATAATAATACTTATTAAAAATAAATTCCTAATTTAATAATTCTAGAAATTTAAGAATGAGTTGATCTAGACATGACTCAGGCAAAATTTCAAAATTAGACTCGAACTGGTTATCACATTTTATGAGAAATCTACCATAAATTTGATAAAATCTCCTCTGTAAAATAGATGTCTCTCTACTAAAAGTAGAGCCGATCCTACATGCAAACACACTTTAAATAATTCCACAACACCACATCTCGGGTTGGGCCCCTAAATTACTATTCATGCCCAACCGAGAACCAATATACACAAAGATCAATCATAAAATAATAAATATTAAAAATCACTAAAATCCTTAAAATCAATAAAATAACACAAGTCAACTTATTTAAATAATAAAAACATTAAAAATATTTATTTTCAAAATAATTAATAAAATCTCAATATAATTAAATAATATTAATAAAAATCCATTTTTTCTAAATATTCAAAATTAAATAGCATAAATTACAATTAATTATTTAAATTGCCCAAATGTATAATAAAATAGCCAAAATTTCATTTAATCATAAAAATAATAAATAAAACTATTATTTGAATATATTTCTAGGAATTATTATTAATTAGCTAAAAATAGAAATAATTCAAAAAATTAATTTAATAATTTTTATTATTCAAAAACTGCCTAGAACATAATAAGTACAAATAATTTCAACTAAAATATAAAAATTACTAATTTTTCCAAAAATTCATTTTTCACATAAACATTTGAAAATTCATAATAAATAATCGGAATGCAATTTCAATAAACTTTTTCCACAAAATATGCTTGAAATAATTATTAGAATTTATTAAAAATATAATTTTCCTGAGCCCAAAATAGTACATGAACAATAACCATGAGTCTGGAAATTCAAAATTTTTAGAAAAATAAATAAAAATCACATTTAGCTTTCTCACAACCTCTAAAACAATTAATCTCAAAGCAACAATAGCTAATAAAATCAAATAAAAGCTTAAACTAGCAAAAAATCAAAATTCTAAAAATTGAAATATATAAAAATGGGATAGTTACCGAAGTCGAAACTCGAAACGGTTTGAAGATTTGAGAAGTTTGAAGAATGAGCTTCCAAAAGAGACCAATCTCGCGCCTTGAGGTGGTGGTTGGTGGTGTTGTCGAGTTACAAGGATATGAAGAAAAAAAGAAAAGAAAGAAAGAAAGAAAAAAAAAGAAGAGAAAATTAGGGGGGGGGGGGGGGTGGCGGCAGGTGCACGTTTTTTGTTTTTAAATTTATTTTTTTTAAAATGAGAAAAGACAAAATAGTATATAAAAATAATTTTTTTTACTAAAGGAGAAAAGGGAAAAATAATATTTTAACCCTTTTTTAAAGTACAAATAGTACATATATAGTAATATATTTTAAATAAAATATCACCCACCAAGTACATATACACAAATAATAATATAATTAAATAATTAAATAATAATCAACAATAATAAATCTCAAAATTTAATTTAATAAATAATTAACTAAAATAATAATTAAAACTCAATTATTCGCACCCACAAATATATATATACACAATATTAAAATATACTACACCAATAATTCACAATAATAAAAATAATAATATTAATAATATTAAAATAATATTCAACACTAAATCTTCAAATTTAATTTCACAAAATAATCATAATATAACACTTTAATAAAATATTTATTAACATTTCATATTCCAATAATTAATTTAATAATTTATAAAATATCGAGTTATAATAATCTTCTCCCTTAAAAAAATTCGTCCTTGAATTTTTAGAATAAAAGAAAGGAATACAAGAAATCATTGAGGAAAAAGATAGGGATACATTGTTCGCATCTCAGCTTCTGTTTCCCACGTGTACTCTTCCAAGTTATTGTTCCTTTGTAACACTTTGACCATCAGGATTTGTTTCGAACATAGTTAATAAACTTGAGAATCCACAATTGCTATTAGTTCTTCCTCGTATGTCAGATCTTCGTTCACTTCCACACTTTGGGCCTATAACACGTGTGAAGTGTCTGAAATATACTTCCTTAACATCGAGATATAGAACACAGGATGCATTTATGATAAATTTGGAGGCAAAGCCAACCGATATGCAACCATGCTAGCTCTCTCCAAAATCTCGAACGGTTCAATATATCTCGATGCTAATTTTCCTTTCTTACCAAATCTCATCACACCCTTCAACGGTGACACCTTCAGAAATACGTAATCCCCAACCTGAAACTCCATATCCTTACACTTTGGATCCACATAGCTCTTTTGTCTGCTAGTTGCAATTTCTAATCTTCTTCTGATCATAGCAACCTTCTCAACTGTATCTTGGATAATCTTAAGTCCAGTCGACTCTCTTTCTTTAATCTTGTCCCAACACAAAGGGGATCTACACTTCCTTCCATACAAAGCTTTGTACGGTGCCATTTTAATACTGTTTTAGTAGTTGTTATTGTAAAAAAACTCTACCAGTGGCAAATGATCATCCCAACTACCTCCAAGATCCATTACACACATTCTTAACATATCCTCAAGTGTCTGGATCATCCTCTCAGATTGACCATTTGTCTGAGGGTGAAAAGTAGTAACTGAAGTCAAGTCTAGTACCCATAGCTATTTGCAACTTTTACTAAAATTAAGAGGTAAACACTAAACCTCTATTAGATACAATAAAAATAGGCACTCCATGAAGGCACACAAATGCTTAACATATAGCTTGGCCAATTTGGCTACAGAATAAGTAGCTTTAACTGGCAAGAAGTGAGCTGATTTGGTTAACCTATCCATAATTACCTAAATAGAATCGTATCCATCCTTTGAACGAGGTAACCCTACCACAAAATCCAAAGCAATTCTCTCCTATTTCCACTCAGGAATAGGAAGAGGCTGAAGATTCCTAGAAGGCTTCTAATGTTCAGCTTTCACCTACTAATAAGTCAAACATTTAAAGATAAAATTACCTACATCCTTATTCAATCCATCCCACCAATAAAAATCTTTAATGTTGTGGTACATCTTAGTAACTCCTGGATGTACACTATAAGTTGTAGAATGCGCTTCTTCAAGGTTCTCTTCTCTCAAATTATCCATATCAAGAATACATAATCTACCACTAATCCATAAAACACCTTCATCATCCGGTGTAAAATCAGTGAACTTCCTTTCACGAACATTCTCCTCAAGCTTTGTTAAAATAGGATCTCGACTTTAAGCTGCTTTGATTCTATCCCTTAGTACTTATCTAACTCTAAACTGATCTAGCAGTCTTTCATTTGCTGATCTTCATCATAATCCTTGATCCACTAAATCATGCAACTTTTGGATCAAAGGTCTCCTCTTCACACTAATATGAGCAAGACTGCCTGAGGACTTCCTACTCAAAGCATCTGCTACCACATTAGCTTTGCCTAGATGGTGTAGTATCATAATCATAATCCTTCAGCAATTCCAACCATCACCTTTGCCTCAAGTTTAGATCTCTATGTTGGAAAATGTACTTCAAGCTTTTGTGATTTGTGAAAATCTCACAAGTTATTCCATACAAGTAGTGTAAAGATCTCAATATCTTGAGAGTAAAGGTCATTGCTGCTATCTCTAGGTCATGAGTAGGATAACTTTGTTCATGCTTCTTCAACTGCCTAGAAGCATATGCAACTTCCCTACCTTTCTGCATCAACACACAACTTAGACCAACTCTAGAGCATCATAATAAACAGTGAACTTGTCTTCTCTATTCAATAAAGTCAGCACTGGAGCTGTGGTCAACTTCTCTTTTAATAGTTAAAAATTGTTCGCACAAACATTTGACCACTCAAACTTCACATTCTTCTAAGTTAGGTGGGTCATAGGTGCTGTAATTTTTTAGAAATCTTGAACGAATCTCCTATAATACACAGCCAAACCCATAAAAATCTGAATCTCAATGATTGTCATCGGTCTAGGCCACTCATATACTACTTCATTCTTTTGTGGATCAACCTGGATACCATCCTTAGTCACCATGTGACCAAGAAATGCTACACTCTTAGTCCAAAAATCACACTTTGAGAATTTAGCATAAAGCTAATGTTCTCTCAGTATCTATAGTATTGTCCTTAAGTGATATACATATTCCTCCATACTCTTCGAATACACCAGTATATCATCAATGAAGACTACCACAAACTGATCCGTAAACAATCTAAACACCTTGTTCATCAAATCCATGAAAGCAACTGGTGCATTAATTAACCCGAAGGACATCACCAAAAACTCATAATGACTATATTGAGTGCGGAATGCTTTTTTTGGAACATCGACTTCACTGATCTACAACTGATGATAGCTCAACGTTAAGTTAATCTTAGAAAAGAATTGTGTACCCTAAAGTTGATCAAACAAATCATCTATCCTTAGAAGAGGATACTTGTTCTTCATTGTCACCTTATTCAACTCTCTGTAATTGATGCATAATTTGAGTGTACCATCCTTCTTCTTCATAAACAGGAAGGAGAAGTGTTGGGTCTGATAAAACCCTTGTCCAATAACTTTTTCAACTGCTCCTTTAACTTCTTCAACTTTATAGAAGCCATTCTATAAGATGACATCAAGATATAAGCTTTGTTAGGAACCACATCTATATAGAATTCAATCTCTCTATGAGGTGGTAAACTTGACAATTCATTAGGAAAGACATAAGGAAACTCATAAGTTATTGGAACATCTGTGAGAGACATCTTCTCTAATGAAGTATCCCTAACTAGTGCCAAGTATCCTTGATAACCTTTTCTTAGCATCTTCCTAGTTATGATAGCAGAGATAAGATTCTGAGGTGCATAACTCTTGTCACCCATAAACTTAAACTCTTCATCATTCAAAATTCTAAAAATCACCTTTTTACTCTTATAACCAACTGTGGCATAGTGCTGAGATAACCCATCCATTCCAAGGATCATAACAAAATCCATTCTCAAAATCACATTAAAATTAATTACACCTAAAAGGAATGAATTCGTGAATAACTCTATAAATTTTAGTCCTCAACACGGATGCTAATATACTGAACTTAATCCTGTAACATACAATTCTACCAATCTCCTTTTATACAATATTACATCTACAGCATGACATGACATATTAAAGAGTTAACAAGTATTCTTCTCAACTGACCGCTCTTCTCTTACTTTGTGCAATAGCTATCATGTGTAATTATCCCTCCTCGAAGGTGGATAGAAGTATCTTAAAAATCACTCTTTAAACTTCAATCATGTCACAGTAGTCACATAAAGCTAATTTGACTGCATGTACCAATCTTATGCTGTAGTTGAAACTGACAACTTCATCATTAAGAGTACAAAAGTGTTACATCTGCATTAAACATCTTCTGATTCCTTCATCAAAGCATATTTAAAACGATTTTCATGCTTGGTTAAGTGCTATTATGCCCTTATTAATCTTGGCTATCCCAGCCATAAATGCTATAAAATTGAGTTCAAAGGCTACATATACCTCTTACAATAACTACTTTGGCCCTTGAGTTACTGTTGCCTCTAACCTACCCTTATGCTAGATAGGTGTAGTAGGGGCTGAAACTAGAATCACAACTTCAACTTGAAAGGACTATGTAGCAATATATATTATTTCTATGGTAAAAACAGTTTGCGTTCACCTCACTTGAAAAGATATGGAAATCAACGAGATTCAAAACATGGAATATATGCAGAATTAACTATCCTGAGCTCTCTACTGAAATAGAGGTTGCATCTATGGTATGGCTGGAGGTATCGACACTGCACCCTGCGAAACTCCTGATGCACAGGTAGTATCATTGAAACCCTAAGCCAGAAGCTCCTTATTCTGTTGTTCCTGCTATCTACGATGACCATCTGGCCCTCTAGATTCACCTCTACCCTTACGCCTAGCTGGCTGCACATAGGGTAGAACCTTATCCTTAAAAGACTCTCCATTATTGCTCTCATTGACCGATGGGGCGACTCATGCTCACCATAATTAGAAAAGAATAAAAGCAAAACATACAATTCAGACATAAATAAATAATAAATAGACACCCTAATGGTTACGTGAAATTTTAAAAAGCAACAAAGACTTTTCAAAGACATAGTCGAACCTAATTTACTATAGTAGTTTTAAAGAAAACTCAGCTCTACTAACCTAGGTCCACAACACTAAAAACCTAGGCTCTGATCCAACTTTTTCATGACCCAAACCGAGGAGAATGTTCATGCATTAAAAATACAAAAATACACCATAATTAAAACTTTATTTCATAGCATAATGTCACAACCCAAAACAGGGGCCATGACCGGCGCTAGGGAACGGGAATTCTTTCGAATCCGGAACCCGTAGCAAGCCTAAAAATAAAATAAATCATGCAATAATAACAATAATAATATTATATGCAGCGAAAATAAAAATCATAAATATAATAATATTATTTCATCACTGGATTTAAATCAAATCTCATCTCATCGCATATATAAAATCTTTCAGTACAAATCCAGTTTCAATATAATACATCTCTTTAAAATAAAATACATGAAATCCCACATTTTAATTCACAACTACTGCAGTGTCTAGATTATAAAAAAAAAGACTCAAGTAATTTACACAAAGAAGCTGGGGCGGAAGAAATCCGGCGTATCGACCTGCTATTGAGGTCTGAAGATGTTGACTCTCCTGAAAAATAGTCAACGGAGGGGAGTCAGACCTCACTGAGTGAATTACTATAATATATATACATACACACTAAATGATAATGCATGCAGTCAACAGTATATATCTAATATATATATATACAGGCAATTACACACAGATGCAATAAAAATCATTTATATATTTTATCTAAAAATCATCTTTTATGAAGGATCAAATAGAACCCTAAGATATCGCAACCTCAAAAATAGTGTTAGACAACACTCTAGCCACACAGGCTCACTTAATCCAAATATATCCACTTAATCCATTTAGACAGCAGACTGGCCCCGAGACACTAAGTCAACCGAGCTCCAGCAGTCTGACTGCTAGTGTGATTGGCCCCGAGACATTTGGTCAACCGAGCTCCAGCAATCACACTCAAATCACATCTCACACATCAAATAATCATAATCAATCAATATCCACAAATGGTTAGTAATATAGCCTACTTGCTATAAGCGTACCGGTACGTACTCGGTCCTAATGCTGCCCACTAGGTAGCACGTTCTATTGATATCCTTCATTAATAATATAAATCATCCATTCATAAAAATAAATGATGCATGAATTTCAATAAAATAACAACATAAACCATATATATACCGGAAATATACCAAAAGTAAACCAGGTATATTTCGAGTATATATATGTCAAATGAATCCAATCAAATTATAACTTAAGCTAGAAATATATTTAAAAACATTTTAAATATATTTTATTTACAAAACATGCATATAATTTAATAAATACCAAAAATAAACCAAAAATATACTTAAATACAAATCATATTATTTATGCATTTTAATCAAAATAAAACATATATTTCTAAATCATGCATCCTAAAGCATATATATATAGTATAGTAACTCATAAATTAGTGCGCTCTACGAGACGGGTCCGACGGGCCTGGTCCACTAGCCCTCGGTCTCGGTGTAACTAAACAAACAATAAACAACTGACATTAGAATAAACCTAATAGAAAGTCCTAGAATTCAATCTAGAGTATTAAACATAGAATCAGAAATTAGGGTTCGACTGGATATCATGTTTTACGAGAATTCTATCGAAAATCCGACAGAACCTCCCCTGTAAAATGGACATCTCTCTACTCAAAAGAGTAGAGCCGACCCTGCAAAGAAACACACTTCGAAAAATAAGCTCAACACAAATCCACAAGTCCTCGGTCGGACTCCAAACTACAATCTACCGACCGGGGTCCACAAACACAGAACAATTCCAGAAATATCAAAAATACCCTTATTACATAGAAACACATTTATAGGTAGAAATTACATAATTAACCTTAAAACACTGTAAAAATCGATAAAAACTCCTTTTATTTGAAAAACCGTATATTATATATATAATTGAAAATAATTTACGAAAAATAATTTTAATTAGTTAAAAATACCAAATAACTTGTAGAAATCATTTTTATACCTTAAATAACTATTAAAACCAATTAAATTACATTTTTAGCCAATTTTATGTAAAATTACCAAAATGCCCTTATATATATAAATATACTAAAATTCATTCAAAAATTCACCAAAAATTATACAATTATCCAAAATTAATTTTCTCAACATATTTATCAATAATATCAATAATTAAACTCAATTAATCAATTAATTTCAATTAAAAACATAATTAACCCTAATTTCCCAAATTACATAAACTTCAATAATTCAAAATAAATACTTAGAAATTCATAAAAATTCCAAATAAATTCCTATAATTCATTTCAACACCTAATTTAACCATAAAACACAATTTCATAATTTATATAATTAATTTCCGAAAATTAGAAAATAATATTAAAATATTCAAAAATACCCAAAAATCCAAAAATTCCACAAAAATTCATACATGTAGATTAAGCTACTAAGATCAACATTTGTGAAGGGAGTTTCCATGAATCAATCAATTCAAAGCTCAAAAAAATCAAAAAACCCTAATGTGACCGAATTGGAAAAATCGAAACCTAAGCAATTCTAGACCATTTAAGCTCAAACCAAAGCTAGAATCACACTCATCAGAGCTCAAGGAGAAGAAAGAGACTGGCGGTGTCGAAAACGGTGGCCGGAATTGACGTGAACGACAGTAGCTCGACTTTCGACTTCTACGGCAAAAAATGGCTTCCAGGCACTGGAAATGGCTGCTGCAAGCGGCGGAAGAGGCTGGGGAAGGTGGTGGCACACCGGACGGCACACCAACGGTGAGAAATCGGCACGGCAGCGACCGGACGGCGGTGAGGGTGAAGATCGGGGAAGAAGGAGTAGTCGGGGGCAAAAGTGTAATTTTTTAAAAGTTTTGATTTTTGATGTATTATATGTATATATATATACTTTATACTATATATTAAAATAATATTAAATTACACACATTAAATATACACCACACACATAAAATTTAATAATTTATACTAAATAAAAATAATTAAATAACAATAAAACTAATAAATAATTAATAAACTATTAGGGTAATAGTAAACCCTAATTAAATAAATATATACACACATAGGCTTTATTTAGTATTTTAAAAATACGTATGAGTTCATGCAAGTCCGAAAATATATTTAAAATAATTAATAATAAATTATTTACGTGAAAATTTCCCCGAAAATGAAAGTCCTGGGAAAATTTTACGTAAAACACTGTAAATAAGACACAATAATTAAAATAGGTTTTAAATACATATCAACTCGTGAAAATATCGTAATATATATATAAAAATTATTAACACTGCATATCCCGGTACAGTGTAAAAACGTTTAAAAATACGGGATATTACACATAATAAAAAAAATCTTCATACATGATTCAAACGCAAGAACATGGTCTAACACAATGCAGATACTAAAATAAGAAGTACTACTACTGTCACGACCTATACCGGGAGTCATGACCTGTGCTAGGGAATAGGAATTCTTTCAAATCTGGAACCTGTAGCAAGCCTTAAAAATAAAAAAAAAACACATGCAATAATAGTGTTAAAATATGCCAGAATTAAAATTTAAATCGATATATAAATAAGTTCTTAAATGTCATATCATAATAAAAATATTCAAACAATAAACTGATACAAATCTCAAAAACCAAAACAACACACTACTGATACAATAACACTACTACTGCAGTTTTCTATAATACAATTGGAGTTCAGATAATAAAATTACACAATCTAGCTAGGGTTGAAGAAGACCGACATAAAGCACTACTGGTGAGATCCGAAGAAGAATCTCCTGAAAAAATATTGAGGGAAGTCAGACCTTACTGAGTGAATTATTATAATATATATACATGCAATCTAATTCATATATAGTCAAGTATCAGTATAATAATATACATATACATGCAGTTCTCTTAGATACTAAAATTCGCTTATATGTATATGTATATATATATATATATATATATATATATACATTTATTTAAATGAAGGATCAAATAGAACCCTAGATATTCGCAACCTTAATCAAAATATCTCACTAGCCATCAGGCTCACTTAATTCCAAGGTAATCCTCTTATTCCATTTTGGACAGTGGATTAGCCCTGAGACACTAAGTCAACCGAGCTCCTGTAGTCTCATTGTCTGTATAATTGGCCCCGAGACACTAGGTCAACCGAGCTCTCATAATCACACTACTCAATCACTAAAATTCTTAATAATCAATCAATCAAATTTCACCTCAAATGATTTCATACACTCAACCCTAAAATCTATCACACCGGTACATACACAGTCATAGTGTAGCCTACTAGGTAGCACGTTCTATCGATATCCTTTAATAAATCACATATTTATGAAAAATAATAAAATGCACAATTAAAATTTAATAGCATCCATTGTAGAAGAATATACCATTTATATCCCAAATATATATACCAAGCATATACTAAAATATCCATTTATGGCACATATATACCAAAATAAACCATGAATATACCAAAAATATACGAAGTATATATATTAAAATTATATCAAGCATATACATTGCATATGTATCGAAACATACCAAATTATACAAAAAGTAAACAAAAAATATACTAAATCATTTAATAAAACAATTCATGTTCAAATACATATTAAAAACATGAATGCTCATAATCATGCATCCTATATGCAATGTATATATAAAATTATAACTCATAAGTTTGTGCTTCTCGAGACTTGTCACAACCCAAAATAGGGGCCATGACTAGCGCTAGGGAACGGAAATTCTTTCAAATCCAGAACCCATAGCAAGCCTTAAAATAAAATAAAAGCATGCAATAATAATAAAAATAAATACAATAACTTGCAGCATAAATAAATCTCATATATAAAATAAAATAATAATCCGCTAATAGATTTAAATAAACAAACTCATCTTATATATAAATAATCTTTTAAATACAAATCTCATACAAACATTTATAATACAAATCTTATACAATCATAGTACATAAATATCCCAACTGACTACAACTACTGCAGTGTTTATATTATAAAATAAAATCAAGTAAGCAGTTTACATAGTGAAGCCGAGGCGGAAAAAATCTGGTGTATGGTCTACTACTGAGGTCTGAAGACGTAGACTCTCCTGAAAAATAGTCAACGGAGGGGGAGTTAGACCTCACTGAGTGAATTGTTATAATATATAGCTAAATGAAAAATGCACACATTCAATAGTATATATAATAAATATATATACAAGCAAAAACACACAGATGTAGCAAAATCTATTTGATATAAATATTAAGAAATACATCCGTATATGAAGGATTAAATAGAACCCTAAAAAATCGCAACCTCAAACAGTGTTAGACAACACTTTAGTCATACAGGCTCACTTATTCCAAATAATTTCACTTGTTCCATTTGGACAGCAGATTGGCCCCGAGACACTTGGTCAATCGAGCTCCAACAGTCTAACTGTCAGTTTGATTGGCCCCGAAACACTAAGTTGACCGAGCTCCAGCAATTACACTCTCAAATCACATCTCACATCAAATAAATCAATCCGATCAATATCCACAAATAGGTTAGTAATAAAGCCTAAATGCTATTGTCGTACTGGTACGTACTCGGTCTTAGTGCTGCCCACTAGGTAGCACATTCTATTGATATCCTTCATTATTATATAAAACATACATTCATTAAATAAATGATGCATGATATTAAATAAAATAACAACACAAACCATATATATACTAGAAATATACCAAAAATAAACCAGATATATTTTGAGTATATATACGTCAATTAAATTCAATTTAATTATAAAATAAACTAGAAACAAATTATAAATAAACTTAAAAACATTTTGAGTATAAATTCATAATAAAACATGCATATAATTTAAAATATACCAATAATATACCAAAAATAAATCTAGGCAATAATTAAATCATTTATGCATAGTTTACAAAATAAATCATACATTTCTAAAACATGTAATCCTAATACAAGTATATATAGAATAACAACTCACTGTTATTGCGCTCCACGAGATGGGTCCAACGGGCCTCGGTCTCGGCGCAACTAAACAAATAAATGACAACAAGACATTAGAATAAATCTATCAGAAATTCTAAAAGACTCAATCTAGAATACTAGACACAGAATCAGAATAAGAATTTGACCGGACATCATATTTTACGAGAATTCTACTGAAAATTTGACAGAACCTCCCCTGTAAAACGGACATCTCTCTACTCAAAGAGTAGAGCCGGTCCTGCAAAGAAACACACTTCATGAATAAACACAGTTCACAATCCCTTGGTCGGACTCCAAACTACAATTTCATTGACCGAGGTCCACATTTCATGAAATAATACAGAACATATGAAAAATTCCAGAAAATACCAAAAATACCCTTATACTCAAATTTTAGCAAACTAGGTATTTAAAACACTGAAAATAATCGTTTATCTGATAATTACAATAAAACCTTAATTTTGATAAAATATTTTTAAAAATCGGTAATTCTCAATAAATTCATAAATATTGACCAAAATACATGTTATAAATCCAAATTACATAATTAACCCTAAAACGTACTAAAAATCAATAAAAACTCATTTATTTAGAAAAGTCGTATATTATATATAATTTGAAAATAATTTACGAAAAATAGTTTTAATTAGTTAAAAATACTAAATAATTTTTAGAAATCATTTTTATACCTCAAATAACTAGTAAAACCAATATAATTATATTTTTAGCCAATTTAGTGCCAAATTACCAAAATACCCCTAGTTATGTAAATTCCCTAAAATTAATAAAAAATTCACCAAAAATAGTATAATTACTCAAAATTAAATTTCTCAACATATAATTCAATAATATCAATAAATATACTCAATTAACCAATAAATTTCAATAAAACACATAATTAACCTAATTTTCCCAAAATTACATAAACTAAATAACTTCAAAATAATTATATAAAAATCACAAAAATTACAAATAAATTTCTTAAATGCACTTCAACACCTATAAACACCATAAAACACAATTTCATAATTTATTTAATTAAATTTTGAAAATTAGAAAATATTAATAAAATAATAAAAAATTCACAAAAATAAAAATAATTCCCAAAAATTCTAAAAAAATTCATAGAGATAGATTAAGCTACTAGGATCAATTTTTGTGAAGGAATTTTACATGAATCAACCAAATCAAAGCTCAAAAAAATCAAAAACCCTAGTAGGCTAAAATTGTAAAATCGAAACCTAGGGAAATCTAGACCATTTTAAGTGAAATAAAGCTTGGAAATGCACTCACCGGAGCTCAAGGAATAGATATAGACCGGTGGGCCTCGAAATGATGGCCGAAAAGTCTATGAACGGCGTTAGGATCGATTTTTGGCTTCTCACTGAAAATTCGACCAAACCATGCCGGAGAAGAAGGTGGCAGGTGGCAAAGCAGGCTGGAAATGGTGGTGGCACGCCGAAGGGCACACCGACGGGAAGAGAAAGGAGTTGCAGTAGCCGGACGGGAAGGAAAACGATCGGGAGGAAGAGGAAAGATGATAATGGCAATTCTGTAATTATTTCAAACTTTATTTTTTGTTATGAATATTATATGTATATATGTATATATATATATCCTACTTTATATTATTTTAATATATAAATTAATACACACAATAAATATCCACCACACACTTTAATAATAATAATATATATACACATATACATATATACACACATTTAATTAATTAATATTAAAACTATATATTATAATTTAAATTAATTAAATAACCCTAATTTAATTTAAATGCATGTACGTATATGTATTTTATTAACACTTTAAAATTATGCATGAACTCATGCAAATTCACTAAACCGGTTAAAATAATTAATATTAAATTATTCATGTTTTAATTTCCCCGAAAATAAAATACCCGAAAAAATTTTATGTAAAGGACTTAAAATAATTAAAAATAATTAAAATGACTTTAATAAATGACAAACTAATTAAATAATCATAAATATATTTTAAAATTATTAACACTGCATATCCCGATGTAATTTAAAATTATTTAAAAACTCAGGATATTACAAGACTGACTTGATGGGCCTAATTTGATAGGCCTTGGTCTCAGCGCAACTAGAAAAATAAATAATAATAAAATCAAAATATAATCCTAACTTAAACTTCTAAGAATTATGAAGGAAGACTTGATATAAGAATCAAAACTCAACAAAAAAATAAAAACTCAAGATCGACCCGATGTCACATTTTACGAGAATGCTATCAAAAAATTGGCAGAGTCTCATATGTAAAACATACATCTCTCTACTGAAAAGTAGAGCCAATCTTCCAAGAAAACACACTTCTATATTCACAGTAGCACAACACCTCGGGTTGAGATCCCAAACTACACAAATTCTCAATCGAGGTTCACAATTCATCAAAAATCAATATAAAATAATAACTATAATAAAAATCATTAAATTCCATAAATAATCACAATATAATATATATAAATATCAAAAACCTTAAATATAATTATTTTCACATTAATTAAATAAAATCTCAAATAAATTATATAATATTAATAAAAATCTGACTTTTCAATTATTTAACATAAAATAGTAAAATTCGCAATTAATTACTCAAATAGGTTATTTATATAATAAAAATGGTTAAAAACTTATTTAATCACAAAAATAGTATATAAAATTATTATTTAAATACATTTTTGAAAATTACTATTAATTAGTTAAAAATAGTAAATAATTTGTAAAAATTATTTTAATACCATTTATTATTTCATAATTTTTAAAAACATGTTATTTAACTATAATTTCAATAAAAAAACATAATTTACCCAAAAATTCAAAAATTACATAATACCTAATATTTTCCAAAAATTACTAAAAATTAGTGAAAATTTATGTTCTCATTTCTAAAATTAATAATTTAAATTAACTATACTAATTTAACATAATTTTCATAATAACACATAAAACATATAATTAATTAAAAATTCAATAATTACCCATAATTCAAATAAATTAAAAAAAAACTAAAAATATATTTTAGAAGCTTAAGTTCCATATAATAGCATTTCCAAAAGGATTTATAAGAATCAAACACAATCAAGCTAAAAAAAAAACGTAAAACATACATAAACTAAAATTAAAGAAAACTCACAATCCGGACGTCATAAAGTTGAAACGACTTAAGAATCGAGAAATACATGTCAAGAGGAGTCTAACGAGCCTAAAAACTTGAGCTGAAATTACCGTTTTTCCACCGGCAACACTATAGCACACCCATGGTTTCTCATGGACTCCGGTGACTAGGGATGTCCTAGTGGCGGTGGGAAAGTGAGAGGAAGGTAGGGAGGCGATGGCGAGGCTTAGTGGCAGCTCAGGCGTGGCTGGTGGAGCTTCAGGCGTACTACTGGTGCGTCAATGGCGAAAGGTAGGGGAAAGAAGAAGAAAGAGAAAAAGAAAAAAAAGTAGGGAAGGTTTGACTTGAAATTTTTTTATGTTGACCTATATATATATATATATATATGTGTGTGTGTGTATAACACCACATAACACATGCACAATACACACACTTGCACATGCATAGAATAATAATAATAATAATAACAACAACAATATAATAATGATACTAGCACTATTGACAATAACCATAATAATAATAATAATATTATCACACATGCATAAAATATACTAACAACAATGATAATAACTTTAATATTTTAAATAATAACACTTCCAAATAAATTATTTTACGTAACAAAATATATTTAACATAAAATAACGAATATTAATCACCAATAATGATAATATATAAATAATATTTAAAATATTATTAACACTGCAAATCTCAAAATATTTTTTAATAGTTTAAAATAAAGGGCCATTACAACTACTGTAGCGTTTACTAAAATACAAGAAAAGTAATGGTTCAATATTTACATAAGTCGACCGGGGAGGAAAGAGTCCGATGAATAAGTCTAATAAGAAGGTTTGAAGTAGAACATCCTAAAAAAAATATTAAAGGAAGTTTGAAATCACTGAGTGAATTATTATAATATATATACATGCAACCTAAATTCATATACAATCAAGCATCAACATAATAATAATAATAATAATAATAATAATAATATATATATATATATATATATATGCTGAAATCCACTTTTATCTAATATTAAATGCGAAAGAAATTTTGGGTAAAGAATCAGAGCAGAACCCTAAAATATCCATAACCTCGATCACTAAACCTTACTAGCCAACATGCTCACTTAATTCTAAAATATTTATCTTTTCCATTTTTGGATAGTAGACTGGCCCCAAGACACTAAGTCAACAAAGCTTTCGTAGTATCACTGTCAGCGTGATTGGCCCTGAGACATTAGGTCAACCGAGCTCCCGCAGTCACATCACTCTTTCACCATATTCACAATAATCAATTATTCAAATCTCACATAAAATATCTTATAATATCAACCTTAAAATCTAACGTATTAGTGCGCACACAATCCTAGTGTAGCTCATTAGGTAGCACGTTTTACTACTATTTTTCAAATTAATCTGATAATTTTTTAAAAATAATGAAATGCATTATTTAAATATGGTAGCATCCATTTTCAAGGCAATATACCAAATATATACCAAAATATAGATATATTCATTTAATAAAATAAATCATACTTATATTTACATTATTAAAATATGCATACTCACAAATATTTATTTTACATGCAATGTATATATATAATAATAACTCATAGTTGTGCGCTTCATAAGAGTGACTCGACTGGTATGGTCCTGAAGGCCTCAGTCTCAACGCAATTAAAGAAAATAATAATAATACTTATTAGAAATAAATTCCTAATTTAATAATTCTAGAATTTTAAGAATGACTCGATCTAGATACAACTCGGGCAAATTTTTCAAAACTAGACTTGGACCGGTTGTCACGTTTTACGAGATATATACAAAAAATTTGACAAAATACCCTCTGTAAAATGGACATCTCTTTATTAAAAGTAGAGCCAATTTTGTATGCAAACACACTTCAAATAATTCCACAACACCACGTATCAGATTGGGCCCCCAAATTACTATTCATGCTCAACTGAGAACCAATATACACAAAGATCAATCATAAAATAATAAATATTAAAAATCACTAAAATCCATAAAATAACACAATTCAACTTATTTAAATAATAAAAAAATTAAAATATTTATTTTCAAAATAATTAATAAAATCTCAATATAATTAAATAATATTAATAAAAATCCATTTTTTCCAAATATTCAAAATTAAATAGTATAAATTACAATTAATTATTTAAATTTCCCAAATGTATAATAAAATAGCTTAAATTTCATTTAATCATAAAAATAATAAATAAAATTATTATTTGAATATATTTCCAAAAATAATTATTAATTAGCTAAAAATAGTAAATAATTCACAAAAATTAATTTAATAATTTTTATTATTCAGAAATTGCCCAGAACATAATAATTAACAATAATTTCAACTAAAATATAAAAATTACTAATTTATACTAAATTTTCCAAAAATTCATTTTTCACATAAACATTTGAAAATTCATAATAAATAATCGGAATGCAATTTCAATAAACTTTCTTCACAAAATATGCTTGAAATCATTATTAGAATTTATTAAAAATATAATTTTTTTGAGCTCAGAACAGCACATGAATAGTAACCACGAGCCCGAAAATTCAAAATTTTTAGAAAAATAAATAAAAATCACATTTAGCTTTCTCACAACCTCTACAACAATTAATATCAAAGCAAAAATAGCTAATAAAATCAAATAAAGGCTTAAACTAACAAAAACTCAAAATACTAAAAATATAAATATATAAAAACAGGATAGTTATGGGAGTCGAAACTTAAAACGGTTTAAAGATTTGAGAAGTCCGGAGAATAAGCTTCCAAAAGAGACCAATCTTACACCTTGAGGTGGTGGTTGGCAGGTTACAGGGAAATGAAGAAAAAAAGAAAAGAAAGAAAGAAAGAAAAAAAAAAAAAAGAAGAATAAGAGAAGAAAAGGGAAAGGGAGGGGGAGGGGGTGGCAAGTGCACGTTTTTTGTTTTTAAATTTTTTTTTAAGTGAGAAAAAACAAAATAGTATATAAAAATAATTTTTTTTACTAAACGAGCAAAGGACAAAATAATATTTTAACCCTTTTTTAAGTACAAATAGTACATATATAATAATATATTTTAAATAAAATATCTCCCACCAGGTACTTATACACAAATAATAATATCATAAAATAATTAAATAATAATCAATACTAATAAATCTCATAATTTAATTTAATAAATAATTAACTAAAATTTTAATTAAAACTCAATTATTCTCACCCACAAATATATATATATATATATACAATATTAAAATGCACTACACTAATAATTCACAATAATAAAAATAATAATATTAAAATAATATTTAATACTAAATCTTCAAATTTAATTTCACAAAATAATCATAATATAACATTTTAATAAAATATTTATTAACACTGGATATCTCAAAAATTAATTTAATAATTTATAAAATATCGGGTTATAACATTCCTAGCTGAAAGAAATGAAGAACGTATAAGAAGTCTTGAAGATCTTTATGAAGTGACTGATTGATTGGAGAATCTCACTCTTTTTTGTCTTTTTGCTGATATTGAACTAGTGAACTTCCAAGAAGCTGTGCAAGATGAAAAAAGGAGAAATGCAATGGATGATGAAATCAAAGTTATTAAAAAGAATGACACATGGGAATTCAGTGCCCTTCAAAAGGACACAAGCCAATTGGTGTCAAGTGAGTCTACAAAACAAAGAATAATGCAAAATGAGAGGTCAAAAAGCACAAATCAAGGCTAGTTGCTAAAGGCTACAGTTAAAAAGCTGGAATTGACTATAGTGAGGTATTTGCTCTTGTTGCACGCTTGGAGACTGTGAGATTGATTATTTCTTTAATAACTCAAAATAGGTGGAAAATTCACTAGATGGATGTAAAGTCTACCTTTTTAAATGGAGTTCTTGTCACGACCCAAACTGGGAGTCATGACTGACGCTAGGGAACAAGAATTCTTTCAAATTCGAAACCTGTAGCAAGCCTAAGAAAATAAAAGCATGCAATAAATAAATAAAAATACACCAGAATTAAAAACTTAAATCGATATAAAAATAAATACTTAATGTCATAACATAAACTAAAATATTTCATACAATATTCAAAGAAAAGTCTTTGACATAAAAATCACATTCGATAAATACAAACACTACTACTGCAATTTTCTAAAGTACAATAAAAGTCAGATAAGTAATTTACATAAACTAGCCGGGGCTGAAGAAGTTCGGCATAGAGGTTTATTACTGAGGTCTGAAGATGAAGAATCTCTTGAAAAAAATACAACTGAGGGGAGTCAGACCTCATTGAGTGAATTATTATATTATATATACATGCACCTTTTAATGTCATATGCAATCAAGCATCAGTATATATATAAAAATATATATACAAGCATTTCATACAAATGCTGAAATCACATTATATATATAATAAATGCTGAAAATTGTTTATTTGAATAAAGGATTAAATAGAACCTTAATTATTCACAACCTCAACCAAAAATATCTCTCTAGCTATACAGGCTCACTTAATTCCAAATTAATTCTCTTATTCCCTTTTGGACAGTATACTGGCCCCGAGACACTAAGTCAACCGAGTTTCAGTAGTTTCATTGCCAGTGTGATTGACCCCAAGACACTAGGTTAATCGAGCTCCCGTAATCACACTACTCAATCACATCAATCTCAATAATCGATCAAATAAATGTAATCTCAAGTGATTTAATAACTCAACCATAAAGTCTATCATACCGGTATGTACACGGTCCTAGTGTTGGCCACTAAGTAGCACGTTCTATTGATATCCTTCAAATAAACTTAATAATTATTAAAATAATAAAAATGTATAATTTAAATGTAATAGCATCCATTCATAGCAAAATTGTAATATCCTGAGATTTTAAATAATTCTAAATTGCATCGAGATATGCAGTGTTAATAATTTTGATAAATATATTTGATTAATTAATTAGTTTGATAATTATTAAAGTTATTTTAAATTATTTTAAGTTTCTTACATAAAATTTTTTTGAGAATTTTATTTTTGGGAAAATTAAAACCTAAATAAATATTTATTAATTATGTTAGTCCATTTTACGTAATTGCATGAGTCCATGCATGATTTTAATTATCGTATTAATATATATACATATTTAGCATTTTACGGTTATTTTTAATTAAGTATATATTACATAGTTTTATTAAATTAATATGTGTTATATATATGTATATGTATATGTATATAAATATTATTATTTTTAGACATGCAGTGTAGGATTTTTTTTGAATATAATATTAATATATTATAATATAAGTTAGTAAAGTTATATATATATATGTATAAGTTAAGAAAATTACGTTTCGTGCCACTCGACCCTCTCCTTCTTCCCCGATGCATCCCCACTCCCATTCCTGCCGCTGCAACCTCTTCCCTCACCTTCGGTGTTCCGTCCGGCATGCCACCACCCTCTCAAGCTTCCTCCACCGCCTGTAGCTTCCATTTCCGATGAGTTTTGGCCGTTGTAACCCTAGAAAGCCGAAACTCGAGCTAACACCATTCAATCCTTTTTCGGCCACTAAATTAGATGCCGCCAGCCTCTATCTCTTCCTTGAGCTCCAGTGAGTGCATTTCCAAGCTTGGTTTCACTTGATTTGGTCTAGATTTTCTTTGGTGATCAATTTTTATTTTCGGCCAATTTGAGTTCTTGATTTTTTTGAACTTTGATTCTAATGATTCAAGACAAGTTCCTTCACAAAGATTGTTCCTAGTAGCTCAATCTACATCCTGTAATTTTTTTTGGAATTTTTGGAAATTATTTTGATTTTTGTGAATTTTTAATTATTTTATTAATATTTTCTAATTTTCATAAATTAATTAAATAATTTGTGAAATTGTGATATATGGTGTTTATAGGGGTTAAAATGAATTTTAGAATTTAATTTGTAATTTTTGTGATTTTTGTATAATTATTATGAATATTATTTAGTTTAGGTGATATTTGGAAAATTAGGTTAAATGAGCATTTTGTTAAAATTAATGGGTTAATTGAGTATAATTATTGATTTTATTGAATTATATGTTGAGAAATTAATTTTTGAGCAATTTTATAATTTTTAGTGAATTTTTGAATAATTATAGTATATTATGTGAATTTATAAATATTAGGGGTATTTTGGTAATTTGGTAATAAATTGGTTAAAAATTAAACTAAATTGGTTTTAATAATTATTTGAGGTATAAAAATGATTTTTATAAATTATTTAGTATTTTTAACTAATTAAAACTATTTTTCAAAAATTATTTTCAAAATCTATGTAATATACTATTTTTATAAATAAATGAGTTTTTAATGATTTTTAATATGTTTTAGGGCTAATTATGTAATTTGCATTTATAAAATGAATTTCAGTTAATATTTGTGAATTTATCGAGAATTATGGATTTTTAATAATATTTTATTAAAATTAGGGTTTTTTCGTAATTATCGGTTAAATAATTATTTTCAGTGCTTTAAATATCTAATTTGCTATATTTTGATTTATAAAGGGTATTTTTGGAATTTAAATGTGTTTTGTGTTTATTTCGTGAATTGTGAACCTTGGTCGGTAGAATTATAGTTTGGGAGTCCGACCGAGGGGTTGTGTGGCTATGTATTCTTGAAGTGTGTTTTCTTGCATGATCGGCTCTACTTTCTGAGTAGAGAGATGTCCGTTTTACAGGGAAGGTTCTGCCAAATTTTTGGTAGAATTCTCGTAAGACGTGACATTCGGTCTAATCCCTATTCCTAATCTGTGTTCAGTGTTTTAGGTCGAATCTCTATAATTTCGTTAGATTTATTCTGATTCATATTGTCGTTTGTTTGTTTAGTTGCGTCGAGACTGAGGCCTAGTGGACCAGGCCCGTCAGATCCATCTTGAGGAGCACACAATTGTGAGTTGTTTAAATTTTATGAAATATGCATAAATGGTTTAATAATTGCTTAGGTATATTTTAGGTATATTTTAAATTAAATGCATGTTTTATTATTGAATTATACCTAAAATGTTTTTAAGTATATGTATGGTTTATTTCTGGTTTATTTTATAATTAAATTGAATTTATTTGACGTATATATACTCAAAATATACTTGGTTTATTTTTGGTATATTTCTAGTATATATATGGTTTATATTGTTATTTTAATTAATTTCATGCATCATTTATTTTATGAATGTATGGATTTATTTTAAATGAAGGATATCAATAGAACGTGCTACCTAGTGGGTAGCACTAGGACCGAGTACGTACCGGTACGATGATAGAATTTAGGTTAAATTACTAACCTATTTATGGATATTGATCGGATTGATTTATTTGATGTGAGATGTGATTTGAGAGTGTGATTGTTGGAGCTTGGTTGACCAAGTGTCTTGGGGACCAATCACACTGACAGTCAGACTGCTGGAGCTTGGTTGACTTAGTGTCTCGGGGCAAGTCTACTGTCCAAATGGAACAAGTGAATTTATTTGGAATAAGTGAGCCTGTATGGCTAGAGTGTTGTCTAACACTGTTTGAGGTTGCAATCATTTAGGGTTCTATTTGATCCTTCATAAACGGTTATTATTTTCAGTATTATATAAAATGATTTTTGCTACATCTGTGTGTATTTGCTCGTATATATATTTATTATATATACTATTGAATGTGTGCATTTGTCATTTAGCTATGCATGTATATATACTATAACAATTCACTTAGTGAGGTCTGACTCCCCTCCGTTGATTATTTTTCAAGAGAGTCTTCGTCCTCAGACCTCAGTAGCAGACCCTTACAATGGATTTCTTCCACCCCAGCTTTATTATGTAAACTGTTTACTTGATTTTATTTTGTATTCTAGACACTGCAATAGTCAAGTTGTGGGATGTTTATTTTATATATGTATGAGATTTGTATTTTAAAGAATTGAAATGAGAATTTGTATTAAAAGATATTATATATATGAGATGAGTTTGTGTTATTAAATCAGCTGATGAGTTACGTTATTACTTATGAGATTTTAATTTCCGCTACAAGATATTTTATTTATTTTATTATTATTGCATGCTTTTATTTTATTTTAAAGGCTTGCTACGGGTTCCGGATTCGAAAGAATTCCCGTTCCTTAGTGCCGGTCATGACCCCTATTTTGGGTCGTGACAAAATATACTCATCATATACAAAAAAATAGACCAAAAGTATATAAGCCACATATATACCAAAATAAACCATAATATACTAGGAATATACTAAATATATATAACACTCATATACCAAATATATACTAAAAACAATTATGCATATGTGTCACACATATATTAAATATACTAAAAATGTACTAAAAGTATACCAAAAATATATTTTACATTTAAAGAAATATTCATATTCAATTTCATTATAAAATTCTTGGATGCTAATTTTTATGCATTTTACATGCAATGCATATATAAGATAATAACTCATAAGTTTGTGCTCCTCGAGACTGGCTTGATGGGTCTGGTTTGATAGGCCTCGATCTCGGTGCAATTAGAAAATAAATATTATATTATCAGAATAAATTCTAACGTATACTTCTAAAAGAGATTTGATCTAGGAATACAACACCCAGACAAACACAGAAATTCAGAATCGATCCGACGTCACATTTTACGAGAATTATACCAAAAATTCGGCAGAACCTCCTTTGTAAAACGGATATCTCTCTACTAAAAAGTAGAGACAATCCTGCAAGAAAATGCACTTCTAATACACAAGGCTCAACACTTCGAGTTGGGACCTCGAACTGCACAATTTCCCAATCGAAGTTCACAATTCACCAAAAATACAAATAATATAAGAAATATATTAAAAATCATTAAATTCCATAAATATCCTCAAAATACCAAAATATTATATATTTAAACATTCAAACACTAAATACAATTATTTTCACAATAATAAAATAAAAATCTTGAATAATAATATAATATTAATAAAAATCCAAATTTTCAATAATTTAATATAAAATAGTAAAAATTCACTTTTATATACTCAAATAGCTTAAATAGCCTAAATATGTATTGAAAGTAATTAAAAATCCATTTAATCACCAAAATAATAAATAATATATTATTTGAATATAATTTTTGAAAATTAGTATTAATTAGTTAAAAATGGTAAATAATTTATAAAAATCATTTATTTTAATACCCTCTAAAATTCTAAAATCATTTAAAACACATTATTTAACTATAATTTTCACAAAATTACACAATTAACTTATAAATATAAAATTTACATAATATAAATAATATTCTAAAAAATTATATAAATTCACCAAAAATTATTTAAAAAAATTCTAAAATTATTAACTCAAATTACTAACACTAATTTAACTAAATTTACATTAAAACTAATTAATTAAAATAATTATCAAAAATTCAATATTTAATATTAAAATAATAAAAAATTACCCAAAATTCAAATTAATTCAAAAAAATACACAGAAAATATATTTGAGAAGTTAAAGCTGCCATAATTAACATTTCTTAAGCAAGTTTGCATGAATCAAACATAATCAAGTTAAAATAAAAATAAAAACCCTAAAACATATAAACTAAAAATTGAAGATAGCTAAAAATCTAGGGCATTTGAGCTAAAAAGGAGCTTGGAAATGGACTCACTGGTGGAAAAGCTTTTAAAAGAGACCGGTTTAGAGTCTTGAGGTGGCCAGAATCTTGCTGGCGATCTCAGAGCTCAACTTTCAGCCACTTCTGTTTTCCTGCGATACAGTGGCAGCTGGCAACGTGGATGATAGCTAGAGATGTCTAGGGTTGATGTCAATCGACGGTGGCAACTGGGGCGGCTTCGAAGTGTGCTGAAAGGTGAAGAAGAGACCCGATTTTTTTTTACTACTTTTGACTTTTTTTTTATGAAATTATCAAAATACCCTTCAATTGAATTTAACAATAATAATAATAATAATAATAATAATAATAATAATAATAATAATAATAATAATAATAATAATAATAATAATAATAATAATAATAATAATAAATTTAATATTATCAAGTAATCCCATGTAAAATAAATTATTTTACGTAAACAATTCCTTAAAATAAAATACATAAACAACATTAACAATTAACAATAATAATATATAAATAAAATTTAAAATTATTAACATGGCATATTCCAAAATAATTTTATTTTATTTAAAATACTGAATTATTACAATCTCCCATCCTTATAGGAATTCGTCCTCGAATTCAAAGAAAAGAATAGAAACAAGAATCATCGAGGAAAGAGATAAGGATAAGAAGCTCGCATCTCTACTTCAGTCTCCTAAGTGTGCTCCTCCACGTTATTGCTTTGCCACAACACTTTGACCTTTGGAATCTGCTTCGAATGCAACTGATGAACATGATAGTCTACAATCGCAATAGGTTCCTCCTCGAACATCATGTCTTCATTCACTTCCACACTATCAAGCTGCAACATGTGTGAAGGTTTTGAAACATACTTCCTCAACATCAAGATATAGAACACTAGATGCACTTGAGACAAATTCGGAGGCAAAGCCAACCGATATGCAATTATACCCACTCTCTCCAAAATCTCGAATGGTCCAATATATGTCGATGCTAGCTTACCCTTTTTACCAAATCTCATCACAGACTTCATCGGAGACACCTTCAAGAACACATAGTCTCCAACCTGAAATTCCACATCTCTACATCTCGGATCTGTATAGTTCTTTTATCTACTAACTGTGATCTCTAATCTCCTTTTGATCATAGCAACATTCTCAGTGACATCCTAAACCATCTCAGGTCCAGTCAATGCTCGCTCTCCAATCTCATTCCAACACAAGGGAGATCGACACTTTCTTCCATACAAAACTTTATACGATGCCATCCCAATACTACTATAGTAGCTGTTATTATATGCAAATTCCACAAGTGGTAAATGATCATCCCAGCTACCTCCCAAATCCAATACACACATCCTCAACATATCTTCAAGTGTCTAGATCATCCTCTTAGACTGACCATCTGTCTAAGGGTGAAAAACAGTACTGAAATCAAACCTGGTGCCCATTGTTTCTTACAACTTTTACAAAAAATGAGAGGTAAACACTGAGCCTCTATCAGAAACAATGGACACAGGTACTCCGTGAAGGCACATAATATGCTTAACATACGGCTTCGTCAATTTAGCTACATAATAAGTGCCTTTCATAGGCAAGAAATGAGCAGACTTAGTCAACCTGTCCATAATCACCCAGATGGAATCATATCAATCCTTAGAACGAGGTAACCCAATCCATAGCAATTCTCTCCCATTTCCACTCAAGAATAGGAAGTGGCTGAAGCTTCCCAAAAGGCTTATGATGTTCAGCTTTCACTTGCTGACACGTCAAACACTTAGCAACAAAATCAACTATATCCTTTTTTAGTCCATCCTACTAGTACAAATCTCTGGTACTGTGGTACATCTTAGTGACACCTGGATGTACGCTGTAGGCTATAGAATGTGCTTCCTCAAGTATCTCTTCTCTTAAATTATCCATATCAGGAATGCACAACCTACCACTGATCCACAAAATACCTTTATCATCGAGTGTGAAATCAGTGAACTTCCCTACATGAATATTTTATGAAAGATATGCTAGAATAGGATCTCAGTCTTGAGCTCCCTTAAACCTATCTCTTAGCACAGATCAAACTCTGAACTGAGCTAACAATCCCCCATATCTACTCATCTTCATCATCAGACCTTGATCCACTAACTGATGTAATTCTTGGATCAACGGTCTCCTCTCCACAAGCAAGACTACTGGAAGACTTCCTACTCAAGGGATCTACTACCATATTAGCCTTACTTGGATGATAAAGAATCTCACAATCATAGTCCTTCAAGAGTTCTAACCATCTCCTTTGCCTCATATTCAGATCTTTTTGCTAAAAAATGTATTTAAGGCTTTTGTGATCTGTGAAAATCTCACAAATCACCCCATATAAATAATGTCTCCAAATCTTGAGAGCAAAAATCACTACAGGTGTAATATCCCGAGATTTTAAATAATTTTAAACTGCATCAGGGTATGCAGTGTTAATAATTTTGATAAATATATTTGGTTATTTAATTAGTTTGTTAATTATTAAAGTTATTTTTAACTATTTTAAATTTCTTATGTAAAATTTTCTTGAGAATTTTATTTTTGGGAAAATTAAAACCTAAATAAATATTTATTATTTATGTTAGTCCGTTTTACGTAATTGCATGATTCCATGCATGATTTTAATTATTATATTAATATATATACATATACATGTGTATATATATATATATATATATATATATATATATAAAGTTTGAATTATTTACACCCGTGCCCCTCCTGTCTCCTTCAACAAGCCCGACGCCCCTCCTCCCATTTCTCACCGCTGTAACTCCCTTCCCTCACTTTCGGTGTGCCTTCCGGTGTGCCACCACCCTTTCCAGCTCGCTCCACCACCTGCTACTCCCTTTCTTCAGCGAGTTTGGTTGTTTTTAAGCCGAGAAATCGAAACTCAAGCTTAACTCCGTTCACTGTGATTCCGGCTACTAAATTGGACGTCACCAGTCTCTATCTATTCCTTGAGCTCTGATGAGTGCATTTCTAAGCTTGGTTTCACTTGATTTGGTCTAGATTTTCATTGGTGATCAATTTTCTATTTCGGCCATTTTGAGTTCTTTAATTTTTTGAACTTCGATTCTAATGATTCAAGCTTACTTCCTTCACAAAGATTGTTCCTAGTAACTCAATCTACATCTTGTAATTTTTATAGAATTTTTGGAATTTATTTTGATTTTTATGAATTTTTTATTATTTTATTAATATTTTCTAATTTTCGTAAATTAATTAAATAAATTGTGAAATTGTGATTTTTGGAAAATTAGGTTAAATAAGTATTTTGTTAAAATTAATGGGTTAATTAAATATAATTATTGATTTTATTGAATTATATGTTGAGAAATTAATTTTTGAGCAATTGTATAATTTTTAGTGAAGTTTTGAATAATTATAGTATATTATGTGAATTTATATATAATTAGGGGTATTTTGGTAATTTGGTAATAAATTGGTTGAAAATTAAGTTAAATTGGTTTTAATAATTATTTGAGGTATAAAAATGATTTTTACAAATGATTTAGTATTTTTAACTAATTAAAACTAATTTTTGAAAATTATTTTCAAAATATATATAATATACTATTTTTATAAATAAATGAGTTTTTAATGATTTTAATATGTTTTAGGGCTAATTATGTAATTTGGATTTATAAAATAAATTTTGGTTAATATTTGTGAATTTATCGAGAATTATAGATTTTTAATAATATTTTATTAAAATTAGGGTTTTATTGTAATTATTGATAAAATAATTATTTTCAGTGTTTTAAATATCTAATTTTCTATATGTTGATATATAAAGGGTATTTTCAGTATTTTTGGCATTTTCATGTATTCTGTGCATATCTTATGAATTATGAACCTCGGTCGGTAGAATCGTAGTTTGAGAGTCCGACCGAGGGGTTGTGTGACTGTTTATTCTCAAAGTGTGTTTTCTTACAGGACCGAATCTACTTTCTGAGTAGAGAGATGTCCGTTTTACAGGGGAGGTTCTGTCGAATTTTTGGTAGAATTCTCATAAAACGTGACATCCGGTCAAATCCCTATTCCTAATCTGTGTCCGGTGTTTTAGATCGAGTCTTTAGAATTTCATTAGATTTATTATAATTTTGTGCTGTCGTTTATTTATTAGTTGCGCTGAAACTGAAGCCTAGTGGACCAGGCCCTTCGAACCTGTCTCGAGGAGCGCACAACTATGAGTTGTTATTTTATATATACGTGCACTAGGATGCATGTTTTTAGAAATGTATGTTTAAATTTTATGAAATATGCATAAATGGTTTAATAATTGCTTGGGTATATTTTAAATTAAATGCATGTTTTATTATTGAATTATAATTAAAATGTTTTTAAGTATATGTATAGTTTATTTCTAGTTTATTTTATAATTAAATTGAATTTATTTGACGTATATATACTCGGAATATACTTAGTTTATTTTTGGTATATTTATAGTATATATATGGTTTATATTATTATTTTAATTAAGGTCATGCATCATTTATTTCATGAATGTATGGATTTATTTTTAAAAGAAGGATATCAATAGAACATGCTATCTAGTGGGCAGCACTAGGACCGAGTACGTACCAGTACGATGATAGAATTTAGGTTAAATTACTAACCTATTTATGGATTATGATTGGATTGATTTGATTGATGTGTGATGTGATTTGAAAGTGTGATTGCTAGAGCTCGGCTGACCAAGTGTCTCGGGGCCAATCACATTGATAGTCAGATTGCTGGAGCTCGATCGACTTAGTGTCTCGGGGCTAGTCTACTGTCTAAATGGAACAAGTGAATTTATTTGGAATAAGTGAGCCTGCATGGCTAGAGTGTTGTCTAACACTGTTTGAGGTTGCAATCATTTAGGGTTCCATTTGATCCTTCATAAATGGTTATTATTTTCCGTATTATATAAAATGATTTTTGATGCATCTGTGTTGTCACGACCCAAACTAGGAGTCATGACCGGTGCTAGGGAACGGGAATTCTTTCGAATCCGGAACCCGTAGCAAACCTTAGAAAATAAAATCATACAATAATTATATAAAAGTACGACCAAATTAAAGTTTTTTTTTCTGAATCAATATATAAAATAAATAGTCCAAATCCTTTTATAAATGAATACATATTCGTACAATGTTCAAATACAAATTCTCAGAGTATTTAATATCCAAACAAAATAATACACGTCCAATATAGTGACACTACTACTGCAGTTTCTAGAATACAATTCAAAGTTCAGAATATACATTTGCATAAAACAGCCGGGACTGAAGAACACCGGCGAGGAACTCTACAACTAAGGTCTGACGATATGGAATCTCCTGAAAAAAAATAATTGAGGGGGGTCAGACCTCACTGAGTGAATTATTATACTATATATACATGCAAACTAAACCATAACAATCAGGCATTCTTATATATATATGTATATACACACATTTCACACGAATGCCAAACTTTGATTTTATAAATATACTAAATGTAGAAAACGTTTGTTTTAATTCATGAAGGATCCATAGAACCCTAAATAATAACAACCTCAAACAATCCCATCATCACTCTAGCCATACAGGCTCACTTGATTCCAAATAGAACACTTATTCCAATTTGGACAGCAGACTGGCCCCGAGACACTAAGTCGACCGAGCTCCAGCAGTGTGGCTGTCAGTGTGATTGGCCCCGAGATGCTTGGTCAACCGAGCTCCAACAATCACACTATCCATCACCTCACATCTCAATCAACCCAATAGATCATTCAATTCACTTATGGACAATAGACTGGCCCTGAGACACTAAGTCAACCGAGCTCCAGCAGTCTGACTGTCAGTGTGATTGGCCCCGAGACACTTAGTCAACCGAGCTCCAACAATCACACTATCTAACATACCATTAATCTTAGTCAAATCAATTAAATCAATTATAATCACCCAGTTTTAACTCTCACTCAATCCTTATCTATCGTACCGGTACGTACACGGTCATAGTGCTGCCCACTAGGAAGCACGTTCTATTGATATCCTTCACTTCGAATAAATCATTCATTCAAAAAATAATTAATGTAGAACAATATTCATAATAGTAAAACCAACCATATATATATATACCAAAAATATACCCAGTATATTTCAGGTATATATATATATATAGTCAAATAAAATATGAAATAAACTAAAGATAAATCATTAATATAGTTAAAAACAATTTAAATGAGTAACAATAATATAACATGCATTATCTTAAAAATATACTTAAATATGCAAAAGATATACCCTAAGTACTCAAATCATTTAATAAACCATTTATGTATAAATATTCATTTAAATACGTGTTTGTGTTTAACATATATTCACAAATATACTAAAAATAAACCTAATTATCTAGCATGCATATATCAAAAATAAACCCTAAATATACCACTAATGTGTTAGGTTTAATTTAATAATAAAACATTTATTTATTCGGAAATAAATAAAAAATATATCAAAAATAAACTTAAAAATAATTTAAGTGTAGGTTTATAATTTAACATGCAATTATTTAAGAATAAACCTAAAATCTACTGAAACTATACCTAAAGTATACTAATCATTTAATAAAATAATTATGTCTAATAAAATAATTATGTCTAAGTGTACATTTTAAAACATGTGTATATTACTCAAATGTATTAAACCTAAACCTAATTGTTTAATGTGCATATATCAAACTAACATGCATAATTATTTAATATGCATATATAAGAATGCAACCCTAGATATACCAAAAATATTATAATTTAAATCATTTTTTAAAACATACAATGAAAATGAAAAATTCTAAATAATGCACCCTATATGCAGTGCATATATATACAGTATAATAACTCACATGTTAGCGCTCCACGAGACAAACTCGGCAGGCCTGATCCGTTAGGCCTCGGTCTCGGCGCAGCTAGACAAACAAATGACAACATGAAATCAGAATAAATTTGACAAAAATTCTAAAGACTCGATCTAGAATTTTAGACACAGCTTTAGAATAGGAATTTGACCGGACATCACGTTTTACAAGAATTCTATCGAAAATCCGGCAGAACCTCCCCTGTAAAATGGACATCTCTCTACTCAAAGAGTAGAGCCGGTCCTGCAAAGAAATACACTTCGGAATAAACACAGGATTACAATCAAAATCCCTCGGTCGGACTCCAAACTACAATTCACCGACCGAGGTTCACAATTCACAAAATATTTATAAAATACCGAAAATGCCCTTATATAATAAAAATACATTTTATAAATCCAAATTACGTAATTAACCCTAAAACATACTAAAAATCAATAAAAACCCATTTATTTAGAAAAATAGTATATTATATATAATTTGAAAATAATTTACGAAAAATAGTTTTAATTAGTTAAAAATACTAAAAATTTTCAGAAATCGTTTTTATACCCTAAATAACTATTAAAACCAATTTAATTACATTTTTAACCAATTTAGTGTAAAATTACCAAAATACCCCTATATATATATATATATATATATATATATATATATATATATATATATATATATATATATATATATTCACTATAAATGTTCAAAAATTCACCAAAAATTATATAATTACTCAAAAATTAATTTCTCAACATATAATTCAATAATATCAATAAATATACTCAATTTACCAATTTATTTCAATTAAACACATAATTAACCCTATTTTTCAAAATTACCTAAACTTAATAAATTCCAAATAAATACATAAAAATTCACAAAAATTACAAATAAATTTCTATAATTCATTTCAACTCCTATAATCACCATAAAACACAATTTCATAATTTAATTAATTAATTTTCGAAAATTAGAAAATAATAATAAAATAATCAAAAATTCACAAAAAATAAAATAAATTCCAAAAATTCTAAAAAAATTAAAGCATGTAGATTAATCTTCCAGGAACAAAGTTTGTGAAGGAAGTTTTCATGAATCAATCAAATTGAAGCTAAAAAAAATTCAAAACCCAAAATGGCTGATTTGAAGAAATTGAAACCTAAGCAATTCTAGACCAAATCAAGTGAAACAAAGCTTGGAATCACACTTACCAGAGCTCAAGGAGAAGATAGAGACCAAAGGCATCAAATTTGGTGGCCGGAAAGTTCTTGGTCGGAGTTAAGTTGATTTTTGGCTCTTTGAAGAAAATCCGGCCAAAACTCACCGGAAAAGAGTGTTTTAGGTGGTGAAAATGGTTGGAGGTGGAAGAGAAAGGCTGAGAGGCATAGTAACAGGAAGAAAACCAGCTTGAAAGTGGCTGAAAATGGAAGAAAGCGTTTTGGGAGGAAGAAGATGAAGGAGGGGCAAAACTATAAATAAATGGAAGTTTTGGTTTTTTGATAAAAATTTATGTATATATGTATATATATATATATTTACACTATATATTATAATAATATAAAATTTCACACACATTAAATATACACCACACACATATTTTAATATGTTTAATAATTTATAAACTTAAAATTAATTAATACAAAAATTAAATAATAAAATTAAGGAAATTAATTAAGCTCTAATTAATTTAAATAAATACACATATATACATTTTATTTTAGCACTTTAAAATTATATATGAGTTCATGCAAATTCATAAAACTAGTCAAAATAAATAGTATTAATTTATTTACGTGTCAATTTCCCCGAAAATATAATTTCCGGAAAAATTTTACGTAAAGTACTTAAAATAATATAAAATAATTAAAATTAGCTTTAAACAAACAACAAACTCATAAAATATCATAAATATATATACAAAAATTATTAACACTGCATATCCCGATGCAGTATAAAAATATTTAAAAATTCGGGATATTACATGTGTGTATTTGCCTGTATATATATTTATTATATTTACTATTGAATGTGTGCATTTGTCATTTAGTTATGCATGTATATATATTATAACAATTCACTCAGTGAGGTCTAACTCCCCTCCGTTGATTATTTTTCAGGAGAGTCTTCATCCTCAAACCTCAGTAGTAGACCCTTACGCCGAATTTCTTCTGCCCCGGCTTTATTATGTAAACTGCTTACTTGATTTTATTTTGTATTCTAGACACTGCAGTAGTTATTTTAGTGAGTAGTATGTATTATATATGTTTGAGATTTAAATTTTAAAAGTTTGAACCAAGAATTTGTATTGAAAGATTATATATATATGAGATGAGTTTGTGTTATTTAATCAGTTGGTGAGATACATTATTACTTATGAGATTTTAATTTCCGCTGTAAGATATTTTATTTATTTTATTATTGTTACATGCTTTTATTTTATTTTATTTTAAAGGCTTGCTACGGGTTCCGGATTCGAAAGAATTCCCGTTCCCTAGTGCCGGTCATGGCCCCTATTTTAAGTCGTGATAGCAGCCATCTCTAGGTCGTGGGTAGGATAATTCTGTTCATGCTTTTTCAATTGTCTTGAAGCATAAGCATCACCCTACCATTCTACATCAACACACAACCTAGGCCAACTATAGAGGCATTACAATACATAGTAAATTTATTTACTCCATTAGGCAAAGCTAAAATTGGAGGTGTGGTCAACTTCTCCTTTAGCAACTAGAAACTATTCTCACAAGCATCTAACCACTCAAACTTCACATTCTTCTAAGTCAAGTGAGTTATAGGAGATGCAATTCTAGAAAAATCCTGCACAAATCTCCTATAATACCTAGTTAAACCTAGAAAAATATGAATCTCTATGACTGTCATTGGTCTAAGCCACTCAGACACTGCCTCAATCATCTGTGGATCAACCTAAATACCATCTTTAGACACTACGTGTCCAAGGAATGCAACACTCTTAAACTAGAAATCACACTTTGAGAATTTAGCATAAAGTTGATGTTCTCTCAGTGTCTGTAGTACAATCCTCAAGTGATATACATACTCCTCCATGCTTTTCGAATACACCAGTATATCATTAATGAAAACTACTATAAACTGATCCACAAACGGTCTAAATACTCTGTTCATCAGATCCATGAAAGCATGTGGTGCATTAGTCAACCCAAATGACATCACTAAAAACTTATAGTGGCCATATCGAATGCGAAATGCTATTTTGGGAACATCAGCTTCATTGATCCACAACTGATGATAACTCGACCTCAAGTCAATTTTAGAAAAGAACTGTACACCCTGAAGCTGATCAAACAGATCATCTATCCTTAAAAGAGGATACTTGTTCTTCACTATCACCTTATTAAGCTCTCTATAATCTATGCATAGTCTCAGGGTACCATCCTTCTTCCTTACAAATAGGACTGGTGCACCCCAAGGAGAAACACTAGGTCTGATAAAACCCTTATCTAACAATTCCTACAACTGCTCCTTCAACTCTTTTAACTCTGCAGGAGCCATTTTATAGGGCGACATCAAAATAGGAGTGGTGCCTAGAACCACATATATATAGAACTCAATCTCTCTGTGAGGTGGTAAACTTGGCAACTCCTCAGGAAAAACATCAAGAAACTCAAAAGCAATAGGAACATCTGTGAGTAATAACTTCTCCACTAAAGTATCCCTGACTAATGCCAAATATCCCTGATAACCCTTCCTCAGCATCTTCCTAGTCATGATAGCAGAGCTGAGATTTTGAGGTGTAGAACTCTTATCACCCACAAACTTAAACTCTTTTTCATAAGGAATTCTAAAAATCACCTCTTTACTTTGACAATCCATAACGGCATAGTGTTGAGATGTAATATCCTGTGTTTTTTTAAAATATTTTTAATACTGCATCGGGATATACAGTGTTAATAATTTTCATATATAATGTTAATATTTTATGAGCTTGTTATTTAATTAAAGATAATTTTAATTGTTTATATTATTTTAAGCACTTTACGTAAAATTTTCCCGGGACTTGCATTTTCGGAAAAATTGATACGTAAATAATTTAATATTAATTATTTTAAACAATTTTACGCATTTGCATGAACTCATATATATTTCTTAAAGTACTAAATAACGTATATATGTGTATTTATTTATTTAACTAGGGTTTAATTAATTACCCTAATTTTTATTTATTTATTAATTAGTTTTAATATTATTTAATTATTTTTAGTGTATAAATTATTAAAATATTAAATTATGTGTGTGGTGAATATTTATTGTCTATATCATATTATATATATTAAAATAATATAAAGTATATATATAGATACATACCTATACATATATAATATTTATCAAAAATCAAAGTTTGGCAAATTACAATTCTGCCCCTCCCTCTTTCACCTTCTCTCCCGACGCCCTACCCTCACTGCGCCTCCCGTTCTAGCACGCCAAACCACCCTTCACTGCCATCAGCTACTGCCAACCTCCTCCCCCTTCCTTCCTCTTCCACTCCGACGTGACCAGGTTGCCGGAAGCCTACTGGAATGCCTAGAATTCGCGATGGCAGCAAGTTGAGCTCTTCGCCGTCGACCACGATTCCGGCCACCATTTCATGAACCGCTGGTCTTCATCGACTCCCTGAGCTCCAGTGGTCCCTATTCTAAGCTCCTTTTGGCCTGAAATCAAGTGGTTGATGAGGTTTGAGCTAAATCTTCAATTCGGCCATTTTAGCTTCTTGATTTTCTTTGAACTTTGAATTGATTGATTCATGAAAAATTCCTTCACAAATGTTGTTCTTCATAGTTTAATCTACATGTGGTAATTTTTGTAGAATTTTTGGAAATTATTTTGCTTTTTGGGTATTTTTGAATATTTTATTATTATTTTCTAATTTTCGAAAATTAATTAATTAAATTATGAAATTGTGTTTTATGATAAATATAGGTGTTGAAATGAATTATAGAAATTTATTTGGAATTTTTATGAATTTCTATGTATTTATTTTGAATTTAATTAGTTTATGTAATTTTGATAAAATAGGGTTAATTGTGTTTTTAATTGAAATTAATTAGTTAATTGAGTTTATTTATTGATATTATTGATATATATGTTGAGAAAATTAATTTTTAGCAATTATATTATTTTTGGTGAATTTTTGGATTAATTTTAGTATATTTATATATATAGGGGTATTTTGGTAATTTTACCTTAAATTGGCTAAAAATGTAATTAAATTGGTTTTAATAGTTATTTAAGGTATAAAAATGATTTCTACAAATTATTTAGTATTTTTAACTAATTAAAACTATTTTTCATAAATTATTTTCAATTATATATAATATACGATTTTTCTAATAAAATGAGTTTTTATCAGTTTTAACTGTGTTTTAGGGTTAATTATGTAATTTCTACTTATTAAATGCATTTCTGTAATTTAAGGGTATTTTTGATATTTTGTAAATACTCTGTGAATTGTGGACATCGGTCGGTAAATTGTAGTTTGGAGTCCGATCGAGGGGTTGTGAATGTGATTCTGTGTCTATTTTTCGAAGTGTGTTTCTTTGTAGGGCCGGCTCTACTCTTTGAGTAGAGAGATGTCCATTTTACAAGGGAGGTTCTATCGAATTTTCTGTAAAATTCTCGTAAAACGTGATGTCTGGTCGAATTCTGATTTTCAATTATGTGTCTAATATTCTAGATCGAGTTTCTAAAATTTCTGTTAGGTTTATTCTGATGTGTGTTATTTTTGTATGTTTAGTTGTGCCGAGACCGAGGCCTAGTGGACCAGGCCTGTTAGACCCATCTCGAGGAGCGCACTAAGTGTGAGTTACTATGATATATATATATGCTTTAGGGTGCATGATTTAGAAATGTATGTTTTATTTTGATTAAATATGCATAAATAATTCAATTAGTATTTAAGTTTATTTTTAGTTTATTTTTGGTTTATCTTTGGTTTATTTTGGTATATCTTAAATAATATGCATGTTTTATTAAACATTTATATTTAAAATGTTTTTAAATATATATTTGGTTTATTTTACGATTATATTGGATTTATTTGACGTATATATACTCGAAATATACCTAGTTTATTTTTTGTATATTTCTAGTATATATATGGTTTATGTTGCTGTTTTATTCAATTTATGCATCATTTACTTTTATGAATGTATGCTTTATATTTTAATGAAGGATATCAATAGGACATGCTACCTAGTGGGCAACACTAGGACCGAGTACATACCGGTACGCCGATAGCATTTAGGCTATATTACTAACCTGTTTGAGGATATTGATTGGATTTGATTATTTGATATGTGAGAAAGAATTTGGGAGTGTGATTACTGGAGCTCGGTTGACCAAGTGTCTCAGGGCCAATCACACTGATAGTCAGACTGCTGGAGCTCGGTTGACTTAGTGTCTCGGGGGCAGTCTACTGTCCAAATGGATCAAGTGATCATATATTGGAATAAGTGAGCCTGTATGGCTAGAGTGTTGACTAACACTGTTTGAGGTTGCGATATTCTAGGGTTCTATTTGATCCTTCATAAACTGTGAATTTCAGTAAAAATATATAAAAGGATTTTATTGCATTTGTGTGTATTTTCCTCTATATATACATATTAGATATATATTGTTGATTGTATGCATTTTCATTTAGTATGCATGTATATATATTATAGTAATTCACTCAGTGAGGTCTGACTCCCCTCCGTTGACTATTTTTTAGGAGAGTTATCGTCTTCAGACCTCAGTAGCAGGCCTGTATGCCGGATTTCTTCTGCCCAGCTTCTTTATGTAAACTGCTCACTTGAGTTTTATTTTTATAATCTAGACACTGCAGTAGTTGTAAATAAATTATGGGTTTTATGTAATATATTTGTGCCAATTATGTATTTTAAGAATTTGAACTGAAACTTTTATTAAAGGATTTATTTATATATGAGATGAGAATTCGATTTAATTTATTTTTGGTTAAAATATTAATTTGACATTATGATTTTATTCCGCTGCATAATATTTTATTTAATTGTGTTATTATTATTACTATTGCATGTTTATTTTATTTTTAGGCTTGCTACGGGTTCCGGATTCGAAATAATTCTCATTCCCTAGCACCGATCATGGCCCTTGTTTTGGGTCGTGACAAAGTTGGTATCAGAGTGGAGTTTTGTGTCAGGGCTTAGTTGTTTGAGTCGTGGCCCTAGTTTTCAAAGTTGTGTTTTCTTTTGGTAACTACTGTAGTGAATTAGGTTCGAGTATGTCTTGATGAGTATTCCTTGCTTTAGTTTTCTACATTATTCCTCCATTGTCTATTTTTTCTGAATCTTTTCATTTGTCTTTTCAGAATGAGGAGGCGAGCATGTGTCGCTCCACCGGTCGTTGAGGCCGAGGATGATGAGTCTTTTCAGGATAAGGTTTTACCTCCTGAGCAGCCAATTAGACGTAGAGGTCGTGGCAGAGGTAGACCTCGAGGAGCGGCAGGTCATCGTAGGCAGAGAGAGTTACAGGATGAGGAGCCTATTGAGCCTGATTTTGATGTTCCTGTACCTCCAGTCGTTCAGCTTATTCAGCCTGCCTATCAGCAGGGTATGTCTGACCCTGAGGCAGCTCTGTTCTATGCCTGAGTTGGCAGGATTGCGTTCGATGGGACTTCTGATCCGTTAGACTTTCTGTATGTGATCGAGACTAGGACTCGGACTACTCATACTGAGTATCAGCGGATCATGATCGTAGAGCTTTCTGTCGAGGGACCAGCCCTAGACTGGTTTATTCAGATGATCCAGCCTTATATAATGACAATGACCTGGGCTCAGTTTCGAGAGCGATTTATGAGGAGATTCTGTCTAGAGCCGCTTCGTTTGAGCTATCATCTCCGGTTAACTAGCATTTCTTGCGGTGATTGATCTGTAGAGGAGTATACCCGAGAGTTTCTTCGGCTGGGTAGATATGCAGAGGATCTGATGCGAGACTAGTATTTCGCAGTCACTACCTATGTCACCGGATTGGGCTCAACATTTGCTGGTATGCCTACAGCAGGCCTTACTCTAGAATCTGTGATTGAGTTAGCCAAGGAGATTGAGTTGAGGCTAGTTAGGCAGGGAGCGATGTCTAATTATTACAAGCTGGGAGTTCAGTTGAGTGGATTACAGGCTACTCCGTATTCGAGTTTTCATGTTGGTTCGAGTAGTCAGTAGAGAGGTCCGACTCAGCAAAGTCAGAGGCAATAGTAGCGAGTGCATCGGAGCAGTAGACATGGCCGTGGAGGTCAGCGTAGACCATTCAGATTTGGGTCAGGTGCTTCGAGCAACAGCAGTGGTCGCAGTTCTAGATCAACTGACAGTGTATGCCAGACCTGCGGTAGAGTCCATCAGGGATCGTGTTACTTGACACCACTGACATGCTTTAGATGCGGGCAGACATGACATTTTGCCAGATCGTGTCCTTACTCCGGATATCGGCAGCCGCAGATTTCGTGATTCCCACAACAGTCGATTACTAGTGCTGCACCCATGCCATTTCAATTACCTCCAGCCCAGCATTAGAGTTCCACTTAGCTTGTGCCACAACAGAGTCATGGTAGAGGTACTAGAGGAGGTGCCAGAGGTGTTGGCCAGGCTTCTACTAGTCAGCAGGGAGGTCGAGGTCAGGCCAGAGTCTTCCATCTCACTCAGCAGGATGCTCAGGCATCCAATGCAGTCGTGGTAGGTATTGTTTCTGTCTGTTACTTGGATGCATGGGTTCTGTTTGATCCAGGTGCCACGCATTCATTCGTTTCTCCCTTTTTTACTTTTAAGTCTTGTTGGCAAGCTTCGAGGATGGCTTTTTCTTTATCCGTTGCCACTCCTCTGAGTGATTCTTTGGACACCGATATTGTTCTTTCTGGTTGTCTAGTTCTCATGGGAGGTAGAGAATTACCCACTGAGTTGATTTTGTTGGATGTGATGGAGTTTGATGTTATTTTGGGAATGGACTGGTTATCTCAGCACTATGCCGTGGTAGATTACAGGAATAAAGAGGTGACTTTCAGAATTCCTGATGAAGAAGAGTTTAAGTTTGTGGGTGATAGGAGTTCAGCACCTCAGAATCTTATTTCTGCTATTACCACTAGGAAGTTGTTGAGGAAAGGTTGTCAGGGATATTTGGCATTAGTCAGGGATACTTCAGTAGAGAAGTTATCACTCACAGATGTTCCTATTGCTTGTGAGTTTTCTGATGTTTTTCCTGAGGAGTTGCCGGGTTTACCACCTCACAGAGAGATTGAGTTCTGTATAGATGTGGTTCCAGGTACTACTCCTATATCTATGCCACCCTACAGAATGGCTCCTGTAGAGTTAAAAGAGTTGAAGGAGCAGTTGCAAGAGTTATTGGATAAAGGTTTCATCAGACCCAGTGTTTCTCCTTGGGGTGCACCAGTCTTGTTTGTGAAGAAAAAGGATGATACCCTGAGACTATGCATTGACTATAGAGAGCTGAACAAGGTGACAGTGAAGAACAAGTATCCTCTTCTGAGGATAGATGACTTGTTTGATCAGCTACAGGGTGCACAGTTCTTTTCCAAGATTGATATGAGGCCAGGTTATCATCAGCTACGGATTAGTGAAGCTGATGTACCTAAAACAACATTCCGCACTCGATATGGCCATTATGAGTTTCTGGTGATGTCTTTTGGTTTGACTAATGCACCAGCAGCTTTTATGGACCTGATGAATATGGTATTCAGACCGTATATGGATCAATTTGTGGTAGTATTCATCGATGATATACTGGTTTATTCAAGGAGTATGGAGGAGCATGTATATCACTTGAGGATTGTACTACAGACATTGAGAGATCATCAGCTTTATGCTAACTTCTCGAAGTATGATTTCTAGATGGAGAGTGTTTCTTTTCTTGGACACGTGGTGTCTAAAGAGGGTATCCAGGTTGATTCACAGAAGATTGAAGCAGTGTTTGAGTGGCCTAGACTGACTTCTGTTACGGAGATTCAAAGTTTTCTGGGTTTAGTCGGGTATTATAGGCGGTTTGTGCATGATTTTTCTAGAATAGCAGCCCCTATGACTCGCTTGACTCAGAAGAATGTCAGATTCGAGTGGTCAGAAGCTTGTGAGAATAGTTTCCAGTTGTTGAAGGAGAAATTGACCACAGCGCTAGTATTAGCTTTGCCTAATAGTGTGGACAAGTTCACAGTTTATTGTGATGCCTCTAGAGTTGGCCTTGGTTGTGTGTTGATGTAGAATGGAAGGGTGATAGCCTATGCTTCAAGGCAGTTGAAGAAGCATGAGCAGAACTATCCTACACATGACCTTGAAATGGCTGCAGTGATCTTTGCTCTGAAGATTTGGAGACATTATCTGTATGGGGTGACTTATGAGATATTTACTGATCACAAGAGCCTTAAGTACATTTTCCAGCAGAGAGATCTGAATCTGAGGCAAAGAAGATGGTTAGAATTGTTGAAGGATTATGACTGTGAGATATTATATCATCCGGGTAAAGCTAATGTAGTAATAGATGCCTTGAGTAGGAAGTCCTCAGGCAGTCTTGCTCACATAAGTGTTGAGAGGAGACCATTGATCCAGGAATTGCATCTGTTGGTGGATCAAGGTCTGATGATGAAGATTAGTAGGTCAGGTGGACTGTTAGCTCAATTTAAGGTGCGATCTATACTAAGGGATAGGATTAAAGCAACTCAGAGCCGAGATCCTATTCTATAAGAGCTTGCAGAGAATGTCAAAGCAGGGAAGTTCACTGATTTCACACTCGATGATGATGGTGTGTTGTGGATCAGTGGTAGATTGTGTGTTCCTAATGTGGATGATTTGAGAGAAGAGATCATAGAGGAAGCACATTCTACAGCCTATAGCATACATCCAGGTGTTACTAAGATGTACCACAGTATCAGAGATTTATACTTGTGGGACGGATTGAAGAAGGATGTCGCTGATTATGTTGCTAAGTGCCTGACGTGTCAGCAAGTGAAAGCTGAGCATCATAAGCCTTCTGGGAAGCTTCATCCTCTTCCTATTCCCGAGTGGAAGTGGGAAAGGATAGCTATGGACTTTGTGGTCGGTTTACCTCATTCGAAGGATGGATACGATTCCATCTGGGTGATTGTAGATAGGTTGACAAAGTCTGCACATTTCTTGCCTGTGAAAGCCACTTATTCTGTAGCTAGATTAGCAAAACTGTATGTGAAGCATATTGTGTGCCTTCATGGAGTACCTGTGTCCATTGTGTCAAATAGAGGTTCAGTGTTTACTTCTCGTTTTTGGCAGAAGTTGCAGGAAGCGATAGGCACTAGGTTAGATTTCAGTACTGCTTTTCATCCTCAGACAGATGGTCAGTCTGAGAGGACGATCCAGAAACTGGAAGATATGTTGAGGATATGTGTCCTGGATTTGGGAGGTAGCTGGGATGATCATTTGCCACTCGTTGAGTTTGCATATAATAATAGCTACCATAGCAGTATTGGCATGGCAGCATATGAGGCGTTGTATGGAAGGAAGTGTATGTCCCCTTTGAGTTGGGATAAGATTGGTGAGAGAGCTTTGACTGGACCTGAGATGGTTCAGGATGCTGTAGAGAAAGTCATTGTGCTTAAGCGAAGATTAGAGACCGCAGTTAGCAGACAAAAGAGTTATACGGATCCTAGGCGCAGAGATGTGGAGTTTCAGGTTGGAGATTTCATTTTTCTGAAGGTATCTCCGATGAAGGGTGTTATGAGATTTGGTAGGAAGGGTAAGTTAGCATCGAGATATATCGCACCGTTTGAGATTCTGGAGAGAGTTGGCACTGTTGCATATCGGTTGGATTTGCCTCCGAGTATGTCACAAGTGCATCCAGTATTTCATATCTCGATGTTGAGGAAGTATGTCTCAGACCCTTCACATGTGTTGCAACCCGATAGTGTAGAAGTGAGTGAAGATTTGACGTTTGTGGAAGAACCTGTGGCGATCGTAGATTATCAAGTTTAACAGTTACGGTCGAAGCAGATTCCGATGGTCAAGGTTCTGTGGCGTAGCAACAGAGTTGAGGAGCATACGTGGGAGACTGAAGCTGAGATACGAGCTTCTTACCTATATCTCTTTCCTTCCCGATCTTGTGATCATTTTCTTTCTAGAATTTGGGACGAATTCTTGTAAGGGAGGAAGACTGTAATATCCCGTGTTTTTTTAAATATTTTTAATACTGCATCGGGATATACAGTGTTAATAATTTTCATATATAATGTTAATATTTTATGAGCTTGTTATTTAATTAAAGATAATTTTAATTGTTTATATTATTTTAAGTACTTTACGTAAAATTTTCTCGGGACTTGCATTTTCGGGAAAATTGATACGTAAATAATTTAATATTAATTATTTTAAACAATTTTACGCATTTGCATGAACTCATATATATTTTTTAAAGTACTAAATAACGTATATATGTGTATATATTTATTTAACTAGGGTTTAATTAATTACTCTAATTTTTATTTATTTATTAATTAGTTTTAATATTATTTAATTATTTTTAGTGTATAAATTATTAAAATATTAAATTTTGTGTGGTGAATATTTATTGTCTATATCATATTATATATTAAAATAATATAAAGTATATATATAGATACATACCTATACATATATAATATTTATCAAAAATCAAAGTTTAGCAAATTACAATTCTGCCCTTCCCTCTTTCTCCTTCTCTCCCGATGCTCTACCCTCACTGCGCCTCCTGTTCCAGCACGCCGAACCACCCTTCACCGCCATCAGCTGCCGCTAACCTGCTCCCCCTTCTTTCCTCTTCCTCTCCGACTTGACCAGGCCGTCGGAGCCCGCTGGAATGCCCGGAATTCGCGATGGCAACAAGTTGAGCTCTTCACGGTCGACCACGATTCCGGCCACCATTTCATGCACCGCCAATCTTCATCGACTCCTTGAGCTCCGGTGGTCCCTATTCTAAGCTCCTTTTGGCCTGAAATCAAGTGGTTGATGAGGTTTGAGCTAAATCTTCAATTCAACCATTTTAGCTTCTTGATTTTTTTAAACTTTGAATTGATTGATTCATGAAAAATTCCTTCACAAATGTTGTTCCTCATAGCTTAATCTACATGTGGTAATTTTTGTAGAATTTTTAGAAATTATTTTGATTTTTGGGTATTTTTGAATATTTTATTATTATTTTCTAATTTTCGAAAATTAATTAATTAAATTATAAAATTGTGTTTTATGATAAATATAGGTGTTGAAATGAAATATAGAAATTTATTTGGAATTTTTATGAATTTCTATGTATTTATTTTAAATTTAATTAGTTTATGTAATTTTGATAAAATAGGATTAATTGTGTTTTTAATTGAAATTAATTAGTTAATTGAGTTTATTTATTGATATTATTGATATATATGTTGAGAAAATTAATTTTTAGCAATTATATTATTTTTGGTAAATTTTTGGATTAATTTTAGTATATTTATATATATAGGGGTATTTTGGTAATTTTACCTTAAATTGGCTAAAAATGTAATTAAATTGGTTTTAATAGTTATTTAAGGTATAAAAATGATTTCTACAAATTATTTAGTATTTTTAAATAATTAAAACTATTTTTCGTAAATTATTTTCAATTATATATAATATACGATTTTTCTAATAAAATGAGTTTTTATCGGTTTTTACTGTGTTTTAGGGTTAATTACGTAATTTCTACTTATTAAATGCATTTCTGTGATTTAAGGGTATTTTTGATATTTTGTAAATACTCTGTGAATTATGGACCTCGATCGGTAAATTGTAGTTTGGAGTCCGACTGAGGGGTTGTGAATGTGATTCTGTGTCTATTTTTCGAAGTGTGTTTCTTTGCAGGGCCGGCTCTACTCTTTGAGTAGAGATATATCCATTTTACAGGGGAGGTTCTGCCGAATTTTTGGTAGAATTCTCGTAAAACGTGATGTCCGATCGAATTCTGATTTTCAATTATGTGTCTAATATTCTAGATCGAGTTTCTAGAATTTCTATTAGGTTTATTCTGATGTATGTTATTTTTGTATGTTTAGTTGCACCGAGACCGAGGCCTAGTGGACTAGGCCTGTCGGACCCATCTCGAGGAGCGCACTAAGTGTGAGTTACTATGATATATATATATGCTTTAGGGTGCATGATTTAGAAATGTATGTTTTATTTTGATTAAATATGCATAAATAATTCAATTAGTATTTAAGTTTATTTTTTATTTATCTTTGGTTTATTTTGGTATATCTTAAATAATATGCATGTTTTATTAAACATTTATATTTAAAATGTTTTTAAATATATATTTGGTTTATTTTACGATTATATTGGATTTATTTGACGTATATATACTCGAAATATACCTGGTTTATTTTTGATATATTTCTAGTATATATATGGTTTATGTTACTGTTTTATTCAATTTATGCATCATTTACTTTTATGAATGTATGCTTTATATTTTAATGAAGGATATCAATAGGACATGCTACCTAGTGGGCAGCACTAAGACCGAGTACGTACCGATACGCCAATAGCATTTAGGCTATATTACTAACCTATTTGAGGATATTGATTGGATTTGATTATTTGATGTGTGAGAAAGAATTTGGGAGTGTGATTGCTGGAGCTCGGTTGACTAAGTGTCTTAGGGCCAATCACATTGACAGTCAGACTGCTGGAGCTCGGTTGACTTAGTGTCTTGGGGCCAGTCTAATGTCCAAATGGATCAAGTGATCATTTATTGGAATAAGTGAGCCTGTATGGCTAGAGTGTTGTCTAACACTGTTTGAGGTTGCGATATTCTAGGGTTCTATTTGATCCTTCATAAACTGTGAATTTCAGTAAAAATATATAAAAGGATTTTATTGCATTTGTGTGTATTTGCCTGTATATATACATATTAGATATATACTGTTGATTGTATGCATTGTCATTTAGTATGCATGTATATATATTATAGTAATTCACTCAGTGAGGTCTGACTCCCCTCCGTTGACTATTTTTTAGGAGAGTCATCGTCTTCAGACCTCAATAGCAGGCCTGTATGCCGGATTTCTTCTGCACCGGCTTCTTTATGTAAACTGCTCACTTGATTTTTATTTTTATAATCTAGACACTGCAGTAGTTGTAAATAAATTATGGGTTTTATGTAATATATTTGTGCCAGTTATGTATTTTAAGAATTTGAACTGAAACTTGTATTAAAGGATTTATTTATATATGAGATGAGAATTCGATTTAATTTATTTTTGGTGGAAATATTAATTTGACATTATGATTTTATTCCGCTGCATAATATTTTATTTAATTGTGTTATTATTATTACTATTGCATGTTTATTTTGTTTTTAGGCTTGCTACGGGTTCCGGATTCGAAAGAATTCCCATTCCCTAGCGCCGGTCATGGCCCCTATTTTGGGTCGTGACATGAGATAACCAATCCATACCCAAAATCACATCGAACTCTATTACATCCAACAACACCAATTCTACTGGCAATTCTCTACGTCCGATAAACACTGGACAACCAGAAAGAACAACGTCGGTGTCTAATGAATCACTTAGAGGAGTGGTGACAAATAATGGAAAAGCCATCCTTGAAGCTTGCCAACACGACTTTGAAGCAAAAACAAGAGATACAAAGGAATGTGTGGCACTTGGATCAAATAAAACCCAAGCATCCAAGAAATAAATAAGAATAATACTTGCAATAATGACATTAGATGCCTAAGCATCCTATTGAGTGAGGTGGAAAACCCTAGCCTGACCTTGACCTCCCTACTGATTGGTAGAAGCCTGGCTAAAACCTCTGGCACCTCCTCCGATAACAAAACCCAAGTATCCAAGAAATAAATAAGAATAATATCTACAATGACGACATTAGATGCCTAAACATCTTGCTGAGTGAGGTGGAAAACCCTGGCCTGACCTCGACCTCCCTGCTGAGTGGTAAAAGCCTAGCCAAAACCTTTGGCACCTCCTCTGGTACCTCTACCACATCCCTACTAAGCAACAATTTGAGTTAAACTTGAGTGCTGAGCTGGAGGCAATTGAAAAGGAGCTGGTGTTGCACTAATAATCGACTACTGCGAAAATTGTTATGGCTAATAACCATAATAGGAACATGATCTGGTGAAATGTCTCATATGTCCATATTGAAAACACGTCAGAGGTGCCATATAACAGGGTCCCTGATGGACTTTACCACAAGTTTGACAGGCACTAGTTGCTGATCCTGAACTTTGACCACTACTACTGCTAGAAGCAGTTGACCTAAATTTGATCGATCTATGAGGTCCAGCATGACCATGTCTACTACTCCTATGCACTCTCTACTGCTGCCTCTGGCTCTACTATACTGTGCCTCTCTACTCACCACTTAACCAATCTGAAAGGTAGAATATGGAGTAGTCTGGAATCCTCTTGATTGAATACCCAACTGATAGTAATCAGACATAGCTCCTTACTTGACTAATCTCAAGTCTATCTCCTTGGCCAACTCTATCATCGACTCCAGAGTAAGGCCCATATTAGGCATCCCAACAAATGCAGAACCTAGACCAGTGATGTATGTAGTAATAGTAAAATACCAATCTCACATCAGATCCTCTACATATCTGCCAAGTCGGAGAAACTTTCTAGTGTAGTCCTCGATAGATTTATCACCTCTGGTAATGCTCATTAACCAAAGCCTATAACTCATCTGAAGTGGCTCTAGGCAGAATCTCCATATAAACATCTCTCTGAACTGAGCCCAGGTCATCATCATGATGTATGGTTGAATCACCTAAACGAACTAAGCCGGGCTGATCCCTCAACAGATTACTCGATAATCATGATCCGCTAGTACTTAATATGAGTAATCCAAGTCCTCGTCTTAATCGCATGCAAAAAGTCTAACAGATTCGACGTCCCATCAAAAGGTATTCGACCAACTCTGGTGTAAAATAGTGCTGCCTCAGGGTTAGAGATACCTTGCTGATAGGCAAGCTATATTGGTAGTGCAATTGATTTTACGTGGGATTACTAGATAATATTAGCAATTAACAATAATAATATACAAATAAAATTTAAAATTATTAACACTGCATATTCCAAATAATTTTATTTTATTTAAAATACAGGGTCATTACAGTTCTTGAAAAGGAAGTCTACATTTAATAACTACTAGGCTGTGAAGTCAAATAACAAGAATCCAAAGTCCTAAAATTGAAAAGGATCTTTATGGATTGAAGAAAGCTCCTAGAGTATGGAATATCAGAATTAACAAATATTTTTAAAAGAGTGGTGTAATATCCCGAGTTTTTAAATAGTTTTATACTGCATCGGGATATGTAGTGTTAATAATTTTTGTATATATATATATATCTTTGATATTTTATGAGTTTGTTATTTAATTAAAGCTAATTTTAATTGTTTTATGTTATTTTAAGTACCTTACGTAAAATTTTCCCAGGACTTGCACTTTCGGGGAAATTGACACGTAAATAATTTAATATTAATTATTTTAAACAAATTCACGCATTTGCATGAACTCATATATATTTTAAAAGTGCAAAAATAAAGTGTATATATTTAAATTAAACTAGGGTTTAATTAATTACCCTAATTTTTATTATTTATTATTAGTTTTAATATTATTTAATTATTTTTTTTAGTGTATAAATTATTTAATATATTAAATTATGTGTGTGATGTATATTTAATATGTGTGGGAATTTATATTATTATAATATTTGGTTTGGATATATATATATATATATATATATATATATATATATATATATATATATATATATATATATATATATACATATATACTTATTCATTTAACAAAAAAAAAAGTTAACAAAAATTACCGTTTTGCCATTCTCCCTCTCCCCTGCATCCCGATCGATTTCCGCCATCACCACCGCCTGCCATCTCGTTTTCAGGCCGTCGGTGTGCCACCCTGAGCTCCGCCGCCTTCTCTTCCTTCTCCGGGGCCGTTTGAAGCCTGCTTTGGTCGGAAGACCAAAACTTGAAGCCACCATCGTTCACAGCGTTTTCAGCCACCATTTTCAACACCGCCAGTCTCTATCTTCTCCTTGAGCTCCAGTGAGTGTGATTCCAAGCTTTGTTTCACTTAAAATGGTCTAGATTTGCCTAGGTTTCAATTTTACAATTTCGGCCTATTAGGGTTCTTGATTTTTTTGAGCTTCAATTTGATTGATTCATGAAAAATTCCTTCACAAATGTTACTCCCCTTAGCTTAATATTCATGTGTGAATTTTTTTAGAATTTTTGGAAATTATTTTTATTTTTGGGTATTTTTGAATATTTTATTATTATTTTCTAATTTTCGAAAATTAATTAATTAAATTATGAAATTGTGTTTTATGATAAATATAGGTGTTGAAATGAAATATAGAAATTTATTTTGAATTTTTGTGAATTTTTATGTATTTATTTTGAATTTATTTAGTTTATGTAATTTTGGAAAAATAGGGTTAATTATGTTTTTAATTGAAATTAATTAGTTAATTGAGTTTATTTATTGATATTATTGATATATATGTTGAGAAAATTAATTTTGAGTAATTATCCTATTTTTGGATTAATTTTAGTATATTTATATATATAGGGGTATTTTGGTAATTTTATCCTAAATTGGCTAAAAATGAAATTAAATTGGTTTTAATAGTTATTTAGGGTATAAAAATGATTTCTAAAAATTATTTAGTATTTTTAACTAATTAAAACTATTTTTCGTAAATTATTTTCAATTATATATATAATATACGATTTTTCTAATACAATGAGTTTTTATCGGTTTTTACTGTGTTTTAGGGTTAATTGCATAATTTCTAATTATTAAATGTGTTTTTAGTATATAAGGGTATTTTCGGTATTTCTATATTATTCTGTGAATTGTGGACCTCGGTCGGACTACCGACCGAGGGGTTGTGAATGTGATTCTGTGTCTATTTTTGAAGTGTATTTCTTTGCTGGGCCGGCTCTACTCTTTGAGTAGAGAGATGTCTGTTTTACAGGGGAGGTTCTGTCAAATTTTTGGTAGAATTCTCATAAAACATGATGTCCGGTCAGATTCTGATTTAATTATATGTCTAGTAATCTAGATCGAGTTTTTGGGAGTTTCCATTAGATTTATTCTGATTCCTGTCATTTTCGTTTGTTTAGTTACGCTAACACCGAGGCCTAGTGGACCAGGCCTATCGGACCCATCTCGTGGAGCGCAATAATTGTTAGTTACTATTATATATATATATATGCTTTAGGGTGCATGATTTAGAAATGTATGTTTTATTTTGATTAAATATGCATAAATAATTTAATTAGTATTTAAGTTTATTTTTAGTTTATTTTTGGTTTATCTTTGGTTTATTTTTGGTTTATTTTGATATATTTTAAATTATATGCATGCTTTATTAAACATTTATATTTAGAATGTTTTTAAACATATATTTAGTCTATTCTATAATTATATTGGATTTATTTGACGTATATATACTCAAAATATACCTGGTTTATTTTTGGTATATTTCTAGTATATATATGGCTTATGTTGCTATTTCATTCAATTCATGCATCATTTATTTTTATGAATGTATGCTTTATATTTTAATGAAGGATATTAATAGAACGTGCTACCTAATGGGCAGCACTAGGACCGAGTATGTACGATACGCTTATAGTATTTAGGCTATATTACTAACCTGTTTAAGGATATTGATTGGATTTAATTATTTGATGTGTGAGAAAGAATTTGGGAGTGTGATTGCTAGAGCTCGATTGACCAAGTGTCTCGGGGCCAATCACACTGACAGTCAGACTATTGGAGCTCGGTTGACTTAGTGTCTCGAGGCCAGTCTACTGTCCAAATGGAACAAGTGAATATATTTGGAATAAGTGAGCCTGTATGGCTAGAGTGTTGTCTAACACTGTTTTGAGGTTACGATTTTCTAGGGTTCTATTTGATCCTTCATAAACAGTGATTTTCAATAAAAATATATAAAATGATTTTATTGCATCTGTGTGTATTTGCTTGTATATATTTATTATATATATGCTATTGACTGTGTGCATTATCATTTAGTATGCATGTATATATACTATAGTAATTCACTCAGTGAGGTCTGACTCCCCTCCGTTGACTATTTTTGAGGAAAGTCATCATCATCAGACCTCAGTAGCAGGCATGTACGCCGGATTTCTTCAGCCCCGGCTTTACTATATAAACTGCTCACTTGAGTTTTATTTTATGATCTAGACGTTGCAGTAGTCGTAAAATTGTTAAAAGATGTTGTATTATATTTGAACTGGATTTGTATTAAAGGATTTATATATATATGAGATGAGGATTTGATTTAATTTCATTTGGTGGAAATGTTATTTTGATATTTATGATTTTATTTCCGCTTCATTAAGTATTGTTGCTTAAACCAAGAAAATTATATTGAAAGATTTTATATATATGAGATGGATTTGTGTTATTAAATTAGTGGATGAGTTATATTATTACTTATGAGATTTTAATTTCTACTGCAAGACATTATATTTATTTTATTATTATTGCATGCTTTTATATTTTCTTTAATGCTTGCTACGGGTTCTAGATTCGAAAGAATTCCCATTCCCTAGCACCGGTCATGGCCCCCCTATTTTGGGTTGTGACATCGAACCTCCTCAAGACATCAGGTGTTACCAAGCCAAGCATTATCAAACAAGAAAACTACATCCCATCCCTGTAGACATTCATGGTTGGCTGTCAACATTTCCTGATACATTGATCCACTAGATGTGCCCCTGGTGGGGATTGTAGCATGTAACCTTTCGGTCCTACGCATACTGCATCCCGATTGTTGGTCTCCATTTTTCCACTTTCTATAATCCAGCTTGCCTCTGCTACCAACATAGTCATAAATAACTGATTATAGAGCCCGTTCATGAGTTCGACTAGGGCCGCTTTCTCAAAATTTCTTGGACCACCTAGTGGAAACTTGGCCTCAAAGAGTCATCGAAAGGAATTTAAGCTATGACGATGATCAGACTGCCAATGATCATTACAAAGTGTGGGTTTGTTTGCAACAGATAGAAAGAGACGAGTTTATTAAATATAAAAGGACAAGAGAATTACAAATGTTAAGATCATAGGGTAGTCAACAAAAGAAGAGAAAACAAAATTAGCTCATGAAATGAAGTTGTCATTTCCCCCTTTTTTAGAAGTAATTTCCCTTTTGTACTAGTTAAACGGCTTGTAATGGACACTTCATGCAATGTTTAACGATAATTAAAGCAATCCATTTCATTTCATTTAAGCACAAAAATGTATATACATTTCACTTCTAGTACATCTCATGTTATTAGTTGGCTTGCCCTTGCTAGTTTTCTAACTAATCATTTTGTGCCTCTCTCTCTCCTTTTACATGTCCTTAACTTTTGCCTGAACTGCCTCTTTTAAGGTTTTCAGTCCAACAGGACTTTTTTCTTTCTTTTTCTTTTTAGTCTTTAACTTTTGCCTAGACAGCCTCTTTTTGAGGTTTTCTCCCTAACGAGACTTTTTACAGAAAGTATTTCTTGAGCTTGTCTAGGTTGATGGGTTCTCTGAACTCGTTTCCCTCCATGTCAGACAAAATAGCAGTGCCTTTTGAAAATAACTTCTTTACCAGATACGGTTCCTCCCAGTTGGGCTTAAACTTTCCTTGAGGGTCTGTCATGACTGATCTTGTAAGTTTCAACACCAAATCCCCTTTGCGAATCTTTCCTAGCTTGATTTTCTTATTGTAGGCACGGGCTATTCTTTTCAGATACAGCTAAGAATGATACATAGCCTTCATCCTTTTTTTAGACAGTAATGTCAGCTGAGCCAACTGACTTTCGACCCACTGATACCCAGGGAGTTTAGATGCCAGAAGGACTCTTAATGACCTTATCTCAACCTCTACCGATAAAACAGCCTCACACACATAAACCAAAGAGTATGGAGTGGCTCCTATCAAAGTTCTAGCAGTAGTTCAGTACCCCCACAATGCGAATTGCAATTAATCAGCCCAATCTTAATAATTTTCTAGCATCTTGGCCAAGATCTTTTTTACATTCTTATTTGCTGCTTCCACCACCCCATTTGCCTGTGGCCTATATGGAGATGACCAGTGGTGCTCAATCTTATAGTCTTTCAATAATATGGCCATTTTTGCTCGAAATTGAATGCCATTGTCTATAACTATATGGTGCGACAATCTGTATCTGCAGATTATGTTCTTTTCAATGAACTTCGACATTTGCTTCGATCCCACGGTAGTATAGGATTCAGCCTCAACCCATTTGGAGAAGTAGTCAATGGCTACAATGATATATTGATGGCCATCAGTTGCTTTTGGCCTTACCTCCCCTATGATGTCAATCCCCCATACAGCAAATGGCCAGGGAGAAGTCATTCCTTAAAGCTCCATAGACGGTAGGTGGCAAACATCACCATATGTTTGGCAATTATGAAATTTCTTCACAAACCCAACACAATCTGCTTCTATGGTGAGCCAAAAGTACCCCAGGCATGCTATTTTCTTTGCCAAGACGGTCCCATTCATGTGTGGCCCACACACCCCTTCATGAATCGCTTCCATAAGCTTCCAACCTTCATCCTTATCAACACACCTGAGGTGAACCCTGGCTGGCATTCTTTTGTATAACATCCCATTGTGGCTTATGAATTGTTAAGATAACATTTGCAGGGATATCCTTTCTTTTTTATCGGCGTCATCTGAAAATTGCCCAGTTTTTAGATACCTTTGTAAATCATAAAACCAAGGTTTCTCAATGGTGTCAACTGGTGTTACTCTCACCTCTTCATAATAGGGGGCTCGAGACTTCGTGAGAATTAAGGGCCTGGCCTCTGGTTGTCTCCCACTTTCCCACATGGAGGCCAGTGTGGCTAGGGCATCAGCTACCTAGTTCCTTCCCTTGGCAAGTGGACAAATTTACACTGAGTGAAGGAGCACAAGATGGTGGCCAAGTATTCCTAGTATAGCCATAATTTGTCTTCTTTTATCTCCCATTGTTTGGTGGCTTATTTTATAACTAGCATGGAATCCCCATAGATAGTGACATTTTCTACCCCTGCGCTACGCAATGCTTTTAAACCAAAGATATAAGCTTCGTATTCTGCTTGGTTATTGGTTGCTTCAAACTTAAGGCTTTTTTCCATCAGGATCATTTCTCCTTCTGGCGTAACCAAAATTACACCTATTCCAGCCCCTTTGTTGTTAATAGCTCCATCCAAGTACATTTCCCAGCCTTGTATCTCTATCACCCCTAGATGCTCATTGGGAAACTCTAACTTCCATTCTTGGTCATCATCCACCGGGCTTTGTGCTAAGAAGTCTACTACTGCTCTTCCTTTTACTATCTTTTTGGCCATATACTATATGTCAAATTCTGTGAGTAAAACAAGCCACCTAGCCAATTTTCCTGTAAGAGACGGGGTCTATTGGAGGTACTTGAGGGGATCATGTTTAGAAACTGCCTGCACTTTGTAAGACTGAAAGTAGTGTCGAAGCTTTTTTGTCGCCCAAATTATTACTAGGCATGTTTTCTCCATAAACTATAAGTATTTGCATAGGGCAGAAGCTTCTTACTCAGGTAATATACAACATGCTCTATCTTTTTTTCTCCTTCCTATGCCAACATTGCCCCTATTTCATCCTTCTCAATTGCCAGATACAGGATCAAGGATTTACCCAATCTCAGCGGCTGTAAGATAGGAGGATTCATCAGATAATCCTTAATAGCTTCAAAGGCTTGTTGACATCTTTCATCCCACACAACAGGTTGGTCTTTCTTTAGAAGCTTAAAGATGGGATTGTAGATGGCTGTTAACTTGGCTATAAATTTATTGATATACTAGAAATGCCCTAGAAACCCTCAGACCTCTTTTTCATTCTTTGGTATCGGCATATCCTCGATTGCTCTGATCTTATCTGGATAGACCTTTATTCCTTTCTAGCTGACAATATGTCCCAACAGTTTCCTAAATGTAACCCTAAAAACACACTTCTTTGGGTTCATTATGAGATTATACTTTTTTTCTCTAGCTAAAAACTTGTCTAGTGCTTCAAAATGCCCTTCCTTAGTTGCAGACTTTACCATCATATCATCCACGTACACTTCTACCTCTTTATGAATCATGTCATGCAGCAAGGTAGTTGCCATCCTTTGATAAATGGCCCCTACATTTTTCAACCCGAAAGGCATCACTCGATAACAGTACACTCCCTATTGGGTGATGAAATATGTTTTCAATTTATCTATTACTACCATCATGATTTAATTGTATCCCAAAAATCCATCCATGAAAGAGTACATTGCATTAGAAGCCACACTATCAATCAATGTGTCGATGTGCGGTAATGGAAAGTCATCCTTGGGGCATGCTTTATTTAAATCTCGGTAGTCCACATATACTCTGACCCTTCCATCCTTTTTAGGAACTGGAACTATATTTGCTAACCATTGAGTATCTTCTATCACTTCTAGGAACTTTGCCTTCAGCTGCTTTTTGACCTCTTCCTTAACCAAGAGAGCCCATTCTGGCCTTAACCTCCTTTTTTTTTGCTTTATTGGCACTATGTGGGGGGTATGTGGGGATCCTATGTTTTGAGATCTCCCTGTCGATTTTGGGCATGTCTTCATAACCCCAAGCAAATACTTTTAGTCTCTTTTTAAAGATTTCTTCCATTTTTCCTCTCTCACCATGAGTTAAACCAGAAGCAAGCAATATATTTTTAGGATTATCATCTGTGCCTAAATTAAATGATTTAGTTTTCATGGAATTAATGTCAAACATATGCATGAAATGATCATCACAAATAGAATAACCATTAAGAGACACATCACACAAATAAGCAAACTCATACTTCATTGTATTCACTTTTAAAAAGAAAATATCGTTAGTTTCAAAAAGAGAAGCAAGAGAAACATCAAATTCATTATAAAAGGTATCTATAATGGAATTGAGGATGTAGGTTTCAAAATCAAATTCTTTACTTTGATCATCAATGCCTTTCTGCTATGAAGCAGCTTCATCTTTCTTAAACTCCTCTTCAGCCAATACCAGCTCCTCAGTAGGGGCTTTTTCAACAGAGACTCCCCCGATTTTGTTCACAAATTCACCAAAAATCTCGAACCCCAGGATAACTTCCCCAGCCATTATGAGAGGTTCTGGAGTCCCACTGTATGGGTGCCCAATGCCTTCCTTTACAAAGATTTCCCACAGAGTTTTCTTTCTAGCCATGGTTTCCTTCTCCTTTTCTTCAAAGTGGTCTCACATACTCATCTCTTTCCCAGCTTCGTCAACCTCTTTGAATCCTAACCCATGCTTCAAAACAGGTACTTTGTTTCCCATAAACTCTGAAGGTCCGCTCTAATTTTTCCCTAATCCCATGTTGGGCAAAAATTTCATATTACACATCATTCTCAGAACATTTTCATCTGTCTTATCCTCATAGATCACACAGACTTCAAAACTAGGGCTAAGGGAGATCTCCTTTGGGATCAACTTCAGTGCGGCTATGGCAACTTTAGTTTCAGCTGAGATGGTGACAACCCTTCCTTCATATAAAAACTTAATCTTTTGGTGAACAATGGATGGAACACCACCTAGAGGCTGAAACCATGGCCTCCCTAATAAAATGGCAAATGTTACTGGAATATCAATCACATCCATGTCAACCTAGACTTCTATACATCCTATTTTAACCAACGCCCTGAAAGTTCCTTCCACAGATCTCTTGGTATCATCATAAGCCTTGATAACTACCTCAGAAGGCTTTAGGTTGGCTACCATCAACCCGAGTTTTGACAGAATCTTCAATGGACACACATTGATGCTAGAACCGTTATCAACCATCATACAGTAGGTCATCTTCCCTTTTACCTCGGTTTTGATAAACATAGCTTTGTGGTGATCCCTCCCTTACATAGGCAAATCATCATTGGAAAATGTTATCATTCCTTAAGGAGTTTCCATTAGTGACTGGACCATCTGTTCTGGTGTGGAATTAGTGAAAAACTTTCTCTGATCTAGTGCCAGGACTAAGGCTTCCCTGTGATCCCTAGAATGCATGAGTAACTCCTAAACACTGGCAATGGTCTCTTTGCTTTGTTTTATCTCCTTTCCCTTCTTTACACATTTTTCCTTTTCAGGTTCAGACCTGATAACCCTAGGTTCCTCTTTCTTTTCTTCGACCTTCCTCACAGACTGACTCAGCTCACACCCCTCGTTGCCCTATAGGTCATCTTGTTCTCTACTTTCATCATCAGAACTCCATATGTCCAAGACTTGTACCTATAACTCCGTGGGATGTTTGCTTGGTTTCAAGTTTTTAGGTTTGGTTTGTTGGGAATTATGAGAGACATCAATGAAGGAGTTTAGGACTTGCTATTCTGTTAGGCCAGAGTTGGCCATCAGAATGGGTGGGTTTTGAGGTGGTAAATTTCGGTAATTGGGTAATGGGTTGGTTTGTGTGTTCAGTTTTCTATTTTTTGGGTCAGTAATTTTGCCTGAGTCTATTAGATCTTGGATTTCATCTTTAACCAAGCACAACTGTTTGTGTCATGCCAATAGTCTGATGAAATTTATAGAAAAGCTTTGGGTTGGCTCCAGGCAAGGGTTGTTGTGAAGGTAAAGGTCGTAGCAAGTTCTTCTCAATGAGCTTATTGAGGACTTTAGACATAGGACATCCTAGATTTGAAAATTTTTTAGGCTATCTAATTGCACTGACTTGTACATTGCTACTCGGTGACCAAATAGCATGACTCTAAATGTTACTGGTTGAGTTGGGCCCCTTTTTGCCCCCGATCCTCTCCCAAATAATTTCTTCTCTTAAGCCAAATCTGACTCTTTCTGGACCCTAAATCTGTATAATTCTTCAAAGTTCCTAATTCCCAAATCCTTCAATTTCTTAGACAATGCTGGTATACACCCTTCTATTGCTAGGACCAATTGGTAGGACTCAGCAGGCCTATACCTCATCAAGGAAAATTTTCCCCTCCAACGAGTCAGGTAATCAGCAAAAGGCTTGTTAAAGTTCTATTTAGTATTCTGCAGATCTCTCAAGGACACCTCTAGTTGAACATTAAGACCATATTTCTTGACAAAAGCAGTGCATAATTCTTTCCAATCTAACTGAACATGCGGTTCCAAGGTGTAATACCAACGAATCGGTGCTCCTTCCAATGAAATAAGGAATTGTTTGATAATTTGGCTTTCAGTTAGCTCAGTAGCCTTAATGTATGTTACATATTGCTTCAAATGCAAATGGGGATCTTCGGCACCAATATACTTCTTTATGTCTAGGAATTTAAACTTACAAGGCAACGGTTCATCACCCTTTTCTAGTTTCATATCATAATCTAAAGGAGCGACCATACCCTTCTCCTTTATCATCACTTGCATCTGGTTTATCACTTTAGTCATATTCTTAGCCCACTCAGTCTGACCCACATCCTCGGTTGGGATGACATTTCTTTGATTCACTGGATTGGCCAACACTGTCACATCATCTTCTTCCCTTCCTTTAATAAGTATTTCCTCATCGAGATCCATCGGATCAATTGGCGGTGCATTGGGTGGCTGTACTAGCTGACTCTCTCTAATAAGCTTAGTAATCTCCCCCATCATTTCTCTCATCATAGCTTGAGTTTCTGTTATTACTTCTTCTTTCAATCGTGCCCCAAATGCTTCTGGATCGAATCCTCCTGCCATTCTTATTTCTGAATTTCTGACCAAACGACCTGAACTAGCTCGAACACACCCTACTGAGCTTGAAGGATCTATAGTGCTGTAAAATAATAGGTTAGAATGATGCATGACATGTATGCATGATATGCAAGTCCATTTTATTTAGAAATTTAAGAAACAAAAGGTCACACACAAAAGATATACAAGATCAAAGCATGAAACTTAAATGTGCAAACTTCCACCCTTATTCCTCCCACACACGTATTTCTTGGCCAGTATCTTGCCCTAGGATTTTTTGCCTGGGTTTTAATTATCAACGAGGGATAATAAAATCGACATATGCAAGATAACCCTAGAAAATGATTCAGAAAAGTAATGGTTCCTTTAAATAAAGCCCGAGTCCACTTTCCAAGATCCTTAGCACCATAAACTTACTTGTCAATGCCCATTTGAAATGGGTTATGAGTAGGCATGAGAGGCCTTTGTTGACTAACTTATTTATGATGGGCTTTTGTTGGACACGAGGGCCCATTTTATTTTGGATTACTTATTTATGCGCTCGAGATTTATTTTAAGGGTCCATTATATAGCATAATACACATGCAAATGGGAAAATTCCTAAGGATAGTTGTTAGGTCATTATATGGGCTTGAGTCTTTAGTAAAAAGGCTTTGGCTCCCACAACGATATACATCCATATACTTCTCCCCACTTAAGGGTCAAATAACGTGGATCAGTACATGTCGTGAGTGACAATAATCAAATATTCCACCACTAGGTTTGAGTGAAACGTAGATAGCAAAGTATTGACTATTGTTGGGTTAATTCGAGACTGAAGTGCTCATTGTGTGCAAAATGTGTAGTGAATGCATAAATGCAAGGAGAAATAAGAAAAACATTAAAGTTGATAAAATGCAAAACACTAGAATCAGTTTCTCTATCCCCAGTGGAGTCACTACTGTAGGCTGCGGAGTTTAGCGCATGCCCAAGTGTTTGGCGACCACGACACTATGTGGGCTTGAGGCCCACTAGGAAATACGATATAGGTCTTGGGCCTATTCAGAGATGGAGTCGCCACCTGGATAAGAGCTGGGACACACTGTATAGCAACTGGATCCCATGGAGGTTCCCATAAGCCGTCATCAGAGATCGGGTTTGGAAACTGGGTATGAGCATTTGAATGCTCACCCAACCTTGTGGTTGGCCTCCGTTTGTGTTTTGTGTTTTATTACCGTTTAATTATTTAATTATTTAATTATTTACTCATTTACATTCCAAGTTGCACTTGCCTTCATTTACTTTCCAAATTTTATAATTAAGTCCAAGTTTGCACATTAATCCAATTTCATGCTTTTGAGTCCTAACATTTAGCAAAAATAAAATAAATAATAATTTACAACCATACATTCAAAATCAAATGGGGAAAGGGATTAAGGATTACAACGCTTTTAGGCTAAATAAATTAATAATATACAGGAAATAAACCAATAAAATAATATAAAAGCAACAATGTACAAGGGATAACTAACAAAGGTGACTACTTAATGATGGAGATCATCAGGTAATTCTTGTAAATAATATACAGTTAGTCCTTCTTTTTAAAAAAATGAAATTACATATAATGATACTTACAAAGTGACTTCATAGAAAAAGAGTTTTCACATTATGAACTAAAGAAAGCATCAAATAATCTAGATTAAACATCGTCATGCAATGATACGGGCATGTTTAAGGTCAAAAGAGGACATATCAAAGTAGACGTCATGATAAATGTTAAAAAGACAGAACAGAAAACAGACTGAACCTGTTAATGTGGCAATCACCTCATTGATGAGGCGATGCCTTATCAACAGGGATCCTTACATCTCTAAGCCAAACATCATAAAGCACACATACAGAAAAGGAGGGCCTCTTAGAGGCCTGTCAATGGGGCAATCGCCTCATTGAGATGAAGAGGTGTCACTTGATCAACAAGTCAATTCCAACTCTCAAAACATTAAGACTTCTACTCTAAGTAACAATACATGCATATACACACTCTACAATCATTAGACTATGACTGCATGTAAAAATATTCAAAGATCACATCAATAAAGTGAGGTTTTAAAGCAAGATAAACCATAAATATACTCAAAATATACTAATGACTTAGCTATACACAATCAAGAACACACAAAATGATGGACATGTCAAGCTTAAGTGTAGGTTTTATACCAAAATGAGAGGCCCTCAGAGATGTCTTGATTGAGATCCTTGCTAGGATGTGATATCTACCCTTGACATAAGTTTCTTCTTTCTTCCCTTATGGAGATGTGAACTCCCTTTGCTTTAATCTCTCCTTCTTCCTTTTAGGACATTTTTTTCTTTCCTCTTCCTTCTTTCCTTTTTTTTAGAGCTTTTTTTCTCCTCTTTTTTCCCCAACCCCCATCTCTGTTTTTTCTCTCTCTTTTTTTCCTTTATTCCCTAGCTTTTCCATGCCCCTAAGCCCTCTAGCTCATCATGAGCTTTCATAGCCTTTTTCCCTTCTCCAAAAATCTTTTTCGCATGCAAGAAACAGGTATAAAGGGTGGGGCCCGTGCTACTTGGCCATCATGATTGCAGCTGTAAGTGGACTGCCATAGAGGCGATGCCTCATCGATGAGGTGATCGCCTCTATTGCAATAACCCGAGTTTTTAAATTATTTTATTTTGAAATAGGATACGCAGTGTTAATAAATTTTAAACTATATTTGATTATTTTACTATTTTGTGATTAATTATTATTATTTTATGTTTAAATGAATTTTCTACGTAAATATTTTATTTTGAAACTTATTATTATGGACATTTAATTTGCATTATTTATAATTATTATTTCAGATAGAACTATTTTAATAATATTTAATTTAGAGCATTGTTAATTCTATTATTTTTTTATCACATTCTATTATTTTTTTTATTAGAATTATCATTATTATTAAATGTTATTTTATGTGAGTTTAATTTTCATGTGTGTTTATTATTATTATTATTATTATATGAGTATATTTTTATATGGTGGAGATTTGTTTACATAAAGTATTATTATTATAATATAAAGTTTGATTAATATAATATAATATATATATATATATATATATATATATATATATATATATATATATATATATATATATATATATATATATATATACATACACATGCATGCAATAATGAGCACATACATGCATGCATACCCATATACTAAACACCAAACTTACACAGAAACATTCAATAAATATATACATTCACGCAAGAAACAAGAAATGTGAACCAAAGCAAGAAACTTACAAAAGCTTTCCCCTTCCGCCATCCCGGTCACCAACATCCATTATGCCTCCATCACTTCCAGCCATCGTTTCTCGAGCTTATGGTCTTATCGACTCTCTAGCTTCGGTGAGCATGAATCCAATCTTAGTTTAAGCTCTAAACATCCATTTATTAAGTTTTATTGAATTTTTATTTTTGGAGCTTTAGGGTTTCAAAATTTTTTTAGCATGATATTGCTTGAATCTTGCAAACTCCTTTTACAAAAGTGATTTCTGGAAGCTTAATCTACCTCTACAAATTTTTGTTTGAATTTTTGGAAATTATTTTGATTTTTGTGAATTTTTGAATATTTTATTATTATTTAATTAATTTTCATAAATTAATTTATTTAATTATAAAATTGGTTGATTTGGTGTTATTATGAGCTTATGTAATATCCCGAGTTTTTAAATATTTTAATATTAGATCGGGATATGCAGTGTTAATAATTTTTATATATATTTATGATATTTCATGAGTTGTTATTTAATTAAAGTTGATTTTAAATTATTTTATGTTATTTCAAGCACTTTACGTAAAAATTTCTCGGGACTTGCATTTCTAGGGAAATTGACACGTAAATTATTTATTATTAATTATTTTAAATTGATTTCCATATTTGCATGAACTCATATGTACTTTTAAAGTACTAAATAACGTATATATGTGTATTTATTTATTTAACTAGGGTTTAATTAATTTCCCTAATATTTATTTTATTTTATTATTTATCAATTAGTTTTAATATTATTTAATTAATTATTTTTAGTGTATAAATTATTTAATATATTAACTTATATGTGTGTGGTGTATAATTAATGTGTGTGAGTTTATATTATTTTAATATATAGTGTAAAAGTATATATATATACATATACATTTAATATTAAACAAAAATATAAAGTTTGAGTTATTTACAAGTGTGCCATTCATCCTCCTTCTTCATCCCCGATCGCCTCCATCGCCGTTCCACAGTCTGCCATCCCATTTTCTCACCGTCAGTGTGCCTCCTGGCGTACCACCTCCTTCCTCTAGCTGTTCCGCTGCCAACAGAGTCCATTTCCGACGTCAGGAAGCTCGTTTTGGCCGGAGAAGCCGAAGCTTGAGCCACCGTCATTCACGGCATTTTCGGCCACCATTTTTGACACCGCCAATCTCTTTCTTCTCCTTGATCTCCGGTGAGTGCGATTCCAAGCTTTGTTTCACTTAAAATGGTCTAGATTTGCTTAGGTTTCAATTTTGGTAATTAGGCCATTTTAGGGTTCTTGATTTTTTTAACTTTGAATTGATTGATTCATGAAAAATTCCTTCACAAATGTTGTTCCCTTTATCTTAATCTACACGTGTAAATTTTTTTAGAATTTTTGGAAATTATTTTGATTTTTGGGTATTTTTTAATATTTTATTATTATTTTCTAATTTTCGAAAATTAATTAATTAAATTATGAAATTGTGTTTTATGATAAATATAGGTGTTGATATGAATTATAGAAATTTATTTGGAATTTTTATGAATTTCTATGTATTTATTTTGAATTTAATTAGTTTATGTAATTTTGGAAAAATAGGGTTAATTGTGTTTTTAATTGAAATTAATTGGTTAATTGAGTTTATTTATTGATATTATTGATAAATATTTTGAGAAAATTAATTTTGTGCAATTACATTATTTTTGGTGAATTTTTGGAGTAATTTTAGTATATTTATATTTATAGGGGTATTTTGGTAACTTTATCCTAAATTGACTAAAAATGTAATTAAATGGGTTTTAATAGTTATTTAAGGTATAAAATGATTTCTACAAATTATGTAGTATTTTTAATTAATTAAAACTATTTTTCATGAATTATTTTCAAATTATATATATAATATACGGTTTTTCTAAATAAATGAGTTTTATCGGTTTTTAATGTGTTTTAGGGTTAATTATGTAATTTCTACTTATAAAATGTATTTCTATGATATAAGGGTATTTTTGGTATTTTTATATTGTTCTATGAATTGTGGACCCCGATCGGTAAACTATAGTTTGGAGTCCGACCGAGGGATTGTGATTGGGATTCTGTATCTATTTTTCGAAGTGTGTTTCTTTGTAGGGCCGGCTCTACTCTTTGAGTAGAGAGATGTCCATTTTACAAAGGAGGTTCTGCCAGATTTTTGATAGAATTCTCGTAAAACGTGATGTCCGGTCAAACCCTAATTCTGATTTTGTGTCTAATATTCTAGATCGAGTTTCTAGGATTTTCTGTTAGGTTTATTCTGATGTCTGTTATTTTTGTTTGTTTAGTTGCGCCGAGACCAAGGCCTAGTGGACCAGGCCCATCGGACCCATCTCGAGGAGCGCACTAAATGTGAGTTGCTATTATGCTTTAGGATGCATGATTTTAGAAATGTATGTTTTATTTTGATTAATTATGCATAAATAATTCAGTTAGTACTTAAGTTTATTTGTAGTTTACTTTTGGTTTATTATTGGTATATTTTAAACTATATGCATGTTTTATTAATGAATTATGTTTAAAATGTTTTCAAATACATTTCTAGCTTATTTTGTAATTTAATTGGATTTATTTAACGTATATGTACTCGAAATATACTTGGTTTACTTTTGGTATGTTTCTAGTATATATATGGTTTATGTTGCTACTTATTTCAAATTCATGCATCATTTATTTGTGAATGTATGTTTTATATATTAATGAAGGATATCAATAGAACGTGCTACCTAGTGGGCAACACTAGGACCGAGTATGTACCGGTACGCTTATAGCATTTAGGCTATATTACTAACTTGTTTGGGGATATTGATTGGATATGATTATTTGATGTATGATATGATTTGGGAGTGTGATTGTTGGAGCTTGGTGGACCAAGTGTCTCGGGGCCAATCACACTGACAGTCAAACTGCTGGAGCTTGGTTGACTTAGTGTCTCAGTTGACTTAGCCAGTCTATTGTCCAAATGGAATAAGTGAATATATTGGATTAAGTGAGCCTGTGTGGCTAGAGTATTGTCTAACACTGTTTAAGGTTTCGATTTTCTAAGGTTCTATTTGATCCTTTATAAACAGTGATTTTCAATAAATATATAAAATGATTTTATTGCATCTGTGTGTAATTGCTTGTATACATACATATTATATAAATATTGTTGATTGTATGCATTGTCATTTAGTATGCATATATATATATTATAGTAATTCATTCAGTGAGGTCTGACTCCCCTCTGTTGACCATTTTTCAGGAGAGTCATCTTCCCCATACCTTAGTAGCAGGCCTGTACGCCGGATTTCTTCCGCCCCGGCTTCTTTATGTAAACTGCTCACTTGAGTTTTATTTTTATAATCTAGACACTGTTGTAGTTGTAAATAAATTGTGAGTTATATATTTTAAGAATTTGAACTGAAATTTGTATTAAAAGATTTTATTTATATATGAGATGAGAATTTGATTTAAATTCCTTATTGGTGGATTATTATTTTGATATTTATGATTTTATTCCGCTGCTTAGTATTTTATTTAATTGTGTCGTTATTATTGCATGTTTTATTTTATTTTAGGCTTGCTATGGGTTCCAAATTCGAAAGAATTCCCGTTCCCTAGCGCCGGTCATGGCCCCTATTTTGGGTCGCGACAACTGATATTAATTTTCCTTTACAAAGCTTAATCTACCTCTACAAATTTTTGTTTGAATTTTTGGAAATTATTTTGATTTTTGTGAATTTTTGAATATTTTATTATTATTTAATTAATTTTCATAAAATAATTTATTTAATTATAAAATTGGTTGATTTGGTGTTATTATGAGTTGATATTAGTTTTAGTGTTGAGAAATTAATTTTTGGGAGTTTTATATAATTTTTAATAATATTTTTAGTTTATGTAAATATTGGATTATTGGGTTATATTTGAGTTTTTGTTGAAATTATTGGTTAATTAAGTGTATTTGTTGATATTATTGAGGTATATGTTGAGAAAATAATTTTTGAGTATTTATATAATTATTATTGAATTTTTTGAATTTTTTAGTATTTTATGTGTATTTTTCTACATTAGGGGTATTTTGATAATTTGGTGATAGTTTTAGTTAAATATTAAGTTTAATTGGCTTTAATAATTATTTGAGGTATAAAAATGATTTTTACAAATTATTTACTATTTTTAACTAATTAAAACTAATTTTTGAAAATTGTTTTGAAATAATATATTATATATTATTTTGATAATAAAATGAGTTTTTATAACTTTTTGTTATATTATTGGGTTAATTAAATTATTTGGATTTATAAAATGAATTTTTATTATTAATTGTATAATTATTGGAAAATGGATTTTTAATAATATTATATTATTATTTAGGATTTTTAAATAAGGGAAAATAATTATTTTTGGCGTTTTAATGTTAAATATATTGTATTTTGATATTTTGAAGGTATTTATGATATTTATTGATTTTTAATATATTTTATTGTAATATTGATTTTTTTAGTGAATTGTGGACCTCGGTTGGGGATTGTTGAAGTTCAGGATCCCAATCAAGGATTGTGAGAATTTTGTATTTGAAGTGTATTTTCCTTGCAAGACTGGCTCTACTTTTTAAGTAGAGGAATTTTCATTTTACAGAGGAGGTTCTGCCGAATTTTCGGTAGAATCCTCGTAAAACATGACATTTTGTCTAATTCCTATTCTGTGTCTGGTTGTGTTTAGTAATTATAGATCGAGTCTCTAGAAGTCTAAGTTAAATTTATTCCGATGTCGTGATCGCTTTTATTATTTAGCTGTGCCGAGACCGAGGCCTAAGGGAGTAGGCCCGTCGAGTTAGTCTCGTAGAGCGCGAATTAGTGAATTATTATACTATATACATATGTATTGCATTTAGGATGCATGACTTAGGATTTTTCATTTTCATTATATGTTTTTTTAAAAGTAATTTAATTTATAATATGATTTGGTATAGTTTCAATTTATTTTTAGTATATCTTGATGTATGTGTCTGCATATTTTCTATATACATTTACTATATCTTGGTATATTTAGGGCTTATTTTTTATATATGCATGTTAGATAGTTAAGTATATTTTTAGTATATTTTTAGGTATATGTCAAATTAAATACATGTTTTAAATATATATTTATTCATAATTGTTTTATTAAACGATTAGTATGCCTTAGGTATATTTTTAGTATATTTTAGGTATATTTCTAAGTAAATGCATGTTACATTATTGATTTATACTTAAATTATTTTTAAGTATATTTATGGTTTATCTTTGGTATATTTTATGATTGATTTGGATTTATTTGACATATATATACTCGAAATATACTCGGTTTATTTTAGATATATTTCTATTATATATATGGTTTATTTTACTATTATGAATTTCATTCTACATTATTTATTTTTTGAATGTATGATTTATTTTAAATAAAAGATATCAATAGAACGTGCTACCTAGTGGGCAGCACTAGGACCGTGTACATACCCGTGCGATAGATTTAGATTTGAGAGAGGATTACTTGTGGTGAATTATGATTTGATTGAGATTGATGATATGATTAATTTATGATTTGAGATGTGATATAATTGATAGTGTGATTGCGGGAGCTCAGTTGACTTAGTGTCTTAGGGCCAATCACACTAACAGTCAGACTGTGGGAGCTCGGTTGACTTAGTGTCTCGGGGCCAGTCTACTGTCCACAATGGAATAAGTGATCTATTGATTTGATTGAGATGTGATGTGATTGATAGTGTGATTGTTGAAGCTCGGTTGACCAAGTGTCTCGGGGGTAATCACACTGACAGTCAAACTGCGGGAGCTCAGTTGACTTAGTGTCTTGGGGCCAGTCTATTGTCCAAATTGGAATAAGTGTTCTATTTAGAATTAAGTGATCCTGTATGGCTGGAGTGATGATATGGTTGATTGAGGTTGCGATTAATAGGGTTCTAATTGATCCTTCATGAAATAAAATAAATGTTTTCTACATCTAATAAAATTATAAAAGCAGAGTTTGGCATTTGTGTGAAATGCGTGAATATACGTATATATATGAATGCATGATTGGATATGATTTAGATTGCATGTATATATAGTATAATATTTCACTCAGTGAGGTCTGACCACCCCCCTTAAATATTTTTTTTTTCAAGAGATCCTATATCGTCAGACCTTAGTAGTAGAGTTCTTTGTCGGTGTTCTTCCATCTTGGCTATTTTATGTAAATGTATATTTTGAACTCTGATTTGTATTCTAGAAACTACAGTAGTAATGTTATTGAATTGAAAAGTATTGCTTTGCTTAATACTTTATACTCTGAGAGTATATTTAAACACTGTATGAATATGTATTTATTTATGTAAGGATATTGAGTATCCATTTTTATATATATTGATTCAAAAAATTTTAATTTTGTAGTACTTTTATTTATTTATTGCATGATTTTATTTTCTAAGGCTTGCTACGGGTTCTGGATTCAAAAGAATTCCCATTCCCTAGCGTCGATCATGACTCCTAGTTTTGGGTCGTGACAAAGTTGGTATCAGAGCCTAGGTATAGAGATATGGACCTAGGTTGTCGAGTGGTATTTTCTTTAGAATTATTACAGTTAAATTAGGTTCGATCATGTCTTTGAAAAGTTTTCCTTGCATTAGGAATTTTGCATAATCGTTAGGGGTGTCAGTTGATGTTTGTGATTGGCTAAATTATTTGTTTTGTTTTGCTCTTTTTTTATTGCCTCGGAGCGTGAGTTACTCCATCGATCGATGATAGTAATCTTTTGAGCATGAGGTTCTACCCCCTATGTAGCCTGTTAGGCATAGGGGTAAAGATGGATTTAGAAGGCCAGATGATCACCATAAACAATGGGAACAACAGATGAGGAGCTTGTGGCTTAGCATTGCAATGGTGTTGCTTATGCAATATGAGTTCTATAGGGTGCAGTGTCAATACCTTCTATTGTACAGCAGATGTAATTTCTTTTTCAGTAGTGAACTCGGGATATGTAATTTTGCGTATATTTTATATTCTGAATCTTATTGATTTCCATGTCTTTATAGCGTGGTTAATGCAAATTGTTTCTTCTATAGAGACAATATTGGTAATCAGTCTTTTCATATTAAAGTTATGGTTGTAGTTTCAGCCCTACTACACCTATATAGTATAGGGGTAGGTCAAAGGCAACTGTAACTCAAAGGTCGAGGTAGTCATTGTAAGTAGTACAAGCATCCCTTTGAACTTGAACAAGCAACAATTGTTGCTAGGATAGCAGATATTAATGAGAGTTTTATGGCATTTAGCTAAGTTTGACAGTTGTTTGAATATGCTTTGACGAAGGAATTATAAGATGTCTAATGAAGATGAAACACTCTTATACTCTTGACGGTGAAGCTGTCAGTTCTGATTGCAACACATAATTTGACTTAAAAGAGTGATTTCTAAGATATTTCCATCCATTTTCAAGGAAGGATAATTACTTGTGACTGTTATCGCATAGAGTAAGAGAAAAGCAGTCAATTAAGAAGAATACCTATAAACTCTTCAATCTGTTACATTATGTTAAAGACGTGATACCGTATAAGAGGAGACTGGTAGAATTTTATGATGCATGATTAAATTCAACATATATTGGCATCCAAATTGAGAACTGGAATTTAGTGGGTTATTGGTGATTTTAGTCTTTTAGGTGTAATTGACCTTGATGTGATATAGAGAATGGATTGTTTGTTTCAGCACTATGCAGTGGTTGATATCGAAGTAAAGAGGTGATTTCAGAATTCCTGATGAAGAAGAATTTAGATTTATTGGTGGAAAGAGTTCTGCACCTCAGAATCTTATCTCCACTATCACTGCTAGGAAGAAGTTAAAGAAGGGTTGTTAGGAATACTTGGCGCTAATCAGGGATACTTCAGTGGAGAAGTTGTCTCTTACAGATGTTTCAATTGCCTGTGAGTTTCCTGATGTTTTTCCTAATGAGTTGCCAGGTTTACCACCTCACAGAGATTGAATTCTGTATCGATATGGTTCCTGATATAACTCTTATTTCGACGTAGCCCTATAGAATGGCTCTTGCAAAGCTGTAGGATTAATTGCAAGATCGGTTAGACAAGGGTTTTGTCAAACCTTGTGTTTCTCCTTGGGGTGCACTAGTCCTGTTGGTGAAGAAGGATGGTACACCTAGACTATGCATTAATTACATAGAACTGAACAAGTATCCTCTTCCGAGGATAAATAATCTATCTGATCAACTTCAAGGTGCATAGTTCTTTTCTATGATTGATTTAAAGTTGGGTTGTCATTAGTTGTGGATCAATTTGTAGTAGTCTTCATTGATGATATACTAGCGTATTCAAAGTGAATGAAAGGGCATGTATATCACTTAAGGATTGTACTACAAACACTAAGAGAATGTTAGCTTTATGCTGAATTCATGAAGTGTGATCTCTGGTTGGAGAATGTTGTTTTTCTTGGACATGTGGCATTTAAACAAAGTATTCAAATTTATCCATAAAAGATCAAAGCAGTATCTGAGTGGCCCAAACTGACTACAACTATAGAGATTTGTAATTTTCTGGGTTTAGCTGGGTATTATATGAGCTATGAGTAGATTTCTCTATAATTACAGCTCCTATGACCTGCCTAACTTAGAAGAATGTGAAGTTATATGGCCAGATGTTTGTTAGAATAGTTTTTAGTTGCTGAAGAAGACCATTGATCCAAGGGCTACTTGAGTTTTAGAGGATAAGATCTGACATCATTACAGTATTTCATCATATCATCATAGCATCTTATTACAGCATTTCATCATGACATTTCATTCCAGCATTTCATCATAACATTCATCATAGCATGTCATCATGACATTTCATCATAGAATGATCTTCTTATAAGAGATATACAAGTTAATTAAATAGGGTTGGTGTTGAAAATTTGGGAAAAAGATTCTATATAAGCTGCAAAATGATCTTACTGTGTACATCTAGATGTTACCACAGTATTAAGGATCAATACTAGTGGGATAGATTAAAGAAGGATGTGGCTAATTATATTTCTAAGTGTTTAATTTGCTAGCGGGTGAAAGCTGAGCATCAGAAGCCTTCTGGGAAGCTTCAGCCTCTTTCTATTCCTGAGTGAAAGTGGGAAATGATTGTTATGGATTTTGTGGTTGGTTTACCTTGTTCCAAGGATGGATTCGATTCCATCTGGGTGATTATGGACAGGTTAACCAAGTCTGTACATTTCTTGCCTGTGAAAGCCACGTATTCAATAGCTAAGTTGGCTAAGCTGTATATGAAGCACGTTGTGTGCCTGCGTGGAATACCTGTGTCCATTGTATATGGTAGAGGTATAGCATTTGCCTCTCGATTTTGGCAGAAGCTACAGGAAGCGATGGGCACCAGGTTGGATTTTAGTATTACTTTTCATCCTTAGATAAATAGTCAATCTGAGAAGATGATCTAGACATTAGAAGATATGTGGAAGTTATGTGTTTTAGATCTAAGAGGTAACTAGGTTAATTATTTGCTACTTATGGAATTCGCTTATAATAACAACTACCATGACAGTATTGAAATGACACCACATGAGGCTTGTATGGAGGAAAGTCGTATTTAGACCTGAGATTGTCGAGAATGCAGCAGAGAAAGTTGCTATGAACAGAAGAAGATTAGAGATCATAGTTAACAGGCAGAAGAGCTATGCGGATCCAAGACGTAGAGATATGGAATTTCATATTGGAGATTGTGTTTCTGAAGGTGTCTTCAAAGAATGGTTTGATGAGACTTGGTAAGGTTGCATATTGGTTGGCTTTGCCTCCAAATCTATTTTAAGTGCATCTAGTGTTCCATGTCTCGATGCTGAGAGAGTATAATTTGAACCATTTGCATGTATTGCAGCCAGCCAATGTAGAAGTGAACGAAGATCTGAAGTTCAAGAAGGAATCAGTTGTGATTGTAGATTATCAAATTCGATAGTTACGTTCGAAGCAGTTTTCGATGGTCAAGATGTTGTGGCGAAGCAATAACGTGGAAGAGCTTACTTGGGAGACTGAAGTTGAGATACGAGTTTTTTACCCATATCTCTTTCCTCCTTGATTCTTGTCTATTCTTTTCTTAGAATTCAGGGATGAATTCTTATAAGAATGGGGGATTGTAATAACCCGAGTTTTTAAATTATTTTATTTTGAAATAGGATATGCAGTGTTAATAAATTTTAAAATTATATTTGATTATTTTACTATTTTGTTATTAATTATTATTACTTTATGTTTAAATGAATTTTCTACGTAAATATTTTATTTTGAAACTTATTATTGTGGACATTTATTTGCATTATTTATAATTATTATTTCGGATAGAACTATTTTAATAATATTTAATTTAGAGCATTGTTAATTCTATTATTTTTTATCACATTCTATTATTTATTTTATTAGAATTATCATTATTATTAAATGTTATTTTATATGAGTTTAATTTGCATATGTGTGTATTTATTATTATTATTATTATTATACTAATCAAACTTTATATTATAATAATAATACTTTATGTAAACAAATCTCCACCACATAAAAATATACTCATATATATATATATATATATATATATATATATATATATATATATACACACACACACACACATGCATGCAATAATGAGCACATACATGCATGCATACCTATATACTAAACACCAAACTTACACAGAAACATTCAATAAATATATACATTCACGCAAGAAACAAGAAATGTGTCATGACCCAAACTAGGAGTCATGATTGGCGCTAGGGAACGAGAATTCTTTCGAATTCGAAACCCATAGCAAGCCTTAGAAGATAAAATCATGCAATCACACACACACACACACATATATATATATACACACACACATGCATTCCACACATTTGTAGACCTTGCTTATATAAATATACTAATGTCACGACCCAAAACAGGGGCCATGACCGGCGCTAGGGAACGAGAATTCTTTCGAATCCGGAACCCGTAGCAAGCCTAAAAATAAAATAAATCATGCAATAATAACAATAACAATATTATATGCAGCGGAAATAAAAATCATAAATATAATAATAACATTCTCATCACTGGATTTAAATCAAATCTCATCTCATCGCATATATATAAAATCTTTCAGTACAAATCCAGTTTCAATATAATACATCTCTTTAAATAAAATACATGAAATCCCACATTTTAATTCACAACTACTGTAGTGTCTAGATTATAAAAATAAGACTCAAGTAAGTAATTTACACAAAGAAGCCGGGGCGGAAGAAATCCGACGTACAGGCCTGCTACTGAGGTCTGAAGATGTTAACTCTCTTGAAAAATAGTCAAAGGAGGGGAGTCAGACCTCACTGAGTGAATTACTATAATATATATACATACACACTAAATGACAATGCATACAGTCAACAGTATATATCTAATATATATACAGGAAAATACACACAGATGCAATAAAATCATTTTATATATATTTTATTGAAAATCATCTTTTATGAAGGATCACATAGAACCCTATGATATCGTAACCTCGAAAACAGTGTTAGACAACACTCTAGCCACACAGGCTCACTTATTCCAAATATATCCACTTAATCCATTTAGACAGTAGACTGGCCCCGAGACACTAAGTCAACCGAGCTCCAGCAGTCTGACTACCAGTGTGATTGGCCCCGAGACACTTGGTCAACCGAGCTCCAGCAATCACACCCAAATCACATCTCACATATCAAATAATCACATTCCATCAATATCCACAAATGGTTAGTAATATAGCCTAAATACTATAGGCGTACCGGTACGTACTCGGTCCTAGTGTTGCCCACTAGGTAGCACATTCTATCGATATCCTTCATTAATAAATATAAAACATTCATTCACAATTAAATGATGCATGAATTTAATTGAAATAACAATATAAACCATATATATACCGAAAATATACCAAAAGTAAACCAGGTACATTCCGAGTATATATATGTCAAATGAATTTAATCAAATTATAACTTAAGCTAGAAATATATTTAAAAACATTTTAAATATATTTTATTTACAAAACATGTATATAATTTAATATATACCAAAAATAAACCAAAAATATACTTAAATACAAATCACATTATTTATGCATTTTAATCGAAATAAAATATATATTTCTAAATCATGCATCCTAAGCATATATATATATAGTATAGTAACTCACCTAGTGCGCTCCACGAGACGGGTCCGATGGCCTGGTCCACTAGCCCTCGGTCTCGACGCAACTAAACAAGCAATAAATAACAGATATCAGAATAAACCTAACAGAAATACTAGAATTCGATCTAGAGTATTAAACATAGAATCAGAAATTAGGGTTCGACCGGATATCATGTTTTACGAGAATTCTACCGAAAATTCGGTAGAACCTCCCCTTTAAAATGAACATCTCTCTACTTAAAAGAGTAGAGCCGACCCTGCAAAGAAACACACTTCGAAATTCAAACACAAAACACACCCAAAACCCCTCGGTCGAACTCCAAACTACAGTCTACCGACCGGGGACCACAAACACAGAACAATTCAGGAAATACCAAAAATATCCTTATAACATAGAAATACATTTTATAAGTAGAAATTACATAATTAGCCTTAAAACACTGTAAAAACCGATAAAAACTCATTTTATTAGAAAAAATCGTATATTATATATATAATTGAAAATAATTCACGAAAAATAGTTTTAATTAGTTAAAAATACCAAATAATTTGTAGAAATCATTTTTATACCTTAAATAACTATTAAAACCAATTAAATTACATTTTTAGCCAATTTAGGGTAAAATTACCAAAATACCCCTATATATATAAATATACTAAAATTACTTCAAAAATTCACCAAAAATAGTATAATTATCCAAAATTAATTTTATCAACATATTTATCAATAATATCAATAATTAAACTCAATTAACCAATTAATTTCAAATAAAAACACATTTAACCCTAATTTTCCAAAATTCCATAAACTTCAATAATTCAAAATAAATACTTAGAAATTCATAAAAATTCCAAATAAATTCCTATAATTCATTTCAACACCTAATTTAACCATAAAACACAATTTCATAATTTAAATAATTAATTTCCAAAAATTAGAAAATAATATTAAAATATTCAAAAATACCCAAAAATCTCCAAAAATTCCACAAAAATTCAAACATGTAGATTAAGCTACTAGGATCAACATTTGTGAAGGGAGTTTCCATGAATCAATCAATTCAAAGCTCAAAAAAATTGAAAACCCTAATGTGACCGAATTAGAAAATTCGAAACCTAAGTAATTCTAGACCATTTAAGCTCAAACCAAAGCTAGAATCACACTCACCGGAGCTCAAGGAGAAGAAAGAGACCAGCGGTGTCGAAAATGGTGGCCGGAATCGGCGTGATCGACGGTGGCCAAAGTTTCGGCTTCTCTGGCCAAAAATGGCTTCCAGGCGCCGGAAATGGCTACCACAGGCGGCGGAAGAGGCTGGGGAAGGTGGTGGCACACCGGACGGCACTCTCACGGCAAGGGAACGGCACGACAGGCGTCCGGACGGCGAAGGGAAGCAAATCGGGGAAGAAGGAGGCTCGGGGGCAAAATGGTAATTTTTCAAAGTTTGATTTTTTTGATATATAATGTGTATATATATATATATATATTATACTATATATTAAAATAATATTAAATCACACACATTAAATATACACCACACACATAAAATTTAAATATTTTAATAATTTATACTAAATAAAAATAATTAAATAACAATAAAACTAATAAATAATTAATAAAATATTAGGGTAATATTAAACCCTAATTAAATAAATATATACACACATAGGCTTTATTTAGTATTTTAAAATACGTATGAGTTCATGCAAGTCCGAAAATATATTTAAAATAATTAATAATAAATTATTTACGTGAAAATTTCCCCGAAAATACAAGTCCCGGGAAAATTTTACGTAAAGCACTGTAAATAATACACAGTGATTAAAATAGGTTTTAAATACATATCAACTCGTAAAAATATCGTAAAATATATACAAAAATTATTAACACTGCATATCCCGGTACAGTGTAAAAATGTTTAAAAATACGGGATATTACAACTAAATGCAGAAAACGTTTAGTTCAATTCATTAAGCATCCATAGAACCCTAATAATAGCAACCTCAATCAACCCCATCATCACTCTAGCCATACAGGCTCACTTGATTCCAAATAGAACACTTATTCCAATATGGATAGCAGACTGGCCCCGAGACACTAAGTTAACCGAGCTCCTGCAGTCTGGCTGTCAGTGTGATTGGTCCCAAGACACTTGGTCAACCGAGCTCTAGCAATCAGACTATATATTACCTCACATCTCAATCAAATCAATCCATTTATGGATAGTAGACTGGCCCTGAGACACTAAGTCGACCGAGCTCCAGCAGTCTGATTGTCAGTGTGATTGGCCCCACAATCACACTATCTATCATACCATTAATCTCAGTCAAATCAATTATAATCACCAAAATTGATTCTCACTCAACCCTTATCTATTGCACCGATACGTACACGATCCTAGTGCTGCCCACTAGGAAGCATGTTCTATTGATATCCTTCATTTAAAATAATCATTCATTCGAAAAATAATTAATGTAGAACAATATTCATAATAGTAAAATCAACCATATATATATATACCAAAATATACCCAGTATATTTCGAGTATATATATATATGTCAAATAAGGTATGAAATATACTAAAGGTAAACCATTAATATAGTTAAAAACAATTTAAGTGCATTTTAATAATACAACATGCATTTGCTTAAAAATTTACCTAAATATACAAAGAATATACCCTCGGTACACAAATCACTTAATAAAACAATTATATATAAATATTCATTTAAACATGTGTTTGTACTAAAACATGCTTTTAGGTTTAACATATATTCACAATATACCAAAACAACCTAATTTTCTAGCATGCATTTATCACAATTAAACCCTAAGTATACCACTAATGTGTTAGGTTTGAATTAATAATAAAACATGCATTTCTTTGGGAAATATATCAAAAATATACCAAAAATAAACTTAAAAACAATTTAATTGTAGGTTCATAATATAGCATGCAATTATTTAAGAAAAAACCTAAAATATACTGAAACTATACCTAAAGTATACTAATCATTTAATAAAATAATTATGACTAAATGTGCATTTAAAACATGTATATATACTAAAATGTATTAAACATACACCTAATTATTTAACGTGCATATATCAAAATAACATGCATAATTATTTGACATGCATATATACAAAAATACAAATCCTAGATATACCAAAAATATTATAATTTAAATCATTTTAAAAACATATAATGAAAATGAGAAACCCTAAGTGATGCATCATATATGCAATGCATATATATACAGTATAATAACTCACTAGTGTGCGCTCCTTGAGACAGACTCAACGAGCCCAGTCCGTTAGGCCTCGATCTCAGTGTAGCTAGAAAAATAAAATAACAACCATCAAAACAAATTCTAACTCTACGCTCTAGAGTTACTACGGAAAGACTCAATTAAAAATTTAAAACTAGACTAGGACCGGTTGTCATGTTTTACGATAAGTCTATCAAAATTTCAGCAGAGTCTCCTCTATAAAACAGACATCTCCCTACAAAAGTAGGGTCGATCCTGCACAGAAAACACACTTCAAGAATACACAACCACACAACCCCTCGGTCGGATTCCTAAACTACAATTCTACTGACCGAGGCTCACAATTCACGAGATATACACAGAACACATTTAAATGCTAGAAATACCAAAAATACCCTTGAATAATCAAAATATAGCAATTTAAATATTTAAAATGCTGAAAATAATTATTTAACTGATAATTACAATAAAATCCAAATTTTAATAAAATATTATTAAAATCGATAATTCTTTATAAATTCATAAATATTGACCAAAATAAATTTTAAAACTCCAAATTACACAATTAATCCTAAAACATATTAAAAGTCGACAAAAACTCATTTAATTAGAAAAATAGTATATTATATATAATTTGAAAATAATTTACGAAAAATAGTTTTAATTAGTTAAAAATACTAAATCATTTGTAGAAATTATTTTCATACCTCAAATAACTATTAAAACTAATTTTATTCATACCTCAAATAACTATTAAAACTAATTTTATTATATTTTTAGCCAATTTAGTGTCAAATTACCAAAATACCCCTACTATATATAAATTCACTATAATTACTCAAAAATTCATTAAAAATAGTATAATTACTAAAAAATTAATTTCTCAACATATAATTCAATAATATCAACAAATATACTCAATTAACCAATTAATTTCAATAAAATACATAATTAACCTAATTTTTTAAAAATCACATAAACTAAATAAATTCACAATAATTATATAAAAATCATAAAAATTATAAATAAATTTCTAAAATTCATTTTAACAACCTATAAAACACCATAAATCACAATTTCATATTTAATTAATTAATTTACAAAAATTGGAAAATATTAATAAAATAATCAAAAATTCACAAAATTCAAAATAATTCCCAAAAATCACACGAAAATTCAAAAAGGTATATTAAGTTAAGGGGAACAACATTTGTTAAGACACTTTTCATGAAATCATAAGGAAAAAGCTCAAAAAAAAATCAAAAAACAAAAAATGGCCGAAATGAAGAAATAAAAAAAACAGCAAAAATGGAGGAGTTAGAGCTCAAAACCGAAGCTTGGATTAAGTTTTACCGGACCTTGAGGAGCTCAGGGGACATTGGAATTGTGAAGAATGACGACCGGAGGGA
>CANTUR010001323.1:0-52177 GCA_947683625.1 Mallotus nudiflorus | reverse complement strand
GCCCATAATATATCAGATCGAAGCTGACTCAGAGGGCTACAGTGCGGGCTCTAAAGCCCATCTATAGCGATTTGTCTTTGGGCCCAAAAACCCATGTTTAGGCCCATGGATTTGATAGAGTGGGCTTGGGCACTTGGGCTTCAATGGACGTTCGTGGTGGCATCGGTTGACCCACGGGGCCCATAATATATCAAATCGAAGCTGACTCCGACGGCTACAGTGCGGGCTATAAAGCCCATCTATAGCGATTTGTCTTTGGGCCCAAAAACCCATGTGTAGGCCCATGGATTTGATAGAGTGGGCTTGCGCACTTGGGCTTCAAATGGACGTTCGTGGCGGCATCGGTTGACCCACGGGGTCCATAATATATCAGATCGAAGCTGAGTCAGAGGGGCACAGTGTGGGCTCTAAAGCCCTTCTGTAGCGATTTGTCTTTGGGCCCAAATACGCATGTTTAGGCCCATGGATTTGATAGAGTGGGCTGGGTACTTGGGCTTCAAATGGACGTTCGTGGTGGCATAGGTTGACCCACGGGGCCCATAATATATCAAATCGAAGCTGACTCCATGGGCTACAGTGCGGGCTATAAAGCCCATTATAGCGATTTGTCTTTGGTCCCAAAAAACCCATGTGTAGGCCCATGGATTTGATAGAGTGGGCTTGCGCACTTGGGGCTTCAAATGGACGTTCGTGGCGGCATCGGTTGACCCACGGGGGCCCATTATATATCAAATCGAAGCTGACTCAGGGGGGCTATAACGGGCCGCTACAAACAAAGTCTGTAGCGGGCCGTCCTCGGGCCCAAATTCCTTTGTTTTGGGGGCCGAAAACCACTATTTCGACCCATGGATTTGATTATGGGCTTGCGCACTTGGGCTTCAAATGGACGTTCGTGGCGGCATCGGTTGACCCATGGGGCCCATAATATATCAGATCGAAGCTGACTCAGAGGGCTACAGTGCGGGCTCTAAAGCCCATCTATAGCGATTTGTCTATGGGGCCCAAAAACCCATGTTTATGCCCATGGATTTGATAGAGTGGGCTTGGGCCACTTGGGCTTCAAATGGACGTTCGTGGTGGCATCGGTTCACCCACGGGGCCCATAATATATCAAATCGAAGCTGACTCCGAGGGCTACAGTACGGGCTATAAAGCCCATCTAAGCGATTTGTCTTTGGGCCCAAAAACCCATGTGTAGGCCCATGGATTTGATAGAGTGGGCTTGCGCACTTGGGCTTCAAATGGACGTTCGTGGCGGCATCGGTTGACCCACGGGGCCCATAATATATCAGATCGAAGCTGAGTCAGAGGGGCACAGTGTGGGCTCTAAAGCCCTTCTATAGCGATTTGTCTTTGGGCCCAAATACCCATGTTTAGGCCCATGGATTTGATAGAGTGGGCTTGGGTACTTGGGCTTCAAATGGACGTTTCGTGGTGGCATAGGTTGACCCACGGGGCCCATAATAATCAAATCGAAGCTGACTCCATGGGCTACAGTGCGGGCTATAAAGCCCATTTATAGCGATTTGTCTTTGGTCCCAAAAACCCATGTGTAGGCCCATGGATTTGATAGAGTGGGCTTGCGCACTTGGGCTTCAAATGGACGTTCGTGGTGGCATCGGTTGACCCACGGGGCCCATTATATATCAAATCGAAGCTGACTCAGGGGGCTATAACGGACCGCTACAAACAAAGTCTGTAGCGGGCCGTCCTCGGGCCCAAATTCCTTTGTTTTGGGGCCCGAATAACCACTATTTCGACCCATGGATTTGATTATGGGCTTGCGCACTTGGGCTTCAAATGGACGTTCGTGGCGGCATCGGTTGACCCACGGGGCCCATAATATATCAGATCGAAGCTGACCTCAGAGGGCTACAGTGCGGGCTCTAAAGCCCATCTATAGCGATTTGTCTTTGGGCCCAAAAACCCATGTTTATGCCCATGGATTTGATAGAGTGGGCTTGGGCACTTGGGCTTCAAATGGACGTTCGTGGTGGCATCGGTTGACCCACGGGGCCCATAATATATCAAATCGAAGCTGACTCTGAGGGCTACAGTGCGGGCTATAAAGCCCATCTATAGCGATTTGTCTTTGGGCCCTAAAACGCATGTGTAGGCCCATGGATTTGATAGAGTGGGCTTGCGCACTTGGGCTTCAAAATGGACGTTCGTGGCGGCATCGGTTGACCCATGGGGCCCATAATAAATCAAATCGAAGCTGACTCAGAGGGCTATAACGGCCCGCTACAAACTACATTTGTAGCGGGCCGTCCTACGGGCCCAAATTCCTTTGTTTTGGGGGCCCAAAAACCTCTATTTCGGCCCATGGATTTGATTGTGGGCTTGCGCACTTGTGCTTCAAATGGACGTTCGTGGCGGCATCGGTTGATCCACGGGGGCCCATAATATATCAGATCGAAGCTGACTCAGAGGGCTACAGTGCAGTCTCTAAAAGCCCATCTATAGCGATTTGTCTTTGGGCCCAAATACCCATGTTTAGGCCCATGGATTTGGTAAAGTGGCTTGGGCACTTGGGCTTCAAATGGACGTCGTGGTGGCATAAGTTGACCCACGGAGCCCATAATATATCAAATCGAAGCTGACTCTATGGGCTATAACGGGCCGCTACACACTGCGTCTGTAGCGGGCCGTCCTCGGGCCCAAATTCCTTTATTTTGGGGCCCGAAAAACCACTATTTCGGCACATGGATTTGATTGTGGGCTTGCGCATTGGGCTTCAAATGGACGTTCGTGGCGGCAATCGGTTGACCCACGGGGCCCATAATATATTAGATCAAAGCTGACTCAGAGGGCTACAGTGCGGGCTCTAAAGCCCATCTATAGCGATTTGTCTTTCGGCCCAAATACCCATGTTTAGGACCATGGATTGTGATAGAGTGGGCTTGGGCACTTGGGATTCAAATGGACGTTCGTGGTGGCATAGGTTGACCCACGGGGCCCATAAATATATCAAATCAAAGCTGACTCCGAGGGCTACAGTGCGGGCTATAAAGCCCATCTATAGCGATTTGTCTTTGGTCCTAAAAACCCATGTGTAGGCCCATGGATTTGAAAGAGTGGGCTTGCGCACTTGGGCTTCAAATGGACGTTCATGGCGACATCGGTTGACCCACGGGGCCCATAATATATCAAATCGAAGCTGACTCAGAGGGCTATAACGGTTCGCTACACACTACGTATGTAGCGGGGCCGTCCTCGGGCCCAAATTCCTTTGTTTTGGGGCCCAAAAACCACTATTTTGGCCCATGGATTTGATTGTGGCTTGCGCACTTGGGCTTCAAATGGACGTTCGTGGCGGCATCGGTTGACCCACAGGGCCCATAATATATCAGATCGAAGCTAACTCAGAGGGCTACAGTACGGGCTCTAAAGCCCATCTATAGCGATTTGTCTTTCGGCCCAAATACCCATGTTTAGGCCCATGGATTTGATAGAGTGGGCTTGGGCACTTGGGCTTCAAATGGACGTTCGTGGTGGCATAGGTTGACCCACGGGGCCCATAATATATCAAATCGAAGCTGACTCTGAGGGGATACAGTGCGGGCTATAAAGCCCATCTATAGCGATTTGTCTTTGGGCCCAAAAACCCATGTGTAGGCCCATGGATTTGATAGAGTGGGCTTGCGTACTTGGGCTTCAAATGGACGTTCGTCGGCGGCATCGGTTGACCCACGGGACCCATAATATATCAGATCGAAGCTGACTCAGAGGGCTACAGTGCGGGCTCTAAAGCCCATCTATAGCGATTTGTCTTTCGGCCCAAATACCCATGTTTATGCCCATGGATTTGATAGAGTGGGCTTGGGCACTTGGGCTTCAAATGGACGTTCGTCGGTGGCATCGGTTGACCCACGGGGCCCATAATATATCAAATCGAAGCTGACTCAGGGGGCTATAACGGGCCGCTACAAACAAAGTCTGTAGCGGGCCGTCCTCGGGCCAAATTCCTTTGTTTTGGGGCCCGAAAACCCTATTTCGACCCCATGGATTTGATTATGGGCTTGCGCACTTGGGCTTCAAATGGACGTTCGTGGCGGCATCGGTTGACCCACGGGGCCCATAATATATCAGATCGAAGCTGACTCAGAGGGCTACAGTGCGGGCTCTAAAGCCCATCTATAGCGATTTTGTCTTTGGGCCCAAAAACCCATGTTATGCCCATGGATTTGATAGAGTGGGCTTGGGCACTTGGGCTTCAAATGGACGTTCGTGGTGGCATCGGTTGACCCACGGGGCCCATAATATATCAAATCGAAGCTGACTCCGAGGGCTACAGTACGGGCTATAAAGCCCATCTATAGCGATTTGTCTTTGGGCCCAAAAACCCATGTGTAAGCCCATGGATTTGATAGAGTGGGCTTGCACACTTGGGCTTCAAATGGACGTTCGTGGCGGGCATCGGTTGACCCACGGGGTCCATAATATATCAGATCGAAGCTGAGTCAGAGGGGCACAGTGTGGGCTCTAAAGCCCTTCTATAGCGATTTGTCTTATTGGGCCCAAATACCCATGTTTAGGCCCATGGATTTGATAGAGTGGGCTTGGGTACTTGGGCTTCAAATGGACGTTCGTGGTGGCATAGGTTGACCCACGGGGCCCATAATATATCAAATCGAAGCTGACTCCATGGGCTACAGTGTGGGCTATAAAGCCCATTTATAGCGATTTGTCTTTGGTCCCAAAAAACCCATGTGTAGGCCCATGGATTTGATAGAGTGTGGCTTGCGCACTTGGGCTTCAAATGGACGTTCGTGGCGGCATCGGTTGACCCACGGGGCCCATTATATATCAAATCGAAGCTGACTCAGGGGGCTATAACGGGCCGCTACAAGCAAAGTCTGTAGCTGGCCGTCCTCCGGGCCCAAAATTCCTTTGTTTTGGGGCCCGAAAACCACTATTTCGACCCATGGATTTGATTATGGGCTTGCGCACTTGGGCTTCAAATGGAACGTTCGTGGCGGCATCGGTTGACCCACGGGGCCCATAATATATCAGATCGAAGCTGACTCAGAGGGCTACAGTGCGGGCTCTAAAGCCCATCTATAGCGATTTGTCTTTGGGCCCAAAAACCCATGTTTATGCCCATGGATTTGATAGAGTGGGCTTGGGCACTTGGGCTTCAAATGGACGTTCGTGGTGGCATCGGTTGACCCACGGGGCCCATAATATATCAAATCGAAGCTGACTCTGAGGGCTACAGTGCGGACTATAAAGCCCATCTATAGCGATTTGTCTTTGGGCCCTTAAATACCCATGTGTAGGCCCATGGATTTGATAGAGTGGGCTTGCACACTTGGGCTTCAAATGGACGTTCGTGGCGGCATCGGTTGACCCATGGGGCCCATAATATATCAAATCGAAGCTGACTCAGAGGGCTATAACGGGCCGCTACAAACTACATTTGTAGCGGGCCGTCCTCGGGCCCAATTCCTTTGTTTTGGGGCCCAAAAACCACTATTTCGGCCCATGGATTTGATTGTGGGCTTGCGCACTTTTGCTTCAAATGGACGTTCGTGGCGGCATCGGTTGATCCACGGGGCCCATAATATATCAGATCGAAGCTGACTCAGAGGGCTACAGTACAGTCTCTAAAGCCCATCTATAGCGATTTGTCTTTGGGCCCAAATACCCATGTTTAGGCCCATGGATTTGGTAGAGTGGGCTTGGGCACTTGGGCTTCAAATGGACGTTCGTGGTGGCATAAGTTGACCCACGGGGCCCATAATATATCAAATCGAAGCTGACTCTATGGGCTACAGTGCGTGCTATAAAGCACATCTATAGCGATTTGTCTTTGGCCCCAAAAACCCATGTGTAGGGCCCATGGATTTGATAGAGTGGGCTTGCGCACTTGGGCTTCAAATGGACGTTCGTGGGCGGCAACGGTTGACGCACGGGGCCCATAATATATCAAATCGAAGCTGACTCAGGGGGCTATAACGGTCCGCTCCAAACTACATCTGTAGCGGGCCGTCCTCGGCCCAAATTCCTTTGTTTTGGGGCCCAAAAACCACTATTTCGACCCATGGATTTGATTATGGGCTTGCGCACTTGGGCTTCAAATGGACGTTCGTGGCGGCATCGGTTGACCCACGGGGCCCATAATATATCAGATCGAAGCTGACTCAGAGGGCTACAGTGCGGGCTATAAAGCCCATCTATAGCGATTTGTCTTTGGGCCCAAAAACCCATGTGTAGGCCCATGGATTTGAAAGAGTGGGCTTGCGCACTTGGGCTTCAAATGGACGTTCGTGGCGGCATCGGTTGACCCACGGGGCCCATAATATATCAAATCGAAGCTGACTCAGAGGGCTATAACGGGCCGCTACACACTGCGTCTGTAGCGGGCCGTCCTCGGGCCCAAATTCCTTTATTTTGGGGCCCGAAAACCACTATTTCGGCACATGGATTTGATTGTGGGCTTGCGCATTTGGGCTTCAAATGGACGTTCGTGGCGGCATCGGTTGATCCACGGGGCCCATAATATATCAGATCAAAGCTGACTCAGAGGGCTACAGTGCGGGCTCTAAAAGCCCATCTATAGCGATTTGTCTTTTGGCCCAAATACCCATGTTTAGGACCATGGATTTGATAGAGTGGGCTTGGGCACTTGGGATTCAAATGGACGTTCGTGGTGGCATAGGTTGACCCACGGGGCCCATAATATATCAAATCAAAGCTGACTCCGAGGGCAAACAGTGCGGGCTATAAAGCCCTCTATAGCGATTTGTCTTTGGTCCTAAAAACCCATGTGTAGGCCCATGGATTTGAAAGAGTGGGCTTGCGCACTTGGGCTTCAAATGGACGTTCATGGCCGGCATCGGTTGACCCACGGGGCCCATAATATATCAAATCGAAGCTGACTCAGAGGGCTATAACAGCCCGCTACACACTACGTCTGTAGCGGGCCGTCCTCGGGCCCATATTCCTTTGTTTTGGGGGCCCAAAAACCACTATTTTGGCCCATGGATTTGATTGTGGGCTTGCGCACTTGGGCTTCAATGGACGTTCGTGGCGGCATCGGTTGACCCACAGGGCCCATAATATATCAGATCGAAGCTGACTCAGAGGGCTACAGTGCGGGCTCTAAAGCCCATCTATAGCGATTTGTCTTTCGGCCCAAATACCCATGTTTAGGCCCATGGATTTGATAGAGTGGGCTTGGGCACCTTGGGCTTCAAATGGACGTTCGTGGTGGCATAGGTTGACCCACCGGGCTCATAATATATCAAATCGAAGCTGACTCCGAGGGATACAGTGCGGGCTATAAAGCCCATCTATAGCGGATTTGTCTTTGGGCCCAAAAACCCATGTGTAGGCCCATGGATTTGATAGAGTGGGCTTGCGCACTTGGGCTTCAAATGGACGTTCCGTCTGGCGGCATCGGTTGACCCACGGGGCCCATAATATATCAGATCGAAGCTGACTCAGAGGGCTACAGTGCGGGCTCTAAAGCCCATCTATAGCGATTTGTCTTTGGGCCCAAAAACCCATGTTTATGCCCATGATTTGATAGAGTGGGCTTGGGCACTTGGGCTTCAAATGGACGTTCGTGGTGGCATCGGTTGACCCACGGGGCCCATAATATATCAAATCGAAGCTGACTCCGAGGGCTACAGTACGAGCTATAAAGCCCATCTATAGCGATTTGTCTTTGGGCACTAAAACCCATGTGCAGGCCCATGGATTTGATAGTGTGGGCTTGCGCACTTGGGCTTCAAATGGACGTTCGTGGCGGCATCGGTTGACCCATGGGGGCCCATAATATATCAAATCGAAGCTGACTCAGAGGGCTATAACAGGCCGCTACAAACTAAGCCTGTAGCGGGCCGTCCTCGGGCCCAAATTCCTTTGTTTTGGGGGCCCGAAAACCACTATTTCGACCCATGGATTTGATTGTGGGCTTGCGCACTTAGGCTTCAAATGGACGTTCGTGGCGGCATCGGTTGACCACCACGGGGCCCATAATATATCAGATCGAAGCTGACTCAGAGGGATACAGTGCGGGCTCTAAAGCCCATCTAATAGCGATTTATCTTTGGGCCCAAATACCCATGTTTAGGCCCATGAATTTGGATAGAGTGGGCTTGGGGACTTGGGCTTCAAATAGACGTTCGTGGTGGCATAGGTTGACCCACGGGGCCCATAATATATCAACTCGAAGCTGACTCTATGGGCTACAGTGCGTGCTATAAAGCCCCTCTATAGCGATTTGTCTTTGGGCCCAAAAACCCATGTGTAGGCCCATGGATTTGATAGAGTGGGCTTGCGCACTTGGGCTTCAAATGGACGTTCGTGCGGCATCGGTTGACGCACGGGGCCCATAATATATCAAATCGAAGCTAAACTCAGGGGGCTATAATGGGCCGCTATAAAGTACATCTGTAGCGAGCCGTCCTCGGGACCAAATTCCTTTGTTTTGGGGCCCGAAAACCACTATTTCGACCCATGGATTTGATTATGGGCTTGCGCACTTGGGCTTCAAATGGACGTTCGTGGCGGCATCGGTTGACCCACAGGGCCCATAACATATCAGATCGAAGCTGACTCAGAGGGCTACAGTGCAGTCTCTAAAGCCCATCTATAGCGATTTGTCTTTGGGCCCAAAAACCCATGTTTAGGCCCATGGATTGATAGAGTGGGCTTGGGCACTTGGGGCTTCAAATGGACGTTCGTGGCGGCATCCAGTTGACCCACGGGGCCCAAATATATATCAACTCAAAGCTGACTCCGAGGGCTACAGTGCGGGCTATAAAGCCCATCTATAGCGATTTGTCTTTGGGGCCAAAAACCCATGTGTAGGCCCATGGATTTGAAAGAGTGGGCTTGCGCACTTGGGCTTCAAATGGACGTTCGTGGCGGCATCGGTTGACCCACGGGGCCCATAATGTATCAAATCGAAGCTGACTCAGAGGGCTATAACAGGCCGCTACACACTGCATCTGTAGCGGGCCGTCCTCAGGGCCCAAATTCCTTTATTTTGGGGCCCGAAAACCACTATTTGGGCCCATGGATTTGATTGTGGGCTTACGCACTTGGGCTTCAAATGGACGTTCGTGGCGGCATCGGTTGACCCACGGGGCCCATAATATATCAGATCGAAGCTGACTCAGAGGGCTACAGTGCGGGCACTAAAGCCCATCTATAGCGATTTGTCTTTCGGCCCAAATACCCATGTTTAGGCCCATGGATTTGATAGAGTGGGCTTGGGCACCTTGGCTTCAAATGGACGTTCGTGGTGGCATAGGTTGACCCACGGGGCCCATAATATATCAAATCGAAGCTGACTCCATGGGCTACAGTGCATGCTATAAAGCCCATCTATAGGGATTTGTCTTTGGGCCCAAAAACCCATGTGTAGGCCCATGGATTTGATAGAGTGGGCTTGCGCACTTGGGCTTCAAATGGACGTTCGTGGCGGCATCGGTTGACCCACGGGACCCATAATATATCAAATCGAAGCTGACTCAGGGGCTATAACGGGCGCTACAAACTACATCTGTAGCGGGCCATCCTCGGGCCCAAATTTCCTTTGTTTTGGGGCCCGAAAACCACTATTTCGACCCATGGATTTGATTATGCGCTTGCGCACTTGGGCTTCAAATGGACGTTCGTAGGCGGCATCGGTTGACCCACGGGGCCCATAATATATCAGATCGAAGCTGACTCATAGGGCTACAGTACGGGCTCTAAAGCCCATCTATTGCGATTTGTCTTTGGGCCCAAAAACCCATGTTTAGCCCCATGGATTTGATAGAGTGGGCTTGGCACTTGGGCTTCAAATGGACGTTCGTGGTGGCATAGGTTGACCCACGGGGCCCATAATATATCAAATCAAAGCTGACTCCGAGGCTACAGTGCGGGCTATAAAGCCCATCTATAGCGATTTGTCTTTGGTCCCAAAAAACCCATGTGTAGGCCCATGGATTTGAAAGAGTAGGCTTGCGCACTTGGGCTTCAAATGGACGTTCGTGGCGGCATCAGTTGACCCACGGGGCCCATAATATATCAAATCGAAGCTGACTCAGAGGGCTATAACAGGCCCGCTACACACTACATCTGTCGCGGGCACGTCCTCGGGCCCAAATTCCTTTGTTTTGGGGCCCAAAAACCACTATTCTGGCCCATGGATTTGATTGTGGGCTTGCGCACATTGGGCTTCAAATGGACGTTCGTAGGCGGCATCGGTTGACCCACAGGGCCCATAATATATCAGATCGAAGCTGACTCAGAGGGCTACAGTGCGGGCTCTAAAGCCCATCTATAGCGATTCTGTCTTCGGCCCAAATACCCATGTTTAGGCCCATGGATTTGATAGAGTGGGCTTGGGGCACTTGGGCTTCAAATGGACGTTCGTGGTGGCATAGGTTGACCCACGGGGCCCATAATATATCAAATCGAAGCTGACTCCGAGGGATACAGTGCGGGCTATAAAGCCCATCTATAGGGATTTGTCTTTGGGCCCAAAAACCCATGTGTAAGCCCATGGGATTTGATAGAGTGGGGCTTGCGCACTTGGGCTTCAAATGGACGTTCGTGGCGGCATCGGTTGACCCACGGGGCCCATAATATATCAGAATCGAAGTTGACTCAGAGGGCTACAGTGCGGGCTCTAAAGCCCATCTATAGTGATTTGTCTTTGGGCCCAAAAACCCATGTTTATGCCCATGGATTTGATAGAGTGGGCTTGGGCACTTGGGCTTCAAATGGACGTTCGTGGTGGCATCGGTTGACCCACGGGGCCCATAATATATCAAATCGAAGCTGACTCTGAGGGCTGCAGTACGGGCTATAAAGCCCATCTATAGCGTTTTGTCTTTGGGCCCTAAAACCCCATGTGCAGGCCCATGGATTTGATAGTGTGGGCTTGCGCACTTGGGCTTCAAATGGGACGTTCGTAGGCGGCATCGGTTGACCCATGGGGCCCATAATATATCAAATCGAAGCCTGACTCATAGGGCTATAACGGGCCGCTACAAACTAAGCCTGTTGTGGGCCGTCCTCGGGCCCAAATTCCTTTGTTTTTGGGGCCCGAAAACCACTATTTCGACCCATGGATTTGATTGTGGGCTTGCGCACTTGGGCTTCAAATGGACGTTCGTAGGCGGCATCGGTTGACCCACGGGGCCCATAATATATCAGATCGAAGCTGACTCAGAGGGATACAATGCGGGCTCTAAAGCCCATCTATAGCGATTTATCTTTGGGCCCAAATACCCATAGTTTAGGCCCATGAATTTGATAGAGTGGGCTTGGGCACTTGGGCTTCAAATAGACGTTCGTTGGTGGCATAGGTTGACCCACGGGGCCTATAATATATCAACTCGAAGCTGACTCTATGAGCTACAGTGCGTGCTATAAAGCCCATCTATAGCGATTTGTCTTTGGGCCCAAAAACCCATGTGTAGGCCCATGGATTTGATAGAGTGGGCTTGCGCACTTTGGGCTTCAAATGGACGTTCGTTCGGCGGCAATCGGTTGACGCACGGGGCCCATAATATATCAAATCGAAGCTAACTCAGGGGGCTATAATGGGACGCTATAAAGTACATCTGTAGCGAGCCGTCCTCGGGACCAAATTCCTTTGTTTTTGGGGGCCCGAAAACCACTATTTCGACCCATGGATTTGATTATGGGCCTTGCGCACTTGGGCTTCAAATGGACGTTCGTGGCGGCATCGGTTGACCCACGGGGCCCATAACGTATCAGATCGAAGCTGACTCAGAGGGCTACAGTGCAGTCTCTAAAGCCCATCTATAGCGATTTGTCTTTGGGCCCAAAAACCCATGTTTAGGCCCATGGATTTGATAGAGTGGGCTTGGGCACTTGGGCTTCAAATGGACGTTCGTGGCGGCATCGGTTGACCCACGGGGCCCAAAATATATCAAATCAAAGCTGACTCCGAGGGCTACAGTGCGGGCTATAAAGCCCATCTATAGCGATTTGTCTTTGGGGGCCAAAAACCCATGTGTAGGCCCCATGGATTTGAAAGAGTGGGCTTGCGCACTTGGGCTTCAAATGGACGTTCGTGGCGGCAATCGGTTGACCCACGGGGCCCATAATGTATCAAATCGAAGCTGACTCAGAGGGCTATAACAGGCCGCTACACACTGCATCTGTAGCGGGCCGTCCTCGGAGCCCAAATTCCTTTATTTTGGGGCCCGAAAACCACTATTTGGGCCCATGGATTTGATTGTGGGCTTACGCACTTGGGCTTCAAATGGACGTTCGTGGCGGCACTCGGTTGACCCACGGGGCCCATAATATATCAGATCGAAGCTGACTCAGAGGGCTACAGTGCGGGCACTAAAGCCCATCTATAGCGATTTGTCTTTCGGCCCAAATACCCATGTTTAGGCCCATGGATTTGATAGAGTGGGCTTGGGCACTTGGGCTTCAAATGGACGTTCGTAGGTGGCATAGGTTGACCCACGGGGCCCATAATATATCAAATCGAAGCTGACTCCATGGGCTACAGTGCATGCTATAAAGCCCATCTATAGGGATTTGTCTTTGGGCCCAAAAACCCATGTGTAGGCCCATGGATTTGATAGAGTGGGCTGCGCACTTGGGCTTCAAATGGACGTTCGTGGCGGCATCGGTTGACCCACGGGACCCATAATATATCAAATCGAAGCTGACTCAGGGGGCTATAACGGGCGCTACAAACTACATCTGTAGCGGGCCATCCTCGGGCCCAAATTCCTTTGTTTTGGAGCCCCGAAAACCACTATTTCGACCCATGGATTTGATTTATGCGCTTGCGCACTTGGGCTTCAAATGGACGTTCGTGGCGGCATCGTTGAACCCACGGGGCCCCATAATATATCAGATCGAAGCTGACTCAGAGGGCTACAGTACGGGCTCTGAAGCCCATCTATTGCGATTTGTCTTTGGGCCCAAAAACCCATGTTTAGCCCCATGGATTTGATAGAGTGGGCTTGGGCACTTGGGCTTCAAATGGACGTTCGTGGTGGCATAGGTTGACCCACGGGGCCCATAATATATCAAATCAAAGCTGACTCCGAGGGCTACAGTGCGGGCTATAAAGCCCATCTATAGCGATTTGTCTTTGGTCCCAAAAACCCATGTGTAGGCCCATGGATTTGAAAGAGTAGGCTTGCGCACTTGGGCTTCAAATGGACGTTCGTGGCGGCATCAGTTGACCCACGGGGCCCATAATATATCAAATCGAAGCTGACTCAGAGGGCTATAACAGCCCGCTACACACTACATCTATAGCGGGCCGTCCTCGGGCCCAAATTCCTTTGTTTTGGGGCCCAAAAACCACTATTCCTGGCCCATGGATTTGATTGTGGGCTTGCGCACTTGGGCTTCAAATGGACGTTCGTGGCGGCATCGGTTGACCCACAGGGCCCATAATATATCAGATCGAAGCTGACTCAGAGGGCTACAGTGCGGGCTCTAAAGCCCATCTATAGCGATTTGTCTTTCGGCCCAAATACCCATGTTTAGGCCCATGGATTTGATAGAGTGGGCTTGGGCACTGGGCTTCAAATGGACGTTCGTGGTGGCATAGGTTGACCCACGGGGCCCATAATATATCAAATCGAAGCTGACTCCGAGGGATACAGTGCGGGCTATAAAGCCCATCTATAGGGATTTGTCTTTGGGCCCAAAAACCCATGTGTAGGCCCATGGATTTGATAGAGTGGGCTTGCGCACTTGGGCTTCAAATGGACGTTCGTGGCGGCATCGGTAGACCCACGGGGCCCATAATATATCAGATCGAAGTTGACTCAGAGGGCTACAGTGCGGGCTCTAAAGCCCATCTATAGTGATTTGTCTTTGGGCCCAAAAACCCATGTTTAATGCCCATGGATTTGATAGAGTGGGCTTGGGCACTTGGGCTTCAAATGGACGTTCGTGGTGGCATCGGTTGACCCACGGGGCCCATAAAATATCAAATCGAAGCTGACTCTGAGGGCTGCAGTACGGGCTATAAAGCCCCATCTATAGCGTTTTGTCTTTGGGCCCTAAAACCCATGTGCAGGCCCATGGATTTGATAGTGTGGGCTTGCGCACTTGGGCTTCAAATGGACGTTCGTGGCGGCATCGGTTGACCAGTGGGGCCCATAATATATCAATCGAAGCTGACTCATAGGGCTATAACGGGCCGCTACAAACTAAGCCTGTTGTGGGCCGTCCTCGGGCCCAAATTCCTTTGTTTTGGGGCCCGAAAACCACTATTTCGACCCATGGATTTGATTGTGGGCTTGCGCACTTGGGCTTCAAATGGACGTTCGTAGGCGGCATCGGTTGACCCACGGGGCCCATAATATATCAGATCGAAGCTGACTCAGAGGGATACAATGCGGGCTCTAAAGCCCATCTATAGCGATTTATCTTTGGGCCCAAATACCCATGTTTAGGCCCATGAATTTTGATAGAGTGGGCTTGGGCACTTGGGCTTCAAATAGACGTTCGTGGTGGCATAGGTTGACCCACGGGGCCCTATAATATATCAACTCGAAGCTGACTCTATGAGCTACAGTGCGTGCTATAAAGCCCATCTATAGCGATTTGTCTTTGGGCCCAAAAACCCATGTGTAGGCCCATGGATTTGATAGAGTGGGCTTGCGCACTTGGGCTTCAAATGGACGTTCGTGGCGGCATCGGTTGATGCAACGGGGCCCATAATATATCAAATCGAAGCTAACTCAGGGGGCTATAATGGGACGCGATAAAGTACATCTGTAGCGAGCCGTCCTCGGGACCAAATTCCTTTGTTTTTGGGGCCCGAAAACCACTATTTCGACCCATGGATTTGATTATGGGCTTGCGCACTTGGGCTTCAAATGGACGTTCGTGCGGCATCGGTTTGACCCACGGGGCCCATAACGTATCAGATCGAAGCTGACTCAGAGGGCTACAGTGCAGTCTCTAAAGCCCATCTATAGCGATTTGTCTTTGGGCCCAAAAACCCATGTTTAGGCCCATGGATTTGATAGAGTGGGCTTGGGCACTTGGGCTTCAAATGGACGTTCGTAGGCGGCATCGGTTGACCCACGGGGCCCAAAATATATCAAATCAAAGCTGACTCGAGGCTACAGTACGGGCTATAAAGCCCATCTATAGCGATTTGTCTTTGGGGGCCAAAAACCCATGTGTAGGCCCATGGATTTGAAAGAGTGGGCTTGCGCACTTGGGCTTCAAATGGACATTCGTGGCGGCATCGGTTGACCCACGGGGCCCATAATATATCAAATCGAAGCTGATTCAGAGGGCTATAACGGGCCGCTACACACTGCATCTGTAGCGGGCCATCCTCGGGCCCAAATTCCTTTATTTTGGGGCCCGAAAACCACTATTTCGGGCCCATGGATTTGATTGTGGGCTTACGCACTTGGGCTTCAAATGGACGTTCGTGGCGGCATCGGTTGACCCCACGGGGCCCATAATATATCAGATCGAAGCTGACTCAGAGGGCTACAGTGCGGGCTTTAAAGCCCATCTATAGCGATTTGTCTTTCGGCCCAAATACCCATGTTTAGGCCCATGGATTTGATAGAGTGGGCTTGGGCACTTGGGCTTTCAAATGGACGTTCGTGGTGGCATAGGTTGACCCACGGGGCCCATAATATATCAAATCGAAGCTGACTCCATGGGCTACAGTGCATGCTATAAAGCCCATCTATAGGGATTGTCTTTGGGCCCAAAAACCCATGTGTAGGCCCATGGATTTGATAGAGGTGGGCTTGCGCACTTGGGCTTCAAATGGACGTATCGTGGTGGCATCGGTTGACCCACGGGACCCATAATATATCAAATCGAAGCTGACTCAGGGGGCTATAACGGGCGCTACAAACTACACCTGTAGCGGGCCATCCTCGGGCCCAAATTCCTTTGTTTTGGGGCCCGAAAACCACTATTTCGACCCATGGATTTGATTATGGGCTTGCGCACTTGGGCTTCAAATGGACGTTCGTGGGCGGCATCGGTTTGACCCACGGGGCCCATAATATATCAGATCGAAGCTGACTCAGAGGGCTACAGTACGGGCTCTAAAGCCCATCTATTGTGATTTATCTTTGGGCCCAAAAACCCATGTTTAGGGCCCATGGATTTGATAGAGTGGGCTTGGGCACTTGGGCTTCAAATGGACGTTCGTGGTGGCATAGGTTTGACCCACGGGGCCCATAATATATCAAATCAAAGCTGACTCCGAGGGCTACAGTGCGGGCTATAAAGCCCATCTATAACGATTTGTCTTTGGTCCCCAAAACCCATGTGTAGGCCCATGGATTTGAAAGAGTGGGCTTGCGCACTTGGGCTTCAAATGTACGTTCATGGCGGCATCGGTTGACCCGCGGGGGGCCCATAATATATCAAATCGAAGCTGACTCAGAGGGTTATAACGGCCCGCTACACACTACATTTGTAGCGGCCCGTCCTCGGGCCCAAATTCCTTTGTTTTGGGGCCCAAAAACCACTATTTCGGCCCATGGATTTGATTGTGGGCTTGCGCACCATTGGGCTTCAAATCGACGTTCGTGGCGGCATCAGTTGACCCACGGGGCCCATAATATATCAGATCGAAGCTGACTCAGAGGGCTAACAGTGCGGGCTCTAAAGCCCATCTATAGCGATTTGTCTTTCGACCCAAATACCCATGTTTAGGCCCATGGATTTGATAGAGTGGCTTGGGAACTTGGGCTTCAAATGGACGTTCGTGGTGGCATAGGTTGACGCACGGGGCCCATAATATATCAAATCAAAGCTGACTCCGAGGGATACAGTGCGGGCTATAAAGCCCATCTATAGCGATTTGTCTTTGGGCCCAAAAACCCATGTGTAGGCCCATGGATTTGATAGAGTGGGCTTGCATACTTGGGCTTCAAATGGACGTACGTGGCGGCATCGGTTGACCCACGGGACCCATAATATCTCAGATCGACGCTGACTCAGAGGGCTATAGTGCGGGCTCTAAAGCCCATCTATAGCGATTTGTCTTTTGGGCCCAAAAACACCATGTTTAGGCCCATGGATTTGATAGAGTGGGCTTGGGCACTTGGGCTTCAAATGGACGTTCGTTGGTGGCATCGGTTGACCCACGGGGCCCATAGTATATCAAATCGAAGCTGACTCCGAGGGCTACAGTACGGGCTATAAAGCGAATCTATAGCGATTTAGCTTTGGGCCCTAAAACCCATGTGTAGGCCCAAGGATTTGATAGTGTGGGCTTGCGCACTTGGGTTTCAAATGGACGTTCGTGGCGGCATCGGTTGACCCATGGGGCCCATAATATATCAAATCGAAGCTGACTCAGAGGGCTATAACAGGCCGCTATAGACTACAATTGTATGCGGGCCGTCCTCAGGCCCAAATTCCCTTTGTTTTGGGGCCCGAAAACCACTATTTCGACCCATGGATTTGATTGTGGGCTTGTGGACTTGGGCTTCAAATGGACGTTCGTGGCGGCATCGGTTGACCCACGGGGCCCATAATATATCAGATCGAAGCTAACTCAGAGGGCTACAGTGCGGGCTCTAAAGCCCATCTATAGCGATTTATCTTTGGGCCCAAATACCCATGTTTAGGCCCATGGATTTGATAGAGTGGGCTTGGGCACTTGGGCTTCAAATGGACGTTCGCGGTGGCATAGGTTGACCCACGGGGCCCATAATATATCAACTCGAAGCTGACTCCGAGGGATACAGTGCGGGCTATAAAGCCCATCTATAGCGATTTGTTCTTTGGGCCCGAAAACCCATGTGTAGGCCCATGGATTTGATAGAGTGGGCTTGCGCACATGGGCTTCAAATGGACGTTCGTGGCGGCATCGGTTGACTCACGGGGCCCATAATATATCAGATCGAAGCTGACTCAGAGGGCTACAGTGCGGGCTCTAAAGCCCATCTATAACGATTTGTCTTTGGGCCCAAAAAACTCATGTTTAGGCCCATGGATTTGATAGAGTGGGCTTGGGCACTTGGGCTTCAAATGGACGTTCGTGGTGGCATCGGTTGACCCACGGGGCCCATAATATATCAAATCGAAGCTGACTCCGAGGGCTACAGTGCGGGCTATAAGCCCATCTATAGCGATTTGTCTTTGGGCCCTAAAACCCATGTGTAGGCCCATGGATTTAATAGAGTGGGCTTGCGCACTTGGGCTTCAAATGGACGTTCGTAGGCGGCATCGGTTGACCCATGGGGCCCATAATATATCAAATCGAAGCTGACTCAGAGGGCTATTCGGGCCCGCTACAAACTACATTTGTAGCGGGCCCGTCCTCGGGCCCAAATTCCTTTGTTTTGGGGGCCCGAAAACCACTATTTCGGCCCATGGATTTGATTGTGGGCTTGCGCACTTGGGCTTCAAATGGACGTTCGTGGCGGCATCGGTTGACCCACGGGGCCCATAATATATCAGATCGAAGCTGACTCAGAGGGCTACAGTGCGGGCTCTAAGGCCCATCTGTAGCGATTTATCTTTGGGCCCAAATACCGATGTTTAGGCCCATGGATTTGATAGAGTGGGCTTGGGCACTTGGGCTTCAAATGGACGTTCGTGGTGGCATAGGTTGACCCACGGGGGCCCATAATATATCAACTCGAAGCTGACTCTATGGGCTATATTGCGTGCTATAAAAGCCCATCTTATAGCGATTTGTCTTTGGGCCCAAAAACCCATGTGTAGGCCCATGGATTTGATAGAGTGGGCTTGCGCACTTGGGCTTCAAATGGACGTTCGTAGGCGGCATCGGTTGACGCACGGGGCCCATAATATATCAAATCGAAGCTGACTCAGGGGGCTATAACGGGCCGCTACAAACTACATTTGTAGCGGGCCGTCCTTGGGCCCAAATTCCTTTGTTTTGGGGCCCGAAAACCACTATTTCGACCCATGGATTTGATTATGGGCTTGCGCACTTGGGCTTCAAATGGACGTTCGTGGCGGCATCGGTTGACCCACGGGGCCCATAACATATCAGATCAAAGCTGACTCAGAGGGCTACAGTGCAGTCTCTAAAAGCCCATCTATAGCGATTTGTCTTTGGGCCCAAAAACCCATGTTTAGGCCCGTTTGGATTTTGATAGAGTGGGCTTGGGCACTTGGGCTTCAAATGGATGTTCGTGGTGGCATCGGTTGACCCACGGGGCCCATAATATATCAGATCGAAGCTGACTCAGAGGGCTATAGTGCGGGCCTCTAAAGCCCATCTATAGCGATTTATCTTTGGGCCCAAATACCGATGTTTAGGCCCATGGATTTGATAGAGTGGGCTTGGGCACTTGGGCTTCAAATGGACGTTCGTGGGTGGCATAGGTTGACCCACGGGGCCCATAGTATATCAACTCGAAGCTGACTCTATGGGGCTACAGTGCGTGCTATAAAGGCCATCTATAGCGATTTGTCTTTGGGCCCGAAAACCCATGTGTAGGCCCATGGATTTGATAGAGTGGGCTTGCGCACTTGGGCTTCAAATGGACGTTCGTAGGCGGCATCGGTTGATGCACGGGGCCCCATAATATATCAAATCGAAGCTGACTCAGGGGGCTATAATGGTCCGCTACAAACTACATCTGTAGCGGGCCGTCCTTAGGGCCCAAATTACTTTGTTTTGGGGCCGAAAACCACTATTTCGACCCATGGATTTGATTATGGGGCTTGCGCACTTGGGCTTCAGATGGACGTTCGTTGGCGGCATCGGTTGACACCACGGGGCCCACAACATATCAGATCAAAGCTGACTCAGAGGGCTACAGTACAGTCACTATAGCCCATCTATAGCGATTTGTCTTTGGGCCCAAAAACCCATGTTTATGGCCCGTGGATATTGATAGAGTGGGCTTGGGCACCTGGGCTTCAAATTGACGTTCGTTGGTGGCATCGGTTGACCCACGGGGCCCATAATATATCAAATCAAAGCTGACTACCGAGGGATACAGTGCGGGCTATAAAGCCCATCTATAGCGATTGTCTTTCGGCCCAAAAACCCATGTGTAGGCCCAATGGATTTGAAAGAGTAGGCTTGCGCCACTTGGGCTTCAAATGGACGTTCGACGGGCGGCATCGGTTGACCCACGGGGCCCATAATATATCAAATCGAAGCTGACTCATAGGGCTATAACGGGCCCGCTACACACTACTTATGTAGCGCACCATCCTCGGGCCCAAATTCCTTTATTTTGGGGCCCGAAAACCACTATTTCGGCCCCATGGATTTGATTGTGGGCTTGCGCACTTGGGCTTCAAATGGACGTTCGTGGCGGCATCGGTTGACCCCACGGTGCCCATAATATATCAGATCGAAGCTGACTCAGAGGGCTACATTGCGGGCTCTAAAGCCCATCTACAGCGATTTGTCTTTCGGCCCAAATACCCATGTTTAGGCCCATGGATTTGATAGAGTGGGCTTGGGCACTTGGGCTTCAAATGGACGTTCGTGGTGGCATAGGTTGACCCACGGGGGCCCATAAAATATCAAATCGAAGCTGACTCCGAGGGATACAGTGTGGGCTATAAAGCCCATCTATAGCGATTTGTCTTTGGGCCCAAAAAACCCATGTGTAGGCCCATGGATTTGATAGAGTGGGCTTAGCGCACTTGGGCTTCAAATGGACCGTTCGTGGCGGCATCGGTTGACCCACGGGTCCCATAATATATCAGATCGAAGCTGACTCAGAGGGCTATAGTGCGGGCTCTAAAGCCCATCTATAGCGATTTGTCTTTGGGCCCAAAAAACCCATGTTTAGGCCCATGGATTTGATAGAGTGGGCTTGGGCACTTGGGCTTCAAATGGGACGTTCGTGGTGGCATCGATTGACCCACGGGGCCCCATAATATATCAAATCGAAGCTGACTTCCGAGGGCTACAGTGCGGGCTATAAAGCCCATCTATAGCGATTTGTCTTTGGGCCCTAAAACCCATGTGTAGGCCCATGGATTTGATAGAGTGGGCTTGCACACTTGGGCTTGAAATGGACGTTCATGGCGGCATCGGTTGACCCATGGGGGCCCATAATATATCAAATCGAAGCTGACTCAGAGGGCTATAACGGGCCGCTACAAACTACATCTGTAGCGGGCCGTCCTCGGGCCCCAAATTCCTTTGTTTTGGGGCCCGAAAACCACTATTTCGGCCCATGGATTTGATTGTGGGCTTGCGCACTTGGGCTTCAAATGGACGTTCGTGGCGGCATCGGTTGACCCCACGGGACCCATAATATATCAGATCGAAGCTGACTCAAAGGGCTACAGTGCGGGCTCTAAAAGCCCATCTATAGCGATTTATCTTTGGGCCCAAATACCCATGTTTACGCCCATATGGATTTGATAGAGTGGGCTTGGGCACTTGGGCTTCAAATAGACGTTCGTGGTGGCATAGGTTGACCCACGGGGCCCATAATATATCAACTCGAAGCTGACTCTATGGGCTACAGTGCATGCTATAAAAGGCCATCTATAGCGATTTTTCTTTGGGCCCAAAAACCCATGTGTAGGCCCATGGATTTCATAGAGTGGGCTTGCGCACTTGGGCTTCAAATGGACGTTCGTGGTGGCATCGGTTGACGCACGGGGCCCATAATATATCAAATCAAAGCTGACTCAGGGGGCTGTCACGGGCCGCTACAAACTACAGCTGTAGCGGGCCGTCCTCGGGCCCAAATTCCTTTGTTTTGGGGCCCATAAACCACTATTTCGACCCATGGATTTGATTATGGGCTTGCGCAGTTGGGCTTCAAATGGACGTTCGTGGCGGCATCGGTTGACCCACGGGGGCCCATAACATATCAGATCGAAGCTGACTCAGAGGGCTACAGTGCAGTCTATAAAGCCCATCTATAGCGATTTGTCTTTGGGCCCACATACCCATGTTTACGCCCATGGATTTGATAGAGTGGGCTTGGGCACTTGGGCTTCAAATGGACGTTCGTGGTGGCATCGGTTGACCCACGGGGCCCATAATATATCAAATCAAAGCTGACTCCGAGGGCTACAGTGCGGGCTATAAAGCCCATCTATAGCGATTTGTCTTTGGTCCCAAAAACCCATGTGTAGGCCCATGGATTTGAAAGAGTGGGCTTGCGCACTTGGGCTTCAAATGGACGTTCGTGGCGGCATCGGTTGACCCACGGGGCCCATAATATACTCAAATCGAAGCTGACTCGGAGGGCTATAACAGCCCGCTACACACTACTTTTGTAGCGGGCCATCCTCGGGGCCCAAATTCCTTTGTTTTGAGGCCCAACAACCACTATTTCGGCCCATGGATTTGATTGTGGGCTTGCGCACTTGGGCTTCAAATGGACGTTCGTGGCGGCATCGGTTGACCCACGGGGCCCATAATATATCAGATCGAAGCTGACTCAGAGGGCTACAGTGCGGGCTCTAAAGCCCATCTATAGCGATTTGTCTTTGGGCCCAAATACCCATGTTTAGGCCCATGGATTTGATAGAGTGGGCTTGGGCACTTGGGCTTCAAATGGACGTTCGTGGGTGGCATCGTCACGGGGCCCATAATATATCAAATCGAAGCTGACTCCGAGGGCTACAGTGCGGGCTATAAAGCCCATCTATAGCGATTTGTCTTTGGGCCCTAAAACCCATGTGTAGGCCCATGGATTTGATAGAGTGGGCTTGCACACTTGGGCTTGAAATGGACGTTCATGGCGGCATCGGTTGACCCATGGGGCCCATAATATATCAAATCGAAGCTGACTCAGAGGGCTATAACGGGCCGCTACAAACTACATCTGTAGCGGGCCGTCCTCGGGCCCAAATTCCTTTGTTTTGGGTCCCCGAAAACCACTATTTCGGCCATGGATTTGATTGTGGGCTTGCGCACTTGGGCTTCAAATGGACGTTCGTGGCGGCATCGGTTGACCCACGGGACCCATAATATATCAGATCGAAGCTGACTCAAAGGGCTACAGTGCGGGCTCTAAAGCCCATCTATAGCGATTTATCTTTGGGCCCAAATACCCATGTTTACGCCCATGGATTTGATAGAGTGGGCTTGGCACTTGGGCTTCAAATAGACGTTCGTGGTGGCATAGGTTGACCCACGGGGCCCATAATATATCAACTCGAAGCTGACTCTATGGGCTACAGTGCATGCTATAAAGGCCATCTATAGCGATTTTTCTTTGGGCCCAAAAACCCATGTGTAGGCCCATGGATTTCATAGAGTGGGCTTGCGCACTTGGGCTTCAAATGGACGTTCGTGGTGGCATCGGTTGACGCACGGGGCCCATAATATATCAAATCAAAGCTGACTCAGGGCGCTGTCACGGGCCGCTACAAACTACAGCTGTAGCGGGCCGTCCTCGGGCCCAAATTCCTTTGTTTTGGGGCCCAAAAACCACTATTTCGACCCATGGATTTGATTATGGGCTTGCGCACTTGGGCTTCAAATGGACGTTCGTGGCGGCATCGGTTGACCCACGGGGCTCATAACATATCAGATCGAAGCTGACTCAGAGGGCTACAGTGCAGTCTATAAAGCCCATCTATAGCGATTTGTCTTTGGGCCCAAATACCCATGTTTAGGCCCATGGATTTGATAGAGTGGGCTTGGGCACTTGGGCTTCAAATGGACGTTCGTGGTGGCATCGGTTGACCCACGGGGCCCATAATATCAAATCAAAGCTGACTCCGAGGGCTACAGTGCGGGCTATAAAGCCCATCTATAGCGATTTGTCTTTGGTCCCAAAAACCCATGTGTAGGCCCATGGATTTGAAAGAGTGGGCTTACGCACTTGGGCTTCAAATGGACGTTCGTGGCGGCATCGGTTGACCCACGGGGCCCATAATATATCAAATCGAAGCTGACTCGGAGGGCTATAGCAGCCCGCTACACACTACTTTTGTAGTCGGGCCATCCTCGGGCCCAAATTCCTTTGTTTTGGGGCCCAACAACCACTATTTCGGCCCATGGATTTGATTGTGGGCTTGCGCACTTGGGCTTCAAATGGACGTTCGTGGCGGCATCGGTTGACCCACGGGGCCCATAATATATCAGATCGAAGCTGACTCAGAGGGCTACAGTGCGGGCTCTAAAGCCCATCTATAGCGATTTGTCTTTCGGCCCAAATACCCATGTTTAGGCCCATGGATTTGATAGAGTGGGCTTGGGCACTTGGGCTTCAAATGGACGTTCGTGGTGGGATAGGTTGACCCACGGGGCCCATAATATATCAAATCGAACCTGACTCCGAGGGATACAGTGCGGGCTATAAAGCCCATCTATAGCGATTTGTCTTTGGGCCCAAAAACCCATGTGTAGGCCCATGGATTTGATAGAGTGGGCTTGCGTACTTGGGCTTCAAATGGACGTTCGTGGCGGCATCGGTTGACCCGCGGAGTCCATAATATATCAGATCGAAGCTGACTCAGAGCGCTACAGTACGGGCTCTAAAGCCCATCTATAACGATTTGTCTTTGGGCCCAAAAACCCATGTTTAGGCCCATGGATTTGATAGAGTGCGCTTGGGCACTTGGGCTTCAAATGGACGTTCGTGGTGGCATCGGTTGACCCACGGGGCCCATAATATATCAAATCGAAGCTGACTCCGAGGGCTATAGTGCGGGCTATAAAGCCCATCTATAGCGATTTGTCTTTGGGCCCTAAAACCCATGTGTAGGCCCATGGATTTGATAGAGTGGGCTTGCGCACTTGGGCTTCAAATGGACGTTCGTGCGGCATCGGTTGACCCATGGGGCCCATAATATATCAAATCGAAGCTGACTCAAAGGGCTATAACGGGCCGCTACAAACTACTTCTGTAGCGGGCCGTCCTCGGGCCCAAATTCCTTTGTTTGGGGGCCCGAAAACCACTATTTCGACCCATGGATTTGATTATGGGCTTGCGCACTTGGGCTTCAAATGGACGTTCGTGGCGGCATCGGTTGACCACGGGGCCCATAACATATCAGATCGAAGCTGACTCAGAGGGCTACAGTGCAGTCTATAAAGCCCATCTATAGCGATTTGTCTTTGGGCCCAAATACCCATGTTTAGGCCCATGGATTTGATAGAGTGGGCTTGGGCACTTGGGCTTCAAATGGACGTTCGTGGTGGCATCGGTTGGACCCACGGGGCCCATAATATATCAAATCAAAGCTGACTCCGAGGGCTACAGTGCGGGCTATAAAGCCCATCTATAGCGATTTGTCTTTGAGCCCAAAAACCCATGTGTAGGCCCATGGATTTGAAAGAGTGGGCTTGCGCACTTGGGCTTCAAATGGACGCTCGTGGCGGCATCGGTTGACCCACGGGGCCCATAATATATCAAATCGAAGCTGACTCAGAGGGCTATAACAGCCCACTACATTACTGTGTCTGTAGCGGGCCGTGCTCGGGCCCAAATTCCTTTATTTGGGGCCCGAAAACCACTATTTCGGCCCATGGATTGATTGTGGGCTTGCGCACTTGGGCTTCAAATGGACGTTCGTGGCGGCATCGGTTGACCCACGGGGCCCATAATATATCAGATCGAAGCTGACTCAGAGGGCTACAGTGCGGTCTCTAAAGCCCATCTATAGCGATTTGTCTTTGGGCCCAAATACCCATGTTTAGGCCCATGGATTTGATAGAGTGGGCTTGGGCACTTGGGCTTCAAATGGACGTTCGTGGTGGCATAGGTTGACCCACGGGGCCCATAATATATCAACTCGAAGCTGACTCTATGGGCTACAGTGCGTGCTATAAAGCCCATCTATAGCGATTTGTCTTTGGGCCCAAAAACCCATGTGTAGGCCCATGGATTTGATAGAGTGGGCTTGCGCACTTGGCTTCAAATGGACGTTCGTGGCGGCATCGGTTGACGCACGGGGCCCATACTATATCAAATCGAAGCTGACTCAAGGGGCTATAACGGGCCGCTACAAACTACTTTTGTAGCGGGCCGTCCTCGGGCCCAAATTCCTTGTTTTGGGGCCCGAAAACCACTATTTCGACCCATGGATTCGATTATGGGCTTGCGCACTTGGGCTTCAAATGGACGTTCGTGGCGGCATCGGTTGACCCACGGGGCCCATAACATATCAGATCGAAGCTGACTCAGAGGGCTACAGTGCAGTCTCTAAAGCCCATCTATAGCGATTTGTCTTTGGGCCCAAATACCCATGTTTAGGCCCATGGATTTGATAGAGTGGGCTTGGGCACTTGGGCTTCAAATGGACATTCGTGGTGGCATCGGTTGGCCCACGGGGCCCATAATATATCAAATCAAAGCTGACTCCGAGGGCTACAGTGCGGGCTATAAAGCCCATCTATAGCGATTTGTCTTTGGTCCCAAAAACCCATGTGTAGGCCCATGGATTTGAAAGAGTGGGCTTGCGCACTTGGGCTTCAAATGAACGTTCGTGGCGGCATCGGTTGACCCACGGGGTCCATAATATATCAAATCGAAGCTGACTCAGAGGGCTATAACAGGCCGCTACAAACTGTGTCTGTAGAGGGCCGTCCTCGGGCCCAAATTCCTTTTTTTTTGGGCCCGAAAACCACTATTTCTGCCCATGGATTTGATTGTGGGCCTTGCGCACTTGGGCTTCAAATGGACGTTCGTGGCGGCATCGGTTGACCCACAGGGCTCATAATATATTAGATCGAAGCTGACTCAGAGGGCTACAGTGCGGGCTCTAAAGCCCATCTATAGCGATTTGTCTTTGGGCCCAAAAACCCATGTTTAGGCCCATGGATTTGATAGAGTGGGCTTGCGCAGTTGGGCTTCAAATGGACGTTCGTGGCGGCATCGGTTGACCCACGGGGCCCGTAATATATCAAATCGAAGCTGACCCAGAGGGCTATAACGGGCCGCTACACACTGCGTCTGTAGCGGCTGTCCTCGGGCCCAAATTCCTTTATTTTGGGGCCCAAAAACCACTATTTCGGCCCATGGATTTGATTGTGGGCTTGCGCACTTGGGCTTCAAATGGACGTTCGTGGCGGCATCGGTTGACCCACGGGGTCCATAATATATCAGATCGAAGCTGACTCAGAGGGCTACAGTGCGGGCTCTAAAGCCCATTTGTCTTTCAGCCCAAATACCCATGTTTAGGCCCATGGATTTGATAGAGTGGGCTTGGGCACTTGGGCTTCAAATGGACGTTCATGGTGGCATAGGTTGACCCACGGGGCCCATAATATATCAAATCGAAGCTGACTCCATGGGCTACAGTGCATGCTATAAAGCCCATCTATAGCGATTTATCTTTGGGCCCAAAAACCCATGTGTAGGCCCATGGATTTGGTAGAGTGGGCTTGCGCACTTGGGCTTCAAATGGACGTTCGTGGCGGCATCGGTTGACCCACGGGGCCCATAATATATCAAATCGAAGCTAACTCAGGGGGCTATAACGGGCCGCTACAAACTAATTCTGTAGCGGGCCGTCCTCGGGCCCAAATTCCTTTGTTTTGGGGCCCGAAAACCACTATTTCGACCCATGGATTTGATTATGGGCTTGCGCACTTGGGATTCAAATGGACGTTCGTGGGCGGCATCGGTTGACCCACGGGGCCCATAATATATCAGATCGAAGCTGACTCAGAGGGCTACAGTGCGGGCTCTAAAGCCCATCTATAGCGATTTGTCTTTAGGCCCAAAAACCCATGTTTAGGCCCATGGATTTGATAGGGTGGGCTTGGGCACTTGGGCTTCAAATGGACGTTCGTGGTGGCATCGGTTGACCCACGGGGCCATAATATATCAAATCGAAGCTGACTCCGAGGGCTACTGTACGGGCTATAAAACCCATCTATAGCGATTTGTCTTTGGGCCCAAAAACCCATGTGTAGGCCCATGGATTTGATAGAGTGGGCTTGCGCACTGGGCCTCAAATGGACGTTCGTGGCGGCATCAGTTGACCCACGGGGCCCATAATATATCAAATCGAAGCTGACTCCGTGGGCTACAGTGCGGGCTATAAAGCCCATCTATAACGATTTGTCTTTGGGCCCAAAAACCCATGTGTAGGCCATGGATTTGATAGAGTGGGATTGCGCACTTGGGTTTCAAATGGACGTTCGTGGCGGCATCGGTCGACCCACGGGGCCCATAATATATCAGATCGAAGCTGCTCAGAGGGCTACAGTACGGGCTCTAAAGCCCATCTATAGCGATTTGTCTTTAGGCCCAAAAACCCATGTTTAAGCCCATGGATTTGATAGGGTGGGCTTGGGCACTTGGGCTTCAAATGGACGTTCGTGGTGGCATCGGTTGACCCACGGGGCCCATAATATATCAAATCGAAGCTGACTCAGAGGGCTACAGTACGGGCTATAAAGCCCATCTATAACGATTTGTCTTTGGCCCCAAAAACCCATGTTTAGGCCCATGGATTTGATAGAGTGGGCTTGGGCACTTGGGCTTCAAATGGACGTTCGTGGTGGCATCGGTTGACCCACGGGGCCCATAATATATCAAATCGAAGGTGACTCCGAGGGCTACAGTACGGGCTATAAAGCCCATCTATAGCAATTTGTCTTTGGGCCTAAAAACCCATGTGTAGGCTCATGGATTTGATAGAGTGGGCTTGCGCACTTGGGCTTCAAATGGACGGTCGTGGCGGTATCGGTTGACCCACGGGGGCCCATAATATATCAAATCGAAGCTGACTCAGAGGGCTATAACGGGCCACTATAAAATGCGTCTGTAGCGGACCGTCCTCGGGCCCAAATTCCTTTGTTTTGGGGCCCGAAAACCACTATTTCGGCCCATGGATTTGATTGTGGGCTTGCGCACTTGGGCTTCAAATGGACGTTCGTGGCGGCATCGGTTGACCCACAGGGCCCATAATATATCAGATCGAAGCTGACTCAGAGGGCTACAGTGCCGGCTCTAAAGCCCATCTATAGCGATTTGTCTTTGGGGCCCAAAAACCCATGTTTAGGCCCATGGATTTGATAGAGTGGGCTTGGGCACTTGGGCTTCAAATGGACGTTCGTGGTGGCATCGGTTGACCCACGGGGGCCATAATATATCAAATCGAAGCTGACTCCGGGGGCTACAGTGCGGGCTATAAAGCCCATCTATAGCGATTTGTCTTTGGGCCCAAAAACCCATGTGTAGGCCCATGGATTTGATAGAGTGGGCTTGCGCACTTGGGCTTCAAATGGACGTTCGTGGCGGCATCGGTTGACCTATGGGGCCCATAATATATCAAATCGAAGCTGACTCAGGGGGCTATAACGGGCCACTACAAACTACATCTGTAGCGGGCCATCCTCGGGCCCAAATTCCTTTGTTTTGGGGCCCGAAAACCACTATTTCGACCCATGGATTTGATTATGGGCTTGCGCACTTGGGCTTCAAATGGACGTTCGTGGCGGCATCGGTTGACCCACGGGACCCATAATATATCAGATCGAAGCTGACTCAGAGGGCTACAGTGCGGGCTCTAAAGCCCATCTATAGCGACTTGTCCTTTGGGCCCAAAAACCCATGTTTAGGCCCATGGATTTGATAGAGTGGGCTTGGGCACTTGGGCTTCAAATGGACGTTCGTGGTGGCATCGGTTGACCCACGGGGCCCATAATATATCAAATCAAAGCTGACTCCGAGGGCTACAGTGCGGGCTATAAAGCCCATCTATAGCGATTTGTCTTTGGGCCCAAAAACCCATGTGTAGGCCCATGGATTTGATAGAGTGGGCTTGCGCACTTGGGCTTCAAATGGACGTTCGTGGCGGCATCGGTTGACCCACGGGGCCCATAATTTATGAAATCGAAGTAGACTCAGAGGGCTATAACGAGCCGCTACAAAATGCATCTGTAGCAGGCCATCCTCGGGCCCAAAAACCTAAGTTTAGGCCCATGGATTTGATTGTGGGCTTGCGCACTTGGGCTTGAAATGGACGTTCGTGGCGGCGACAGTTGACCCACGGGGCCCACAATATATCAAATCGAAGCTGACTCAGAGGGCTATAGTGCGGGCCATAAAGCCCATCTATAGCGATTTGTCTTTGGGCCCAAAAACCCATGTTTAGGCCCATGGATTTGATAGAGTGGGCTTGGGCACTTGGGCTTCAAATGGACGTTCGTGGTGGCATGGGTCGACCCACGGGGCCCATAATATATCAAATCGAAGCTGACTCAGAGGGCTATAGTGCGGTCCATAAAGCCCATCTATAGCGATTTGTGTTTGGGCCCAAAAACCCATGTTTAGGCCCATGGATTTGAGAGATTGGGCTTGCGCACCTGGGCTTCAAATGGACGTTCGTGGCGGCGTCGGTCGACCCACGGGGCCCATAATATATCAAATCGAAGCTGACTCATAGGGCTATAGTGCGGGCCATAAAGCCCATCTATAGCGATTTGTCTTTGGGCCCAAAGGCCCATGTTTAGGCCCATGGATTTGATAGAGTGGGCTTGGGCACCTGGCTTCAAATGGACGTTCGTGGCGGCATGGGTCGACCCACGGGGCCATAATATATCAAATCGAAGCTGACTCAGAGGGCTATAGTGCGGGCCATAAAGCCCATCTATAGCGATTTGTCTTTGGGCCCAAAAACCCATGTTTAGGCCCATGGATTTGATCGAGTGGGCTTGGGCACTTGGGCTTCAAATGGGACGGTCGTGGGCGGCATGGGTCGACCCACGGGGTCCATAATATATCAAATCGAAGCTGACTCAGAGGGCTATAGTGCGGGCCCCAAAGCCCATCTATAGCGTTTTGTCTTTGGGCCCAACAACCCATGTTTAGGCCCATGGATCTGATCGAGTGGGCTTGGGCACTTGGGCTTCAAATGGACGGTCGTGGCGGCATGGGGTCGACCCACGGGGTCCATAATATATCAAATCGAGCTGACTCAGAGGGCTATAGTGCGGGCCCCAAAGCCCATCTATAGCGTTTTGTCTTTGGGCCCAAAACCCATGTTTAGGCCCATGGATTTGATTGAGTGGGCTTGGGCTCTTGGGCTTCAAATGGACGTTCGTGGCGGCATGGGTCGACCCACGGGGCCCATAATATATCAAATCAAAGCTGACTCAGAGGGCTATAGTGCGGTCCATAAAGCCCATCTATAGCGATTTGTGTTTGGGCCCAAAAACCCATGTTTAGGCCCATGGATTTGAGAGATTGGGCTTGCGCACCTAGGCTTCAAATGGACGTTCGTGGCGGCATTTGTTGACCCACGGGGCCCATAATATATCAAATCGAAGCTGACTCAGAGGGCTATAACGGGCCGCTATAAACTGCGTCTGTAGCGGGCCGTCATCGGGCCCAAATTCCTTTGTTTTGGGGCCCGAAAACCACTATTTCGGCCCATGGATTTGATTGTGGGCTTGCGCACTTGGGCTTCAAATGGACGTTCGTGGCGGCATCGATTGACCCACGGGGACCATAATATATCAGATCGAAGCTGACTCAGAGGGCTACAGTTCGGGCTCTAAAGCCCATCTATAGCGATTTGTCTTTCGGCCCAAATACCCATGTTTAGGCCCATGGATTTGATAGAGTGGGCTTTGGCACTTGGGCTTCAAATGGACGTTCGTGGTGGCATAGGTTGACCCACGGGGCCCATAATATATCAAATCGAAGCTAACTCCGAGGGCTACAGTGCGGGCTATAAAGCCCATCTATAGCGATTTGTCTTTGGGCCCAAAAACCCATGTGTAGGCCCATGGATTTGATAGCGTGGGCTTGCGCACTTAGGCTTCGAATGGATGTTCGTGGCGGCATCGGTTGACCCACGGGGCCCATAATATATCAAATTGAAGCTGACTCAGAGGGCTATAATAGGCCACTACCAAATGCGTCTGTAGCAGGCCGTCCTCGGGCCCAAATTCCTTTGTTTTGGGGCCCGAAAACCACTATTTCGCCCATGGATTTGATTGTGGGCTTGCGCACTTGGGCTTCAAATGGACGTTCGTGGTGGCATCGGTTGACCCACGGAGCCCATAATATATCAGATCGAAGCTGACTTAGAGGGCTACAGTACGGGCTCTAAAGCCCATCTATAGCGATTTGTCTTTAGGCCCAAAAACCCATGTTTAGGCCCATGGATTTGATAGAGTGGGCTTGGGCACTTGGGCTTCAAATGGACGTTCGTGGTGGCATCGGTTGACCCATGGCGCCCATAATATATCAAATCGAAGCTGACTCCGAGGGCTACAGTGCGGGTTATAAAGCCCATCTATAGCGATTTGTCTTTGGGCCCAAAAACCCATGTGTAGGCCCATGGATATGATAGAGTGGGCTTGCGCACTTGGGCCTCAATGGACGTTCGTGGCGGCATCAGTTGACCCACGGGCCCATAATATATCAAATCGAAGCTGACTCAGAGGGCTATAACGGGCCGCTACAAACTAAATCTGTAGCGGGCCATCCTCGGGCCCAAATTCCTTTGTTTTGGGGCCCGAAAACCACTATTTCAGCCCATGGATTTGATTATGGGCTTGCGCAATTGGGCTTCAAATGGACGTTCGTGGCGGCATCGGTTGACTCACGGGGCCCATAATATATCAGATTGAAGCTGACTCAGAGGGCTACAGTGTGGGCTCTAAAGCCCATCTATAGCGATTTGTCTTTGGGCCCAAAAACCCATGTTTAGGCCCATGGATTTGATAGAGCGGGCTTGGCCACTTGGGCTTCAAATGGACGTTCGTGGTGGCATCGGTTGACCCACGGGGCCCATAATATATCAAATCAAAGCTGACTCCGAGGGCTACAGTGCGGGCTATAAAGCCCATCTATAGCGATTTGTCTTTGGGCCCAAAAACCCATGTGTAGGCCCATGGATTTGATAGAGTGGGCTTGCGCACTTGGGCTTCAAATGGACGTTCGTGGCGGCATCGGTTGACCCACAGGGCCATAATTTATGAAATCGAAGCAAACTCAGAGGGCTATAACGAGCCGCTACAAAATGCATCTGTAGCAGGCCGTCCTCGGGCCCAAAAACCTAAGTTTAGGCCCATGGATATTGATTGTGGGCTTGCGCACTTGGGCTTGAAATGGGACGTTCGTGGCGGCGACAGTTGACCCACGGGGCCCACAATATATCAAATCGAAGCTGACTCAGAGGGCTATAGTGCGGGCCATAAAGCCCATCTATAGCGAATTGTCTTTGGGCCCAAAAAACCATGTTTAGGCCCATGGATTTGATAGAGTGGGCTTGGGCACTTGGGCTTCAAATGGACGTTCGTGGCGGCATGGGTCGACCCACGGGGCCCATAATATATCAAATCGAAGCTGACTCAGAGGGCTATAGTGCGGTCCATAAAGCCAATCTATAGCGATTTGTGTTGGGCCCAAAACCCATGTTTAGGCCCTGGATTTGAGCGATTGGGCTTGCGCACTTGGGCTCAAATGGACGTTTGTGGCGGCATCGGTTGACCCACGGAGCCCATAATATATCAAATCGAAGCTGACTCAGAGGGCTATAGTGCAGGCCATAGAGCCCATCTATAGCGATTTGTCTTTGGGCCCAAAGGCCCATGTTTAGGCCCATGGATTTGATAGAGTAGGCTTGGGCACCTGGGCTTGAAATGGTCGTTCGTGGCGGCGATGGGTCAACCCCACGGGGCCCATAATATATCAAATCGAAGCTGACTCAGAGGGCTATAGTGCGGGCCATAGAGCCCATCTATAGCGATTTGTCTTTGGGCCCAAAAACCCATGTTAGGCCCATGGATCTGATCGAGTGGGCTTGGCACTGGGGCTTCAAATGGACGGTCGTGGCGGCATGGGTCGACCCACGGGGCCCATAATATATCAAATCGAAGCTGACTCAGAGGGCTATAGTGCGGGCCCCAAAGCCCATCTATAGCATTTGTCTTTGGGCCCAAAAACCCTGTTTAGGGCCCATGGATTTGATTGAGTGGGCTTGGGCACTTGGGCTTCAAATGGACGTTCGTGGCGGCATGGGTCGACCCACGGGGCCCATAATATATCAAATCGAAGCTGACTCAGAGGGCTATAGTGCGGTTCATAAAGCCCATCTATAGCGATTTGTGTTTGGGCCCAAAACCCATGTTTAGGCCCATGGATTTGAGAGATTGGGGCTTGTGCACCTGGCTTCAAAAGGACGTTCGTGGCGGCATTTGTTGACCCACGGGGCCCATAATATTTCAAATCGAAGCTGACTCAGAGGGCTATAACGGGCCGCTACAAACTATGTTTGTAGCGGGCCGTCCTCGGGCCCAAATTCCTTTGTTTTGGGGCCCGAAAACCACTATTTCGGCCCTGGATTTGATTGTGGGGTTTGCGCACTTGGGCTTCAAATGGACGTTCGTGGCGGCATCGGTTGACCCACGGGGCCCATAATATATCAAATCGAAGCTGACTCAGAGGGCTACAGTGCGGGCTCTAAAGCCCATCTATAGCGATTTGTCTTTAGGCCCAAAAACCCTGTTTAGGCCCATGGATTGATAGAGTGGGCTTGGGCACTTGGGCTTCAAATGGACGTTCGTGGTGGCATCGGTTGACCCACGGGGCCCATAATATATCAAATCGAAGCTGACTCCGAGGGCTACAGTGCGGGCTATAAAGCCCATCTATAGCGATTTGTCTTTGGGCCCAAAAACCCATGTGTAGGCCCATGGATTTGATAGAGTGGGCTTGCGCACTTGGGCCTCAAATGGACGTTCGTGGCGGCATCAGTTGACCCACGAGGCCCATAATATATCAAATCGAAGCTGACTCAGAGGGCTATAACGGGCTGCTACAAACTAAATCTGTTCGCGGGCCATCCTCGAGCCCAAATTCCTTTGTTTTGGGGCCCGAAAACCACTATTTCAGCCCATGGATTTGATTATGGGCTTGCGCAATTGTGCTTCAAATGGACGTTCGTGGCGGCATCGGTTGACCCACGGGGCCCATAATATATCAGATTGAAGCTGACTCAGAGGGCTACAGTGCGGGCTCTAAAGCCCATCTATAGAGATTTTTCTTTGGGCCCAAAAACCCATGTTTAGGCCCATGGATTTGATAGAGTGGGCTTGGGCACTTGGGCTTCAAATGGACGTTCGTGGGTGGCATCGGTTGACCCACGGGGCCCATAATATATCAACATCGAAGCTGACTCCGAGGGCTACAGTGCGGGCCTATAAAGCCCCATCTATATCGATTTGTCTTTGGGCCCAAAAACCCATGTGTAGGCCCATGGATTTGATAGAGTGGGTTTGCGCACTTGGCATCAAATGGACGTCGTGGCGGCATCGGTTGACCCACGGGGCCCATAATATATCAGATTGAAGCTGACTCAGAGGGCCTACAGTGCGGGCTCTAAAGCCCATCTATAGCGATTTTCTTTGGGCCCAAAAACCCATGTTTAGGCCCATGGATTTGATAGAGTGGGCTTGGGCACTTGGGTTCAAATGGCCGTTCGTTGGTGGCATCGGTTGACCCACGGGGCCCATAATATATCAAATCGAAGCTGACTCCGAGGGCTACAGTGCGGGCTATAAAGCATATCTATAGCGATTTGTCTTTGGGCCCCAAAAACCCATGTGTAGGCCCATGGATTTGATAGAGTGGGCTTGCGCACTTGGGCTTCAAGATGGACGTTCGTGGCGGGCATCGGTTGACCCACGGGGCCCATAATATATCAGATCGAAGCTGACTCAGAGGGCTACAGTACGGGCTCTAAAGCCCATCTATAGCGATTTGTCTTTGGGCCCAAATACACATGTTTAGGTCCATGGATTTGATAGAGTGGGCTTGGGCACTTGGGCTTCAAATGGACGTTCGTGGTGGCATCGGTTGACCCACGGGGCCCATAATATATCAAATAGAAGCTGACTCCGAGGGTACAGTACGGGCTATAAAGCCCATCTATAGCGATTTGTCTTTGGGCCCAAAACCCCTGTGTAGGCCCATGGATTTGATAGAGTGGGCTTGCGCACTTTGGGCTTCAAATGGACGTTCGTGGCGGCATCGGTTGACCCACGGGGCCCATAATATATCAAATCAAAGCTGACTGAGAGGGCTATAACGGGCCGCTACAAACTGTGTCTGTAGCGGGCCATCCTCGGGCCCAAATTCCTTTGTTTTAGGGCCCGAAAACCACTATTTCGGCCCATGGATTTGATTGTGGGCTTGCGCACTTGGGCTTCAAATGGACGTTCGTGATGGCATCGGTTGACACACGGGGGCCCATAATATATCAATCAAAGCTGACTCCGAGGGCTACAGTACGGGCTATAAAGCCCATCTATAGCGATTTGTCTTTGGGCCCAAAAACCCATGTGTAGGCCCATGGATTTGATAGAGTGGGCTTGCGCACATGGGCTTCAAATGGACGTTCGTGCGGCATCGGTTGACCACGGGGCCCATAATATATCAAATCGAAGCTGACTCAGAGGGCTATAACGGACTGCTACAAACTACACCCGTAGCGGGCCATCCTCGGGCCCAAATTCCTTTGTTTTGGGGCCCGAAAACCACTATTTCGACCCATGGATTTGATTATGGGCTTGCGCACTTGGGCTTCAAATGGACGTTCGTGGCGGCATCGGTTGACCCACGGGGCCCATAATATATCAGATCGAAGTTGACTCAGAGGGCTACAGTGCGGGCTCTAAAGTCCATCTATAGCGATTTGTCTTTGGGCCCAAAAACCCATGTTTAGGCCCATGGATTTGATAGAGTGGGCTTGGGCACTTGGGCTTCAAATGGACGTTCGTGGCAGCATCGGTTGACCCACGGGGCCCATAATATATCAGATCGAAGCTGACTCAGAGGGTTATAACGGGCCGCTACAAACTATGTCTGTAGCGGGCCGTCCTCGGGCCCAAATTCCTTTGTTTTGGGGCCCGAAAACCACTACTTCGGCCCATGGATTTGATTGTGGGCTTGCACACTTGGGCTTCAAATGGACGTTCGTGGCGGCATCGGTTGACCCACGGGGCCCATAATATATCAGATCGAAGCTAACTCAGAGGGCTACAGTGCGGGCTATAAAGCCCATCTATAGCGATTTGTCTTTGGGCCCAAAAACCCATGTTTAGGCCCATGGATTTGATAGAGTGGGCTTGCGCACTTGGGCTTCAAATGGACGTTCGTGGCAGCATCGGTTGACCCACGGGGCCCATAATATATCAGATCGAAGCTGACTCAGAGGGCAACAGTGCGGGCTCTAAAGCCCATCTATAGCGATTTGTCTTTAGGCCCAAAAACCCATGTTTAGGCCCATGGATTTGATAGAGTAGGCTTGGGCACTTGGGCTTCAAATGGACGTTCGTGGTGGCATCGGTTGACCCACGGGGCCCATAATATATCAAATCGAAGCTGACTCCGTGGGCTACAGTACGGGCTATAAAACCCATCTATAGCGATTTGTCTTTGGGCCCAAAAACCCATGTGTAGGCCCATGGATTTGATAGAGTGGGCTTGCGCACTTGGGCCTCAAATGGACGTTCGTGGCGGCATCAGTTGACCCACGGGGCCTATAATATATCAAATCGAAGCTGACTCCGAGGGCTATAATGGGTCGCTACAAACTACTTCTGTAGCGGGCCATCCTCGGGCCCAAATTCCTTTGTTTTGGGGCCCGAAATCACTATTTCGGCCCATGGATTTGATTATGGGCTTGCGCAATTGGGCTTCAAATGGACGTTCGTGGCGGCATCGGTTGACCCACGGGGCCCATAATATATCAGATCGAAGCTGACTCAGAGGGCTACAGTGCGGGCTCTAAAGCCCATCTATAGCGATTTATCTTTGGGCCCAAAAACCCATGTTTAGGCCCATGGATTTGATACAGTGGGCTTGGGCACTTGGGCTTCAAATGGACGTTCGTGGTGGCATCGGTTGACCCACGGGGCCCATAATATATCAAATCGAAGCTGACTCCGAGGGCTACAGTGCGGACTATAAAACCCATCTATAGCGATTTGTCTTTGGGCCCAAAAACCCATGTGTAGGCCCATGGATTTGATAGAGTGGGCTTGCGCACTTGGGCTTCAAATGGACGTTCGTGGCGGCATCGGTTGACCCACGGGGCCCATAATATATCAAATCAAAGCTGACTGAGAGGGCTATAACGGGCCGCTACAAACTGTGTCTGTAGCGGGCCATCCTCGGGCCCAAATTCCTTTGTTTTAGGGCCCGAAAACCACTATTTCGGCCCATGGATTTGATTGTGGGCTTGCGCACTTGGGCTTCAAATGGACGTTCGTGGCGGTATCGGTTGACACACGGGGCCCATAATATATCAGATCGAAGCTAACTCAGAGGGCTACAGTGCGGGCTCTAAAGCCCATCTATAGCGATTTATCTTTGGGACCAAATACCCATGTTTAGGCCCATGGATTTGATAGAGTGGGCTTGGGCACTTGGGCTTCAAATGGACGTTCGTGGTGGCATAGGTTGAGCCACGGGGCCCATAATATATCAAATCAAAGCTGACTCCGAGGGCTACAGTACGGGCTATAAAGCTCATCTATAGCGATTTGTCTTTGGGCCCAAAAACCCATGTGTAGGCCCATGGATTTGATAGAGTGGGCTTGCGCACATGGGCTTCAAATGGACGTTCGTGGCGGCATCGGTTGACCCACGGGGCCCATAATATATCAAATCGAAGCTGACTCAGAGGGCTATAACGAACTACTACAAACTACATCGGTAGCGGGCCATCCTCGGGCCCAAATTCCTTTGTTTTGGGGCCCGAAAACCACTATTTCGACCAATGGATTTGATTATGGGCTTGCGCACTTGGGCTTCAAATGGACGTTCGTGGCGGCATCGGTTGACCCACGGGGCCCATAATATATCAGATCGAAGCTGACTCAGAGGGCTACAGTGCGGGCTCTAAAGCCCATCTATAGCGATTTGTCTTTGGGCCCAAAAACCCATGTTTAGGCCCATGGATTTGATAGAGTGGGCTTGGGCACTTGGGCTTCAAATGGACGTTCGTGGTGGCATAGGTTGACCCACGGGTCCCATAATATATCAAATCGAAGCTGACTCCATGGGCTACAGTGCGGGCTATAAAGCCCATCTATAGCAATTTGTCTTTGGGCCCAAAAACCCATGTGTAGGCCCATGGATTTGATAGAGTGGGCTTGCGCACATGGGCTTCAAATGGACGTTCGTGGCAGCATCGGTTGACCCACGGGGCCCATAATATCTCAGATCGAAGCTGAGTCAGAGGGCTACAGTGCGGGCTCTAAAGCCCATCTATAGCGATTTGTCTTTAGGTCCAAAAACCCATGTGTAGGCCCATGGATTTGATAGAGTGGGCTTGCGCACTTGGGCCTCAAATGGACGTTCATGGCGGCATCAGTTGACCCACGGGGCCCATAATATATCAAATCGAAGCTGACTCCGAGGGCTATAATGGGTCGCTACAAACTACATCTGTAGCGGGCCATCCTCGGGCCCAAATTCCTTTGTTTTGGGGCCCGAAAACCACGATTTCGGCCCATGGATTTGATTATGGGCTTGCGCAATTGGGCTTCAAATGGACGTTCGTGGCGGCATCGGTTGACCCACGGGGCCCATAATATATCAGATCGAAGCTGACTCAGAGGGCTACTGTGCGGGCTCTAAAGCCCATCTATTGCGATTTGTCTTTGGGCCCAAAAACCCATGTTTAGGCCCATGGATTTGATAGAGTGGGCTTGGGCACTTGGGCTTCAAATGGACGTTCGTGGTGGCATCGGTTGACCCACGGGGCCCATAATATTTCAAATCGAAGCTGACTCTGAGGGCTACAGTGCGGGCTATAAAGCCCATCTATACCGATTTGTCTTTGGGCCCAAAAACACATGTGTAGGCCCATGGATTTGATAGAGTGGGCTTGCGCACTTGGGCTTCAAATGGACGTTCGTGGCGGCATCGGTTGACCCACGGGGCCCATAATATATCAGATCGAAGCTGACTCAGAGGGCTACAGTGTGGGCTCTAAAGCCCATCTATAGCGATTTGTCTTTGGGCCCAAATACCCATGTTTAGGCCCATTGATTTGATAGAGTGGGCTTGGGTACTTGGGCTCCAAATGGACGTTCGTGGAGGCATAGGTTGATCCACGGGGCCTATAATATATCAAATCGAAGCTGACTCCAAGGGCTACCATGCGGGCTATAAAGCCCATCTATAGCGATTTGTCTTTAGGGCTAAAAACCCATGTGTAGGCCCATGGATTTGATAGAGTGGGCTTGCGCACTTGGGCTTCAAATGGACGTTCGTGGCGGCATCGGTTGACCCACGGGGCCCATAATATATCAAATCGAAGCTGACTCAGAGGGCTATAACGGACTACTACAAACTACATCGGTAGCGGGCCATCCTCGGGCCCAAATTCCTTTGTTTTGGGGCCCGAAAACCACTATTTCGACCAATGGATTTGATTATGGGCTTGCGCACTTGGGCTTCAAATGGACGTTCGTGGCGGCATCGGTTGACCCACGGGGCCCATAATATATCAGATCGAAGCTGACTCAGAGGGCTACAGTGCGGGCTCTAAAGCCCATCTATAGCGATTTGTCTTTGGGCCCAAAAACCCATGTTTAGGCCCATGGATTTGATAAAGTGGGCTTGGCACTTGGGCTTCAAATGGACGTTCGTGGTGGCATAGGTTGACCCACGGGTCCCATAATATATCAAATCGAAGCTGACTCCATGGGCTACAGTGCGGGCTATAAAGCCCATCTATAGCAATTTGTCTTTGGGCCCAAAAACCCATGTGTAGGCCCATGGATTTGATAGAGTGGGCTTGCGCACATGGGCTTCAAATGGACGTTCGTGGCAGCATCGGTTGACCCACGGGGCCCATAATATATCAGATCGAAGCTGAGTCAGAGGGCTACAGTGCGGGCTCTAAAGCCCAACTATAGCGATTTGTCTTTAGGTCCAAAAACCCATGTGTAGGCCCATGGATTTGATAGAGTGGGCTTGCGCACTTGGGCCTCAAATGGACGTTCATGGCGGCATCAGTTGACCCACGGGGCCCATAATATATCAAATCGAAGCTGACTCCGAGGGCTATAATGGGTCGCTACAAACTACATCTGTAGCGGGCCATCCTCGGGCCCAAATTCCTTTGTTTTGGGGCCCGAAAACCACGATTTCGGCCCATGGATTTGATTATGGGCTTGCGCAATTGGGCTTCAAATGGACGTTCGTGGCGGCATCGGTTGACCCACGGGGCCCATAATATATCAGATCGAAGCTGACTCAGAGGGCTACTGTGCGGGCTCTAAAGCCCATCTATTGCGATTTGTCTTTGGGCCCAAAAACCCATGTTTAGGCCCATGGATTTGATAGAGTGGGCTTGGGCACTTGGGCTTCAAATGGACGTTCGTGGTGGCATCGGTTGACCCACGGGGCCCATAATATTTCAAATCGAAGCTGACTCTGAGGGCTACAGTGCGGGCTATAAAGCCCATCTATACCGATTTGTCTTTGGGCCCAAAAACACATGTGTAGGCCCATGGATTTGATAGAGTGGGCTTGCGCACTTGGGCTTCAAATGGACGTTCGTGGCGGCATCGGTTGACCCACGGGGCCCATAATATATCATATCGAAGCTGACTCAGAGGGCTATAACGGGCCACTACAAACTATGTCTGTAGCGGGCCGTCCTCGGGCCCAAATTCCTTTGTTTTGGGGCCCGAAAACCACTACTTCGGCCCATGGATTTGATTGTGGGCTTGCACACTTGGGCTTCAAATGGATGTTCGTGGCGGCATCGGTTGACCCACGGGGCCCATAATATATCAGATCGAAGCTGACTCAGAGGGCTACAGTGCGGACTCTAAAGCCCATCTATAGCGATTTGTCTTTGGGCCCAAAAACCCATGTTTAGGCCCATGGATTTGATAGAGTGGGCTTGGGCACTTGGGCTTCAAATGGACGTTCGTGGTGGCATCGGTTGACCCACGGGGCCCATAATATATCAAATCAAAGCTGACTCCGCGGGCTATAGTGCGGGCTATAAAGCCCATCTATAGCGATTTGTCTTTGGGCCCAAAAACCCATGTGTAGGCCCATGGATTTGATAGAGTGGCCTTGCGCACTTGGGCTTCAAATGGACGTTCGCGGCGGCATCGGTTGACCCACGGGGCCCATAATATATCAAATCGAAACTGACTCAGAGGGCTATAACGGGCCGCTACAAAATGCGTCTGTAGCGGGGCGTCCTCGGGCCCAAATTCCTTTGTTTTGGGGCCCTAAAACCACTATTTCAGCCCATGGATTTGATTGTGGGCTTGCGCACTTGGGCTTCAAATGGACGTTCGTGGCGGCATCGGTTGACCCACGGGGCCCATAATATATCAGATCGAAGCTGACTCAGAGGGCTACAGTGCGGGCTCTAAAGACCATCTATAGCGATTTGTCTTTGGGCCCAAAAACCCATGTTTAGGCCCATGGATTTGATAGAGTGGGCTTGCGCACTTGGGCTTCAAATGGATGTTCGTGGCGGCATCGGTTGACCCACGGGGCCCATAATATATCAGATTGAATCTGACTCAGAGGGCTACAGTGCGGGCTCTAAAGCCCATCTATAGTGATTTGTCTTTGGGCCCAAAAACCCATGTTTAGGCCCATGGATTTGATAGAGTGGGCTTGGGCACTTGGGCTTCAAATGGACGTTCGTGCTGGCATCGGTTGACCCACGAGGCCCATAATATTTCAAATCAAAGCTGACTCCGAGGGCTACAGTGTGGGCTATAAAGCCCATCTATAGCGATTTTTCTTTGGGCCCAAAAACCCATGTGTAGGCCCATGGATTTGAAAGAGTGGGCTTGCGCACTTGGGCTTCAAATGGACGTTCGTGGCGGCATCGGTTGACCCATGGGGCCCATAATATATCAAATCGAAGCTGACTTAGAGGGCTATAACGGACCGCTACAAAATGCGTCTGTGGCGGGCCGTCCTCGGGCCCAAATTCCTTTGTTTTGGGGCCCAAAAACCACTATTTCGGCCCATGGATTTGATTGTGGGCTTGCGCACTTGGGCTTCAAATGGACGTTCGTGGCGGTATCAGTTGACCCACAGGGCCCATAATATATCAGATCGAAGCTGACTCAGAGGGCCACAGTGTGGGCTCTAAAGCCCATCTATAGCAATTTTTCTTTGGGCCCAAAAACCCATGTGTAGGCCCATGGATTTGATAGAGTGGGCTTGCGCACTTGGGCTTCAAATGGACATTCGTGGCGGCATCGGTTGACCCACGGGGCCCATAATATATCAAAACGAAGCTGACTCAGAGGGCTATAATGGGCCACTACACACTACAATTGTAGCGGGCCGTCCTCGGGCCCAAATTCCTTTGTTTTGGGGCCCAAAAACCACTATTTCGGGCCATGGATTTGATTGTGGGCTTGCGCACTTGGGCTTCAAATGGACGTTCGTGGCGGCATCGGTTGACCCACGGGGCCCATAATATATCAGATCGAAGCTGACTCAGAGGGCTACAGTGCGGGCTCTAAAGCCCATCTATAGCGATTTGTCTTTGGGCCCAAAAACCCATGTTTAGGCCCATGGATTTGATAGAGTGGGCTTGGGCACTTGGGCTTCAAATGGACGTTCGTGGTGGCATCGGTTGACCCACGGGGCCCATAATATATCAAATCAAAGGTGACTCTGAGGGCTACAGTGCGGGCTATAAAGCCCATCTATAGCGATTTGTCTTTGGGCCCAAAAACCCATGTGTAGGCCCATGGATTTGATAGAGTGGGCTTGCGCACTTGGGCTTCAAATGGACGTTCGTGGCGGCATCGATTGACCCACGGGGCCCATAATATATCAAATCATAGCTGACTCAGAGGGCTATAACGGACCGCTACAAAATGCGTCTGTAGCGGGCCGTCCTCGGGCCCAAATTCCTTTGTTTTGGGGCCCGAAAACCACTATTTCGGCCCATGGATTTGATTGTGGGCTTGCGCACTTGGGCTTCAAATGGACGTTCGTGGCGGCATCGGTTGACCCACAGGGCCCATAATATATCAGATCGAAGCTGACTCAGATGGCTACAGTGCGGGCTCTAAAGCCCATCTATAGCAATTTGTCTTTGGGCCCAAAAACCCATGTTTAGGCCCATGGATATGATAGAGTGGGCTTGGGCACTTGGGCTTCAAATGGACGTTCGTGGTGGCATAGGTTGACCCACGGGGCCCATAATATATCAAATCAAAGCTGACTCCGAGGGCTACAGTACGGGCTATAAAGCCCATCTATAGCGATTTGTCTTTGGGCCCAAAAACCCATGTGTAGGCCCATGGATTTGATAGAGTGGGCTTGCGCACTTGGGCTTCAAATGGACGTTCGTGGCGGCATCGGTTGACCCACGGGGTCCATAATATATCAGATCGAAGCTGACTCAGAGGGCTACAGTGCGGGCTCTAAAGCCCATCTATAGCGATTTGTCTTTGGGCCCAAATACCCATGTTTAGGCCCATGGATTTGATAGAGTGGGCTTGGGTACTTGGTCTTCAAATGGACGTTCGTGGTGGCATAGGTTGACCCACGGGGCCCATAATATATCAAATCGAAGCTGACTCCGTGGGCTATAGTGCGGGCTATAAAGCCCATTTATAACGATTTGTCTTTGGGCCCAAACACCCAAGTGTAGGCCCATGGATTTGATAGAGTGGGCTTGCGCACTTGGGCTTCAAATGGATGTTCGTGGCGGCATCGGTTGACCCACGGGGCCCATAATATATCAAATCGAAGGTGACTCAGAGGGCTATAACGGGCCTCTACAAACTACATCTGTAGCGGGCCGTCCTCGGGCCCAAATTCCTTTGTTTTGGGGCCCGAAAACCACTATTTCAGCCCATGGATTTGATTGTGGGCTTGCGCACTTGGGCTTCAAATGGACGTTCGTGGCGGCATCGGTTGACCCACAGGGCCGATAATATATCAGATTGAAGCTGACTCAGAGGGCTACAGTGCGGGCTCTAAAGCCCATCTATAGCGATTTGTCTTTGGGCCCAAAAACCCATGTTTAGGCCCATGGATTTGATAGAGTGGGCTTGGGCACTTGGGCTTCAAATGGACGTTCGTGGTGGCATCGGTTGACCCACGGGGCCCATAATATATCAAATCAAAGCTGACTCCGAGGGCTACAGTGCGGGCTATAAAGCCCATCTATAGCGATTTGTCTTTGGGCCCAAAAACCCATGTGTAGGCCCATGGATTTGATAGAGTGGGCTTGCGCACTTGGGCTTCAAATGGACGTTTGTGGCGGCATCGGTTGACCCACGGGGCCCATAATATATCAGATCGAATCTGACTCAGAGGGCTACAGTGCGGGCTCTAAAGCCCATCTATAGCGATTTGTCTTTGGGCCCAAAAACCCATGTTTAGGCCCATGGATTTGATAGAGTGGGCTTGGGCACTTGGGCTTCAAATGGACGTTCGTGGTGGAATCGGTTGACCCACGGGGCCCATAATATATCAAATCAAAGCTGACTCCGAGGGCTACAGTGCGGGCTATAAAGCCCATCTATAGCGATTTGTCTTTGGGCCCAAAAACCCATGTGTAGGCCCATGGATTTGATAGAGTGGGCTTGCGCACTTGGCCTTCAAATGGACGTTCGTGGCGGCATCGGTTGACCCACGGGGCCCATAATATATCAAATCGAAGCTGACTCAGAGGGCTATAACGGGCCGCTACAAAATGCGTCAGTAGCTGGCCATCCTCGGGCCCAAATTCCTTTGTTTTGGGGCCCGAAAACCACTATTTCGGCCCATGGATTTGATTGTGGGCTTGCGCACTTAGGCTTCAAATGGACGTTCGTGGCGGCATCGGTTGACCCACAGGGCCCATAATATATCAGATCGAAGCTGACTCAGAGGGCTACAGTGCGGGCTCTAAAGCCCATCTATAGCGATTTGTCTTTGGTCCCAAAAACCCATGTTTAGGCCCATGGATTTGATAGAGTGGGCTTGGGCACTTGGGCTTCAAATGGACGTTCGTGGTGGCATCGGTTGACCCACGGGGCCCATAATATATCAAATCAAAGCTGACTCCGAGGGCTACAGTGCGGGCTATAAAGCCCATCTATAGCGATTTGTCTTTGGGCCCAAAAACCCATGTGTAGGCCCATGGATTTGATAGAGTGGGCTTGCGCACTTGGGCTTCAAATGGACGTTCGTGGCGGCATCGGTTGACCCATGGGGCCCATAATTTATGAAATCGAAGCAGACTCAGAGGGCTATAACGAGCCGCTACAAAATGCATCTGTAGCAGGCCGTCCTCGGGCCTAAAAACCTAAGTTTAGGCCCATGGATTTGATTGTGGGCTTGCGCACTTGGGCTTGAAATGGACGTTCGTGGCGGCGACGGTTGACCCACGGGGCCCACAATATATCAAATCGAAGCTGACTCAGAGGGCTATAGTGCGGGCCATAAAGCCCATCTATAGCGATTTGTCTTTGGGCCTAAAAACCCATGTTTAGGCCCATGGATTTGATAGAGTGGGCTTGGGCACTTGGGCTTCAAATGGACGTTCGTGGCGGCATGGGTCGACCCACGGGGCCCATAATATATCAAATCGAAGCTGACTCAGAGGGCTATAGTGCGGTCCATAAAGCCCATCTATAGCGATTTGTGTTTGGGCCCAAAAACTCATGTTTAGGCCCATGGATTTGAGAGAATGGGCTTGCGCACCTGGGCTTCAAATGGACGTTCGTGGCAGCGACGGTCGACCCACGGGGCCCATAATATATCAAATCGAAGCTGACTCAGAGGGCTATAGTGCGGGCCATAAAGCCCATCTATAGCGATTTGTCTTTGGGCCCAAAGGCCCATGTTTAGGCCCATAGATTTGATAGAGTGGGCTTGGGCACCTGGGCTTCAAATGGACGTTCGTGGCGGCATGAGTCGACCCACGGGGCCCATAATATATCAAATCGAAGCTGACTCAGAGGGCTATAGTGCGGGCCATAAAGCCCATCTATAGCGATTTGTCTTTGGGCCCAAAAACCCATGTTTAGGCCCATGGATCTGATCGAGTGGGCTTGGGCACTTGGGCTTCAAATGGACGGTCGTTGCGGCATGGGTCGACCCACGGGGCCCATAATATATCAAATCGAATCTGACTCAGAGGGCTATAGTGCGGGCCCCAAAGCCCGTCTATAGCGTTTTGTCTTTGGGCCCAAAAACCCATGTTTAGGCCCATGGATTTGATTGAGTGGGTTTGGGCACTTGGGCTTCAAATGGACGTTCGTGGCGGCATGGGTCGACCCACGGGGCCTATAATATATCAAATCGAAGCTGACTCAGAGGGCTATAGTACGATCCATAAAGCCCATCTATAGCGATTTGTGTTTGGGCCCAAAAACCCATGTTTAGGCCCATGGATTTGAGAGATTGGGCTTGCGCACCTGGGCTTCAAATGGACGTTCGTGGCGGCATCTGTTGACCCACGGGGCCCATAATATATCAAATCGAAGCGGACTCAGAGGGCTACAGTGCGGGCTCTAAAGCCCATCTATAGCGATTTGACTTTGGGCCCAAATACCCATGTTTAGGCCCATGGATTTGATAGAGTGGGCTTTGGCACTTGGGCTTCAAATGGACGTTCGTGGTGGCATAGGTTGACCCACGGGGCCCATAATATATCAAATCGAAGCTGACTCCAAGGGCTACAGTGCGGGTTATAAAGCCCATCTATAGCGATTTGTCTTTGGGGCCAAAAACCCATGTGTAGGCCCATGGATTTGATAGCGTGGGCTTGCGCACTTGGGCTTCGAATGGACGTTCGTGGCGGCATCGGTTGACCCACGGGGCCCATAATATATCAGATCGAAGCTGACTCAGAGGGCTAAAGTGTGGGCTCTAAAGCCCATCTATAGCGATTTGTCTTTAGGCCCAAAAACCCATGTTTAGGCCCATGGATTTGATAGAGTGGGCTTGGCCACTTGGGCTTCAAATGGACGTTCGTTGTGGCATCGGTTGACCCACGGGGCCCATAATATATCAAATCGAAGCTGACTCCGAGGGCTACACTGCGGGTTATAAAGCCCATCTATAGCGATTTGTCTTTGGGCCCAAAAACCCATGTGTAGGCCCACGGATTTGATAGAGTGGGCTTGCGCACTTGGGCCTCAAATGGACGTTCGTGGCGGCATCAGTTGACCCACGGGGCCCATAATATATCAAATCGAAGTTGACTCAGAGGGCTATAACGGGCCGCTACAAGATAAATCTGTAGCGGGCCATCCTCGGGCCCAAATTCCTTTGTTTTGGGGCCCGAAAACCACTATTTCAGCCCATGGATTTGATTATGGGCTTGCGCAATTGTGCTTCAAATGGACGTTAGTGGCGGCATCGGTTGACCCACGGGGCCCATAATATATCAGATTGAAGCTGACTCAGAGGGCTACAGTGCGGGCTCTAAAGCCCATCTATAGCGATTTGTCTTTGGGCCCAAAAACCCATGTTTAGGCCCATGGATTTGATAGAGTGGGCTTGGGCACTTGGGCTTCAAATGGACGTTCGTGGTGGCATCGGTTGACCCACGGGGCCCATAATATATCAAATCGAAGCTGACTTTGAGGGCTACAGTACGGGGTATAAAGCCCATCTATAGCGATTTGTCTTTGGGCCCAAAAACCCATGTGTAGGCCCATGGATTTGATAGAGTGGGCTTGCGCACTTGGGCATCAAATGGACGTTCGTGGCGGCATCGATTGACCCACGGGGCCTATAATATATCAGATTGAAGCTGACTCAGAGGGCTACAGTGCGGGCTCTAAAGCCCATCTATAGCGATTTGTCTTTGGGCCCAAAAACCCATGTTTAGGCCCATGGATTTGATAGAGTGGGCTTGGGCACTTGGGTTTCAAATGGACGTTCGTGGTGGCATCGGTTGACCTACGGGGCCCATAATATATCAAATCGAAGCTGACTCCGAGGACTACAGTGCGGGCTGTAAAGCATATCATTAACGATTTGTCTTTGGGCCCAAAAACCCATGTGTAGGCCCATGGATTTGATAGAGTGGGCTTGCGCACTTGGGCTTCAAATGGACGTTCGTGGCGGCATCGGTTGACCCACGGGGCCCATAATATATCAGATCGAAGCTGACTCAGAGGGCTACAGTACGGGCTCTAAAGCCCATCTATAGCGATTTGTCTTTGGGCCCAAAAACCAATGTTTAGGCCCATGGATTTGATAGAGTGGGCTTGGGCACTTGGGCTTCAAATGGACGTTCGTGGTGGCATCGGTTGACCCACGGGGCCCATAATATATCAAATCGAAGCTGACTCTGAGGGCTACAGTGCGGGCTATAAAGCCCATCTATAGCGATTTGTCTTTGGGCCCAAAAACCCATGTGTAGGCCCATGGATTTGATAGAGTGGGCTTGCGCACTTGGGCTTCAAATGGACGTTCGTGGCGGCATCGGTTGACCCACGGGGCCCATAATATATCAAATCAAAGCTGACTGAGAGGGCTATAACGGGCCGCTACAACTTGTGTCTGTAGCGGGCCGTCCTCGGGCCCAAATTCCTTTGTTTTAGGGCCCGAAAACCACTATTTCGGCCCATGGATTTGATTGCGGGCTTGCGCACTTGGGCTTCAAATGGACGTTCGTGGCGGCATCGGTTGACACACGCGGCCCATAATATATCAGATCGAAGCTAACTCAGAGGGCTACAGTGCGGGCTCTAAAGCCCATCTATAGCGATTTGTCTTTGGGACCAAATACCCATGTTTAGGCCCATGGATTTGATAGAGTGGGCTTGGGCACTTGGCCTTCAAATGGACGTTCGTGGTGGCATAGGTTGACCCATGGGGGCCATAATATATCAAATCAAAGCTGACTCCGAGGGCTACAGTATGGGCTATAAAGCCCATCTATAGCGATTTGTCTTTGGGCCCAAAAACCCATGTGTAGGCCCATGGATTTGATAGAGTGGGCTTGCGCACTTGGGCCTCAAATGGACGTTCGTGGCGGCATCAGTTGACCCACGGGGCCCATAATATATCAAATCGAAGCTGACTCCGAGGGCTATAATGGGTCGCTACAAACTACTTCTGTAGCGGGCCATCCTCGGGCCCAAATTCCTTTGTTTTGGGGCCCGAAATCACTATTTCGGCCCATGGATTTGATTATGGGCTTGCGCAATTGGGCTTCAAATGGACGTTCGTGGCGGCATCGGTTGACCCACGGGGCCTATAATATATCAGATCGAAGCTGACTCAGAGGGCTACAGTGCGGGCTCTAAAGCCCATCTATAGCGATTTGTCTTTGGGCCCAAAAACCCATGTTTAGGCCCATGGATTTGATACAGTGGGCTTGGGCACTTGGGCTTCAAATGGACGTTCGTGGTGGCATCGGTTGACCCACGGGGCCCATAATATATCAAATCGAAGCTGACTCCGAGGGCTACAGTGCGGACTATAAAACCCATCTATAGCGATTTGTCTTTGGGCCCAAAAACCCATGTGTAGGCCCATGGATTTGATAGAGTGGGCTTGCGCACTTGGGCTTCAAATGGACGTTCGTGGCGGCATCGGTTGACCCACGGGGCCCATAATATATCAAATCAAAGCTGACTGAGAGGGCTATAACGGGCCGCTACAAACTGTGTCTGTAGCGGGCCATCCTCGGGCCCAAATTCCTTTGTTTTAGGGCCCGAAAACCACTATTTCGGCCCATGGATTTGATTGTGGGCTTGCGCACTTGGGCTTCAAATGGACGTTCGTGGCGGCATCGGTTGACACACGGGGCCCATAATATATCAGATCGAAGCTAACTCAGAGGGCTACAGTGCGGGCTCTAAAGCCCATCTATAGCGATTTATCTTTGGGACCAAATACCCATGTTTAGGCCCATGGATTTGATAGAGTGGGCTTGGGCACTTGGGCTTCAAATGGACGTTCGTGGTGGCATAGGTTGAGCCACGGGGCCCATAATATATCAAATCAAAGCTGACTCCGAGGGCTACAGTACGGGCTATAAAGCCCATCTATAGCGATTTGTCTTTGGGCCAAAAACCCATGTGTAGGCCCATGGATTTGATAGAGTGGGCTTGCGCACATGGGCTTCAAATGGACGTTCGTGGCGGCATCGGTTGACCCACGGGGCCCATAATATATCAAATCGAAGCTGACTCAGAGGGCTATAACGGACTACTACAAACTACATCGGTAGCGGGCCATCCTCGGGCCCAAATTCCTTTGTTTTGGGGCCCGAAAACCACTATTTCGACCAATGGATTTGATTATGGGCTTGCGCACTTGGGCTTCAAATGGACGTTCGTGGCGGCATCGGTTGACCCACGGGGCCCATAATATATCAGATCGAAGCTGACTCAGAGGGCTACTGTGCGGGCTCTAAAGCCCATCTATTGCGATTTGTCTTTGGGCCCAAAAACCCATGTTTAGGCCCATGGATTTGATAGAGTGGGCTTGGGCACTTGGGCTTCAAATGGACGTTCGTGGTGGCATCGGTTGACCCACGGGGCCCATAATATTTCAAATCGAAGCTGACTCTGAGGGCTACAGTGCGGCTATAAAGCCCATCTATACCGATTTGTCTTTGGGCCCAAAAACACATGTGTAGGCCCATGGATTTGATAGAGTGGGCTTGCGCACTTGGGCTTCAAATGGACGTTCGTGGCGGCATCGGTTGACCCACGGGGCCCATAATATATCAGATCGAAGCTGACTCAGAGGGCTACAGTGTGGGCTCTAAAGCCCATCTATAGCGATTTGTCTTTGAGCCCAAATACCCATGTTTAGGCCCATTGATTTGATAGAGTGGGCTTGGGTACTTGGGCTTCAAATGGACGTTCGTGGTGGCATAGGTTGATCCACGGGGCCTATAATATATCAAATCGAAGCTGACTCCAAGGGCTACCGTGCGGGCTATAAAGCCCATCTATAGCGATTTGTCTTTAGGGCTAAAAACCCATGTGTAGGCCCATGGATTTGATAGAGTGGGCTTGCGCACTTGGGCTTCAAATGGACGTTCGTGGCGACATCGGTTGACCCACGGGGCCCATAATATATCAAATCGAAGCTGACTCAGAGGGTTATAACGGGCCGCTACAAAATGCGTCTGTAGTAGGCTGTCCTCGGGCCCAAATTCCTTTGTTTTGGGGCCCGAAAACCACTATTTCGGCCCATGGATTTGATTATGGGCTTGCGCACTTGGGCTTCAAATGGACGTTCGTGGCGGCATCGGTTGACCCACAGGGCCCATAATATATCAGATCGAAGCTGACTCAGAGGGCTACAGTACGGGCTCTAAAGCCAATCTATAGCGATTTGTCTTTGGGCCTAAA
>CANTUR010001322.1:0-166365 GCA_947683625.1 Mallotus nudiflorus | reverse complement strand
AAAGACAAAATGTTTTTCGTAAACAAACGGAGCTTTAGAATGAAAAGTTATTTTCAAATGTCTTTTCCAATGCATTCTCTCTTTATTACCTTCTTTTCTTCTTCTTCTTCTTTTTTATTTTCTCCTTATTTTTTTCTTTCTTTTCTTTTTCATTTCCCTCTTTTTTTTCCCTTATTTTTTGTGTTCTCTCTTTATATTCTCCTTTCCTTTTTTTATTTTTATTTTTATTTTTATTTTTTCATATTTATTTTACCTTCTATTTTTTTCATTCTCTTTATTTTTTAACCTTATCTCATTCTTTTATCATTTTCCTCTTTTTATTTTTATTTTCTCCTTTTTTTGCCTTGTCTCTTTTTTCGTTTTTTTTCTCTTTTTTTTTCCTTTTTTCCTTTCCTTTTTTTTTACTTTTATTTTCTTCTTATTTTTTGCATTCTCTTATTTTTTTTTCCTTTTCAGTCTTTTTAATTTTTATTTTCTCCTTATTTTTCACCTTTTATCCTTTCCTTCTTTTTAACTTTTTCCTCCCATCTCATTCTTTTTTTCCTTTAATTCTTTTGTTAATATTTATTATCATATAGATTTTGTATTAATATTTTAGATCCATTATCAATAGATAATTTGTAAACCAAATAAACACACACACACACACACACACACACACATATATATATATATATATATATATATATATATATATTACAAACGAAATAAAAGTAATAACTCAAGCAACATACATAACATTACAATTAACGTACGACTACTGAGACAACATTACAAGCTCAACATGTATGAGATGAGCGATATATAGTACATAATTTATAGACAGCAGACGAGAAGATCCACTGATGACACCATTTATTGAGGAGATCTCGTCGTCATTATTTAGAATAACATAGCGACACTATTATCAGAGGAGATGTTTAGAATAACATAGCGACACCATTATTAGAGGAGATGTCGTCATTATTTAGAATAGCATACTGATAGAAACCTTATGCTATGGCGGCAGCCCCAGTCCTGTCAGTAGGAAAACTGCCGCACCTAACATCCGGACAGTTTTCTAAGGTGAAAAGAGCTGTATTAGACGGTTTCGCGTCAAGAATAAGCAACAGATCCGCTTGAAAATACAGATCATACGCGTCATTGACGACGATGTTAACGTACTCAACGTCCCACCGGTTGCTGGTTTCATTAGGAACAGAAGTGAATTGCAGATAACAAAATTTAGAGTGACTGCAAGGATGTGTAATGGAGAAAACGTCCAAATTGCCACTCTGAAAGTATTTGTGTCCCGGCGGCATAATACCATAGTCCTCTAGATTTTGAATAACTAGAGGCTCATCATCATCGTGATTACCGAGTCTTATGCCTATGACGGAGTCTGTTCCTATGGCTCCGGTCTTCACCGTAATAGTATACTTACAAGGAGTGTCATCTGCCTGCAAAAGATAGGTAACAAAATCAGTTATTGCCTAGCCGGCACGGAAACAAAAACAAAAAATGTGACAACGAATGCTTAAGAATGATATTTATATATAAAACTATATAGGAATGATTTTATGGATAATTCTTTGTCGTTGCTAGTGGTAAAAACAATGTGTCTAATGCTCTTGGCCTAATTAAAAAAGTACAAAATAAATAAATAAATAATTTTGAAACATAAATAAATAAATTACAAGATAAGAGTCCGTAAATTATAGTATGATAAATTCGCCTGTTTCATTTTTTAGTTTAGTTCTATCATTTTTAGTCAAATTAAATTGGTGCTCTTTAACTACTATATAAACTTTATCTTTTCTTTCCATTGGGCAAATGGGGGTAAATTTGTAACTTTAAAAAAGTTTTGTCGTCATTTGGCCGTAGAGGTCGCTAATTTTATTCTTGTTTGAATTTTTTCTAACTCTATATTTCAATATTATATTATGGGCTCTTACTAAACACATGCATACTAAAAAAAAAAAATCTCTATTATAACAAATAAGTCTGAATCCACAAATAAATTTAGTACATTTAGCAGGTCAATTTCAAGTAGCAGGTTAACTGCAATTTAAATTTTTAATTATCATGAATAATACAATTTAAACACCTAAATTTAAAATATCATCCAAGAGTTTACTTTTTATTTTCTTGAAAAAATTCAATAATTTACATAATTAAAAAATTTAAAATATAATTTATGAATACATGTAACTCACATACCATACCATGTAAAGTGCTGTCAATCATCTTGATTTTTGACATATTTAAAGTTTTAGTTTAATCAAACTAATTTTATTATGAATTTAAATTGAATAGAAGTATTAGTTTGAATATAATAAAAATAATAATAATAATAACAATTTTAATAATTAATTAAAATTTGACAGTAATATATTAAATATATCAAATTGCAATTGGTTTACAGGATGAGGCGCATTCATGTTATAATTGAAAAGGTTTGAACACCAATATATACATATATATAAAACAAACACATATTTTATACATGAACAAAAAAAATTTTAAACTCATGATATTAAATAAACTATTAAATATATATTTTGATACTATTATTATTATTATTATTATTATTATTATTATTATTATTATTATTATTATTATTATTATTATTAAATCAAAGTTTAAGAATAATAAAAGTGTAATATATTTATATAACAATTTGATATTAACTAAATATAATTATAATACGTTGCAATTTTGATAAATCATTTAAATAATTATATGATATTTCTTAAATATTTTTTATAATTAATATTTTCTTAATTTTTTAACTAATTTTATATAAAAAAAATATTATGGCCATAATTAATTATAAGATAATAAAAAATATTAGTTATTTTTTTAATAAAAAAATTAACAACTAATAAAAAGTTATATTTCTTTGTGTAACAATTTAAATATGACAATCTCATTAAACTTATAATTTACTATAATTTTAGTAAATTTTTTATTTATGTAGTGACACTTTCTTTCTTCAATATTTTTAATATTAAAATTTTTATTTACTCAAAAAGTAAATTAATGTAATTTTTAAATTTCAACTAACGATGATAAAGATTAATTAATTTAATTTTAACTTTTTATTAAATTTTATAAAAATAACTAAAAACAATAATTATGCTAAGCTTCTTACAGAAATGCTACTTTTAAACAAATTATATGCTTTATTTTTAAAGTATGATTACAAATACAAGGCAGATAAAAATTTAAATTAATTACTTAATAAACTTTAATTCAATATGTTTTTAAAAATAATAAGAGTATTATTTTAGCTATATGTTAATATAACTTTTTAATATTGATAGTGTTACATTATAACATTATAATTTATTATAATTTCTATAAATTTTCTGTTTGAACAATTATAAAATACTCTTTCAATATTTTTATCCAAATAATAATTTAATTTTACATACTTGATAGAATTATAATATTGTAATTTTTACACTTTTATGAATATTCTCTTTAAACACAATAATCTTTCAACATTTTTTATGTAATATTTTTCATAATTAATTATTTTATAAAATCTATTAATTTTAATTTTAATTATATATTTATTAAATTTAATTTAGTCAGATTTATAAAATTATGTTATCTAATTTGATTTATATTAAATAAAATATATGTAGATGTAATTAAAATAGAAAAAAATATATTTTTTTAACAAAATTACTGCTAAAATTTTAATTAATTTAATTTTTGTTAGAGATAAAATAGAAGCATACTTTCAATTAAATTATATGTATTTTAATCTAATTAAAATAGAAAACATACTTTCAATTTAATTAGAATTACATTATAATTAATTTAATTTATATTTAGAGATAAAATAAAAGTTAACATAATTAAAATAAGAAATATACTTTTAATTAAATTATAATTAATTTAATTTAAATTTTATTAGTAAATTAGTAATTTATCTAATTTTTATATAATCATTAATAAAGATATTTTTATAATTTTACTTATCCATCCCCATTTAATAGCATATAGCAGAACATACCTTTGCATACTTATGCAGCGAATGTCCGTATGAATTGACATTGTTCATAAAAGCGAGGAAGATGAAAAAAAATAGCAAGTGAGTGCTGACTGCCATTTTCTGAAAGAAGCAAGGAAGCTATGCTATTTGATTTTGGTGTTGTACATATGGCAATGCCCTTAAGCCATATTTATAATGAAGGGCTATGGATTGCAAACAATGGAAATGTGAAACATATGCAGGAATGGGAATCTCATATTAAGAACAAAACTATAAACGGAAAAGACAGGAAAAGCTTTTCAGAAAAATCCTGCATATGTTTCACATTTTCATTATATATATATATATATATATATATATATATATATATATATATATATATATATATATTCGAAGAGAAGAGATAGACATAATTATAAAAAAGTCTTCACTTATTATTACATATGTGTAAATCTCATATTAAGAACAAAACTATAAATAGAAAAGACAGGACAAGCTATTCAGAAAAATCCTGCATATGTTTCACATTTCCATTATATATATATATATATATACTTTCCTTGTTTGCAATATATTAATTAAATGTTAATAATTTTATTATTTATGTCTATAATATATATAAATGTTCGAAGAACAAAGACAGACAAAATTATAAAAAAAGTCTTAACTTATTATTATACATAATTTTATTGTCTATATATATATATATATATATTGAAATTTGCTTTTTTGAAATATATTAATTAAATGTTAATAATTTTATTATCTAAAGCCATAATATATATAAATGTACGAAGAGAGGGGATAAGAAAATTACAAAAAGTCTTCATTTATTATTATGTAAAAATTGGACAATTTAGTCATTTACTAATAAAAATTAAATTAAACTAATTAAAATATAATTATAATTTAATTGAAATTGCATTTTCTATTCTAATTAAGTTAACTTATATTTTAATGATCTCTAATAAAAATTGAAATAATTAAAATGTAATTCGAATTTAATTAAAAGTATGTTTCCTATTCTAATTAGGTTAGCTTCTATTTTATTTATCTCTAATAAAAATTAAATTAATTATAATGTAATTACATTTAATTAAAAGTATGTTTCCTAATCTAATTAGGTTAATGTCTAATTTATCTCTAATAAAAATTAAATTCATTAAAATTATAGTATGTCATTTTGTTAAAAATACATATTTTCCATTTTACTTCTACTTATATTTTACCTAATATAAACAATATTAAATAGTATAATTTATTAAAAAAAGAATTAAAATTAAATTAAGTAAAATTTATATTTGTCTTGCAAAATATATCATTAAGGGCACGTGACTAGCACTAGAGAATGAGAAATCGTGAAGCTTCTGAAACCCGTAGTAAGTTTAAAAGAATTATCATAATAAAATTTACCACTTTAAAATTTTTAACAAAAATCCAACAAATGCAAATAATACTCCCTAAATATTCTTTAACCAACAAAACTCCACCACTCCACCACAACACCAAAATTCTAGAGATAGAGATTAGATGCATGGTTTATGGTTATAGACTCCTAGTGATAAGAGGAACACATTGGAAGTAACCATGACGTTTGAAAGCCATTGGAACAGTGCCAAATAAAGGTAGAATGGTTGATTGATCTAAGCCAAAAACTACATGTTTCTGGGTAGTTTCTCACAAAAATAAAAGCTATTGTAGTGTAGAAGAGAGTGGGAAGAATATGTGGTTCAAATTTGGCATCGATCGGAGGTCATTTGGGTAGTTGATGGAGGAGAAGAAAAGTTTTAATATCAAAAGATAATTTACCACCCAATATATCAAAGCTCCCAATGATGTCCCTTTCTCCCCCCATTCTGCAGACCACATTCCCTCCATTTAACCATACCCATTGCCATTAATAATATTAACAAAATAATAATAATAATAACAACAACAACAACAATAATAATAAGTATAGTGACAATAGTAATAATAATAATATTAATAACCGCACAAATTTGGGTTATTACATTCTTCCCCCCCCCCCCCAAAAGAAAATTTGTTCTTGAATTTTACTTCAATGTTGAAATAGGTAGGGGTATTTGTAGACGGTGGGGTTTAGCGCATGTTCAAAATTTTAGCAACCACGACACTGTTTAGCCTCAGGGCCTTAGGTAACACACTACTATGTCACAAAGTTATAGCGTGGAGAAGAGGAGTCACCACCCAAGGTAATAACTAGGGTAATTTTATTGGTGGTACTCGATTCTTTAAAATAAAGTTAGCACTACGACCAAGAGATTCTAGGAACAGAATACTAACTTCTCTTAGTATCATGTTCATTTAGAATAATTTTATAAATGATTATTTTATCCTCTAATTACATACAATTTTATTTAAACCCTATTTGACATCCATCTAACCCTAGGCATCTATTCAATAAAATTACACATAAAAAATGTACTCAAAATCACGTTGTCCCTAAGTCTAAACTATATTAATTTTATTAAAAAGTTAGCGAGATTTACATTTTATTTACAAGTGAGAAATGGAGTAAAGGTGGGCCTACATTTTTATTAATTAGTGAGCCTAGATCTATTTCTTTTACTTTGTTTAAAAAATGGGCTTAAGTCTATTTAATTTTAAAGGAAAGTTAAATTAGTGGGCCTAAGTCTAACTTGGTTTTATTTAAAATGAGAAGTGTGCTTAGGTCTATTTATTTTAAAAGAAAAGAAATTAAGTGGGTTGAGCTAAGTCTAAACAAGTTTTAATTAACTAAGTGGGCCTAAAATCTAATTAACATAATGGGCCTAAATTGATTTTAATTATTTAAAGTCCTAAATCATTTTTTAAGTCTATTTAAAGTGAGTTGGACCTAAGCGTGGGGTTGGGGCCCAAAATAATATAAAACCCCCAAAAAAACACAACCCAAAACAAATAAAACATAAAAAAAAAGATCAAACATGCATTATAGTGATTTTCTAGAAACCCTAAATTAATTACATGCAAACCTTGATTTACGCTACCTGCCACCATTAATTTTAACTGATTTTTACCCAATTGAACCTAATTACTAATTGATTTTAAATGGAGAAAATTAAATCTTTTACTAATCTCTCTATTGGGGCTATTACAAACTATGTACAAAAATTAAAATTAAACAATTATACACCCATGAATTAAAATAACTACATAGAACACATAAAGCCAAAATGAAAATTAAAACCCTAATATCTACTAGAAATCAGTACAGATTATTCCATGGCATTCTATGGATCTTCAGTTCATTTGAACACAAGTAGTATCCTCCTTAATCCATAATCGAACATTAAAACAAAAAACACAAAAAATTAGATTAGTGAAATTTAATACTCAAATCAATAACAAAAAAATAAAATAAAAATCATTAAGGAAAGAAAAAGAAAAAAAACACTGTGATGATCATAGATGCTGTGCAAATGCCCTTTTTAGCCCCTCAAACTAGGATTTTCGTCTGTGTATCAGACTCTTTGCTTTTTAAAGCAGAGTCTACGTGTACTGACTTCCTCCTTTGGAGGAACAGAATCATCTCCTCAAAATAAACTGATAAGGATTTAATTTTTGAAAGTTATTTACGTGTTTTGAATGCGTCAAAATCTTTTTCAAATAAAAATAATAATAAAATTCAATTTTTAACCAATCAAAACATTAAAAAAAATAGATGAAAAATGAAAAAAATATGCAAAAAAATTAAAAAAATAGGACTTGTTGCACGTCGGCATTGTGCAATGTCGATCAGCATTACACAATGTTGGTCGGCATTGTGTAATGCTGATTGGCATTACACCAATATCGATCCTAAAGATTATTATTATTATTATTATTATTATTATTATTATTATTATTATTATATATATATATATATATATATATATATATATATATATTGCAATTTAGTCCCTAAAATCCAAAAAATTGACAACCAAGTTCATTTTTTGAATAAATTTCATCATAGGGACTGACGTCACAATTGTAGACAATTGTATATCGAAATTGGGTGGTTATAGTTGCCCTCCTTTGTTGCTATTTGCTTGACAAATTACGGCAATGCAATAGAAGCACATAATTTTAAAAATTAGGACACTTGATTGTATCCTGAATGATAGATTGATACTTAAATTATTAAGCAAGGTGTAATGTTTGACAAGTCTCACTATATTTTCTATAGAACGTCTAGTGGACTTTGTGCAAATGAGTTTCGCTATATTCCCTATTGGACGTTTAGTGATGATAAATTGAAAACTTGTTATAGTTCTTGTGGAACGTCTAGCAATGATGAATTTTGTTATATTCCCCATGGGACATCTAACGATGCACACTATATTCCCTATGGGACTTCTAGTGATGATAAATTAAAAACTTGCTATAGTTCATATGGAACGTCTAGCAATGATAAATTTCGTTATATTCCCTATGGGACGTCTAACGATGCACACTATATTCCCTGTGGGATGTCTAGTGAAGTTGAATTGAAAATCTACTATAGTTCCTATCGAACGTCTAGCACTGATGAATTTTGTTATATTCCTTATGGGACGTTTAACGATGCACACTATATTCCCTGTGGGACGTCTAGTGAAGTTTAATTAAAAATCTACTATAGTTCCTGTTGACCATCTAGCAACTGATGAATTTCATTATATTCTCTATGGGATGTCTAATGATGTACACTATATTCCCTATGGGACGTATAGTGAAGTTGAATTGAAAATCTGCTATAGTTCTTGTGGAATGTCTAGCACTGATGATTTTGTTATATTCCTTGTGGGATGTCTAACAATGTACATTATATTCCCTATGGTACGTCTAACAATGTACATTATATTCCCTATGGGACGTCTAGTGAAGTTAAATTGAAAACTTGCTATAGTTCCTATAGAACATCTAGCACTGATGAATTTGAAAGTTTATGTTATAACTGCTATACAATACATAACATAATGAAGGTTATGACTACTGTGCAACACATAACATAATCATTTGAAATTCATATCATAGCTACTGTGCAGCATATGAATCATTTGATTGAAATGATGCATATAAAATTTAAAAAATGAATTCTGTAATCTTGTTTTATATTTTGTACTTGACAAAAAATTCAAAATCACATATTGATAATGCAATTTTAATAATTCAATGAATTATTAATTTAATGAATGTCATGATTTAATTAGGAACATATTCCTAATCAGAATGTAATTATGGACCAAATTGCAATGAAAGAACTTGAATTCATATGTACACAAAGTAATGGACTAAAGTGGAATACACTACACTCGATCATGTAGTGTTGATTGATCTATATGATTATGTTGTAATGTATAATTGCTCACAATTAGCTGCAACCTCTTCATTTCTCACTGATGATGCTACAGTCCATAACTGCTCGCAATTAGTTGCAATCCTATCATTGCTCATTGATGATGCTGCAGTCCATAACTGCTCACAATTAGTTGTAACCCTTTCATTGCTCACTGATGATGGTGCAGTCCATAACTACTTGTTGATAAGGCTACAATCTATAATTGCTTGTAAATTGACTACAATCCTTTCATTGCTCGCCTTTAATGCTATTACAGTCTATAACTACTTACTGATTTTTATCTTTAGTTGTTTGAGTTGAATGCTTTGAATTCTTTGTGCTGACTAATTTTAATTCCATAATGCACTTCCTTCTGGTTTTATAATTCCTACAGACATATTGAAGTTAGTTTCAATCATGATGAATGTATAAAAGTACATTATAATGTTGATAATTTATGAGAAAATTCATCATTTTATCATAAGATAGCATGCACTTAACGAATCTCACTAATTTTTATTTTTATAACTGTCACTTATTTGCCATTTACAAAGGTCAAAGGCATCGTTCATCATCTTATGTTGAGAGTGTATCTTTTACCAAGTGAAGAGCTTACTTCCACACCTAATTTTAGGGAGAATTTACTAAACAAAACTTGTGGAAATTAAGCATAAAAATATTGAATTCTGAGTATTAAAACAATTTTTGAATTATTTTTGTGCTTTTCTTCCTTATCCAAGTATTCCCTCGCAGGAATGGGAATCTCATATTAAGAACAAAACTATAAACGGAAAAGACAGGAAAAGCTTGTCAAATTCACATTTTCATTATATATATATATATATATATATATATGAAAATGTGAAACATATGCAGGATTCCGTTTATATATATATATATTCGAAGAGAAGAGATAGATATAATTATAAAAAAGTCTTCACTTATTATTATATATGTGTAAATCTCATATTAAGAACAAAACTATAAATAGAAAAGACAGGACAAGCTATTCAGAAAAATCCTGCATATGTTTCACATTTCCATTATATATATATATATATATATATATATATATATATATAGACAATAAAATTATGTATAATAATAAATTAAGACTTTTTTTATAATTTTGTCTGTCTCTGTTCTTCGAACATTTATATATATTATAGACATAAATAATAAAATTATTAACATTTAATTAATATATTGCAAACAAGGAAAGTATATATATATATATATATATATATATATATATATATATATATATATATATATATTTTTTTTTTTTTTTTTTTTTTTTTTTTTTTGAAATTTGCTTGTTTGCAATATATTAAGTAAATGTTAATAATTTTATTACTAAATCCATAATATATATAAATTTACGAAGAGAGGGGATAAGAAAAATTACAAAAAAGTCTTCACTCATTATTATGTAAAAAATTGGACAATTTAGTCATTTACTAATAAAAATTAAATTAAACTAATTAAAATATAATTATAATTTAATTGAAATCACATTTTCTATTCTAATTAGGTTAATTTATATTTTAATTATCTCTAATAAAAATTGAAATAATTAAAATGTAATTCTAATTTAATTGAAAGTATGTTTCCTATTCTAATTAGGTTAACTTCTATTTTAATTATCTCTAATAAAAATTAAATTAATTATAATGTAATTACAATTTAATTAAAAGTATGTTTCCTAATTTAATTAGGTTAACGTCTAATTTATCTCTAATAAAAATTAAATTAATTAAAATTATAGTATGTCATTTTGTTAAAAATACATATTTTCCATTTTACTTAGGTTTGCTTATATTTTAATTAATATAAATAATATTAAATAGTATAATTGTAGATGGTGAGGTTTAGCACGCGTCCAAGATTTGAGCAATCGCAACACTGTTTAGGCTTAGGGCCTTAGAGAACACACTAACCACTGTCATAAAGACATGACGTGGAGATGAGAAGTTGCCACCCAGGGTAATAACTGGGACAAATTGAAAATGTGGTACTCGATTCCCTAAAAGAAAGCTAGCACCATAACTAGAAGATTCTGGATACGAAATACTAACTTCTCTTAATCTCATGTTCATTTAGAATAATTTTATAAATGATTATTTCATCCTCTAATTACATGCAATTTTATTAAACCCTAATTAACATCCATCTAACCCAAAAGGCAACAAGTCAATAAAATTACAAGTAAAAATGCATCAAAAAGCAATTTCCCTATGTCTAAACTATGTTAATTTTATTTTATACGTTAGCTAAGTCTACATATTTTATTTATAAGTGAAATGGACTAAAGGTGACCCTATATTTTTTCTTAATTAGTGAGCCTAGATCTATTTATTTTAGTTTGTCTAAGGAATGAGTTTAAGTCTATTCAATTTTAAAGAAAAGTTAAATTAATGGGCCTAAGTCTAACTTGGTTTTATTTTAATTGAAATGTGGGCCTAGGTCTATTTATTTAAAAGAAATGAAATTAAGTAGGCTGAGCTAAGTCTAAATAAATTTTAATTATCTAAGTGGGCCTAAAATCTAATTAACCTAATGAGCCTAAGTTGATTTTAATCATTTAAAACCCTAAACCATTTTTTAAGCCTATTTAAAGTGAGTTGGACCTAAAAGTGGGATTGGGCCAAAAAAAAAACATAAAAAGCCCAAAAACATAAAAAAGAAAAAACATAAAAAACCTAGCAAAATCAAATCAAAACACATTCACATATTATTTCTAAAAAAACCTAATTTAATTACATACAAATCCCAATTAACTAAAGCCACCATTAATTTTATAAAAGAATACCTAGTGATCCTAGTTTTACTAATTAATTTTAAAGTGCAGAAAATTAAATTTTTCATTATTCCCACTACTGGGATATTACAAACTACGTATAAAAATTAAAATTAAACAATTGTACACCTATGAATTAAAAAAGAAACTACACAGGATACCAAAATACAAAATAAGAAAAAAAAAACCTAAGTTCTACTAGAAAACAACACAAGTTCTTCCATGGCATTCCATGGACCTTATGTTCATTTAAACACAAGCAGTATCCTCCTCAATTCACATGCGAACATAAAAAAAAAATACAAAAGTAATCACATTAGTAATGAAATTGAATAATAAAAACAATTACGAAATAAAATAAAAATCACAAAAGAAAAGAATAGAAAAGAATGAAATAGAAAAAAAAAACAATGATGATTTTAGATGATGTGCAAATGCACTTGAGATAGCCCCTCAGATTGGATTATCACTGTTGAAATTGAATTGTTGTTGATTCTGGACTAGAAAGGGCATTCTTAGTAGCTTTTTATTTTTAGGGTTTTTTTGCGCAGTCAAGTTTTTTATGTTGTTGTTCTCTTTGGTCTTCTCTTGTCGTTTAGGGTCTTTTCTCTCTAGTTTTTTCAATCTATGTGTGTCTCCCCGTCTCTCTCTGTGAGTCTCTAAAAAAAATCCTCCCCCTTACACGCATGCAGACTCCTTGCTTTTTAAAGCAAAGTTTGCATACTAACTTCCCAAGTTTGCAGGAACACTTATCTCTCCCAAAACAAACTGATAAGGACTTTGATTTTTGAAAGTTACATGTTTTGAATGCATCATAATATTTTTCGGATAAAAATAAAATTTAATTTTAACTAATGTAAACATTGAAAAATAGACGAAAAAATGAAAAAAACACGTGAAAAATTAAAAAAATAGGGCTTATATGCGTCGACATTATGCAATGCTGGTAAGCATTACACCAATGCCGATAGGCATTAAATGTCGATCCCCTCTTTTTTTTTTACTCTTAATTACCAAAAGACCCTAAAAATTGACTTCCTTGCAATCAAATCCTAAAAAGCATTGCAATTTAGTCCCTAAAGTCCAGAAAATCAACAACCAAGTTTAATTTTTTAATAAATTTCATCATAGGGGCTTACATCGCAATTGTGTGCAATTGCATCCCAAAATTGGGTGCTTACAGTTGCCCCCCTTTATCGTTGTTTGCTTGACAAATTGTGACAAAGCAATAAAAGCACACAATTTTAAAAGAAATAAATTAGGACACTTGATTGTATCCTAAATGATAGATCGATGCTTAACTTGTTGAGCAAGGTGTAATGTTTGACAAGTCTTACTATAATTTCCTATGGAGCGTTTAGTGGACTTTGTGTAAATGAGTTTCGCTATATTCCCTGTGGGACATTTAGCGATGATAAATTGAAAACTTGCTATAGTTCTTATGTAACGTCTAGCATTGATGAATTTCATTATATTCCCTATAGGATGTCTAACGATGTACACTATATTCCATGTGGGACGTCTAGTGAAGATGAGATTTCATTATATTCCCTGTGGGACGTCGAATGATGCACAATATATTCCCTATGGGACATCTAGTGAAGTTGAATTAAAAATCTGCTATAGTTCTTGTGGAATGTGTAGCATCGATGAATTTTGTTATATTCCCTGTGGGACGTCTAACGATGTACACTATATTCCCTATAGGACATCTAGTGATGATAAATTAAAAAATTGTTATAGTTCCTATGGAATGTCTAGCATTGATGAATTTTGTTATATTCCCTGTCGGATGTCTAATAATGTACACTATATTCCCGATGGGACGTCTAGTGAAGTTGAATTGAAAATCTGCTATAGTTCCTATGGAATGTCTAGCACTGATGAATTTCATTATATTCCTTGCAGGACGTCTAATGGTGTACACTATATTCCCTGTGGGACGTCTAGTGAAATTGAATTGAAAATCTGTTATAGTCCTTGTGGAATGTCTAACAATGATGAATTTGAAAGTTTATGTCATAACTGTTATGCAGTACATAACATAATGAAGGTTATGACTACTGTGCAGCACATAGTATAATCATTTGAAATTCATATCATAACTACTGTGCAACATATGAATCCTTTGATTGAAATGATGCATGTAAAATGCAAAAAATGAATTCTATAATCTTGTTCTGTATTCTATACTTGACAGAAAATTCAGAGTCATCGATTGATTATGTAGTTTTAAATAATTCAATGAATTATTAACTTGATGAATGTCATGATTTAATTAGGAACATATTCCTAATCAGAATGCAATTATGGACCAAATTACAAGAAAGAAAAGATGGATAAAAATTAATATTGGAAGGATTAAAATTAATATTTTCCATTTTATACATCCTTTCCATTCCTTTTGTCGATCACTTCCCTTCTTTTCCTATTCTTTTCTTCTTTTCTCCTTCAAATTGATTTTGATTTTTCTTTTCTTGATTTCTTGACCATTTGTCGTCCGATTTGCAATCCATCTGATCTTATGGCCTCCTCGTCACATGGACAACATGAAGGAGTTGAGACTTCTGAACATCAAAGGATTATGCCTCCTCATTTTCCTCAAAATGATCTTGGACTTTAAGAAGACTCAACTATCTTTTCTTTGACTTATTTACATACCCACAGGTGTAGAGATGTGGGTAATGAGGTAACTTTTCTTGCTTCTATTTATTTCTGCAAAAATATCACTTGTATAATTAGTAATCAGAGTTAGTTTTAGAGTAGAGATTGACATGTATATTAGTCAGAAATTAACATGAAAATGTATGATAAAATTGAAATTAAACTCTGAAAATATGAAATTTAGCCTCTAGGTTGTCCAAATGACTGATTGAATGTCTAGAATTCTGGTCGGAATTCCAAATTTTTTGATTGGCCAGGCTAATGTTGATCGATATAGTAGATTGTCGATTGGCAATATGGAATGCCGATCGGCATTTTAGATTACTGATCAATTTTTTTAATTAATTAATTAATTAACTAATTAAATCCTTTAATTTAAATTCTTTGATTAATTAATTAATAGTTTAATTATTAATTATTATTTTGAAATTAAAATAGCATCCGATGAAGTTCACGGGTTGTTTTAATCTAGCTCGGGAATTATTTCATGGATTGCTAGGTGACACATCTGATTTGGGCCTCCGGATTTAGGCATTTTATTGTTACACTTCTAACTGTTTGAGGCCGGTCTGATCATTACTCTTTGTTTGCTTTGATCAAGCGATGGATGGATACTACGCATACTTTTCATACTAGTGTGGGTGAGCTGACCGTTTCACCTATAAGTTTCTCTACTATCACCGAGATTGCCTTTAGAGGATCCCCAGTTCCATTTGATGTCAGCTATTGTAGTCTTTCAGAGTATAGATGGAGTCAGTATGTTCGAGATTTGATTGGGTTCACTCTAACGTGGAAGAATTAAAAGAATGTTCTTCTTTCATCCTTAGTTGAGGGATTTAGATGCCTTCCTATTTCTACTCCTCATCAAATTATCCATAAGGCAAGGTGTTTCCTTTTGATATTCTTAGGCACGACCCTCTTTTGTGAGACCGGTCATGAGGTCAGTATTGCTCTGTTAGGTCCTTTTCATGACTTGGATCGAGTTTCCACTACAACCTTTCCGAGATTTATTTCTCAAAATTCGTAAAGAATTGGACTAAACTCTAAATATGGAAATTGATCACCATAATTTATACTATTTATTAAAAATAGTATCATATATTTATCTTAGGTTGACACTGTTCATTATCAAAATTCAGGTAGGACCCATTAGATTCTCACCAGAATACATAACACCCAACCAAACAATTTCTACCAAAATATTCCTAATAATATATAGAACACATCTAAAGCCTCAAATAACCAAAAACATACACAAAATTATAGATAAAAAATTCAAGAGAAATTACGTAGAAAAAATTCACCAAATATTCTATTGGTGGAAATTGGACATGTGATCAATGCCTACTGATTCCTAATGTCAAGAGGAACATAATGGAAGCAACAGTGATGCTTGAAACCTGCCAAAACAGTGAAAAAGTAACGGAACTAGGCTAACTCCCTCAATTAGAGGCGTTTTTGGATGGATTTTCATAAAATAAAAGCTATAAAAACATAGCAAAGGATGAGACGAAGTTATAGTTCAAATTTAGGGTCGATCGAAGGTCGTTTGGATACTAAATGAAAAAGAAGAAAAGTTCAGGTACCAAAATAATATTTGCCACTCAATTCCATTCTTACCCGCTGTTTCTCTCCTCCTGCAATACTTACGACCCACATGCCATTAACCAATAGTTTCCTATATATAAAATCAAAAATTTGGGTAATTACAATATTTTTTAAAGACAAAATGTTTTTCGTAAACAAACGGAGCTTTAGAATGAAAAGTTATTTTCAAATGTCTTTTCCAATGCATTCTCTCTTTATTACCTTCTTTTCTTCTTCTTCTTCTTTTTTATTTTCTCCTTATTTTTTTCTTTCTTTTCTTTTTCATTTCCCTCTTTTTTTTCCCTTATTTTTTGTGTTCTCTCTTTATATTCTCCTTTCCTTTTTTTATTTTTATTTTTATTTTTATTTTTTCATATTTATTTTACCTTCTATTTTTTTCATTTCTCTTTATTTTTTTAACCTTATCTCATTCTTTTATCATTTTCCTCTTTTTATTTTTATTTTCTCCTTTTTTTGCCTTGTCTCTTTTTTCGTTTTTTTTCTCTTTTTTTTTTCCTTTTTTCCTTTCCTTTTTTTTTACTTTTATTTTCTTCTTATTTTTGCATTCTCTTATTTTTTTTTCCTTTTCAGTCTTTTTAATTTTTATTTTCTCCTTATTTTTCACCTTTTATCCTTTCCTTCTTTTTAACTTTTTCCTCCCATCTCATTCTTTTTTCCTTTAATTCTTTTGTTAATATTTATTATCATATAGATTTTGTATTAATATTTTAGATCCATTATCAATAGATAATTTGTAAAAAGTATGCACTAGATCCATTATAAAGAGATAATTTGTAAAAAATATACATTAGGTACATTATAAAGAGATAATTTGGTAAATATAAAGTGTTAATGTCACAAATGATGTTATTTTCCAATTGTCTTTTAGTGTTGCAACCAAACATTGGAAAATATTTTCTTTGAAATCTTTTAAAACAAAATATATTATTCAAACGAATGGAGACTAAATGAAATTCAAGTGAAGTTAAGTAATTATATAAAAAATTCTAAAGTTTCTGGCAGTGTTATAAAACTCTAAAACTATAACTTGTCCAATGCCATTCAAAAGTTTATATATAACTAGTCGTGAATCCGTACTTTATGCGGACTGCAAATAATATACATATATATATACTGTAATTAGAGTCTGATTAGGAATTGATGTGTTGCCTTCTACATGAACTTATCTGATTATTGAATAGTACACACATTCACTTTCCAAACGAACAAGTTACATTTTTATTTTCTTGAGTTTCAATTCTTGTAGCTTCTATTTAATCCCAGTGATTAGTTTCCCTGGTGGAACAATCTCTTATTGGATTCATTTCCAATAAGTGAGTTAAAAGGATTAAGACCGTCTTAATCCTATTATCACTCTATGCTGATAGCAAATTCTGTTTGCTCTCGTTGTTGTTTCTTATTCTTTTTGATTGGCTCATAGAACTCTGTTTACTCTCGAAATTTTCATTAAATTCATAATTTTAGTGAACATAGTGATACTATGCTTTTATCAGTTCTTGAATTGTAATATCTGCAGGTTTATTCTTCTCTTTTACTTCTCTTTTCATGCTTGATCAGGTACTTGCCTTGTACCTATGTAAATATGAAATCGTTGCTAAAATTATTTCCTTATTAATGCAAAATGATTGCTGTTATGTGGATTACAAATATACGTGGTGTAAACCAAATAAACACACACACACACATATATATATATATATATATATATATATATATATATATATATATTACAAACGAAATAAAAGTAATAACTCAAGCAACATACATAACATTACAATTAACGTACGACTACTGAGACAACATTACAAGCTCAACATGTATGAGATGAGCGATATATAGTACATAATTTATAGACAGCAGACGAGAAGATCCACTGATGACACCATTTATTGAGGAGATCTCGTCGTCATTATTTAGAATAACATAGCGACACTATTATCAGAGGAGATGTTTAGAATAACATAGCGACACCATTATTAGAGGAGATGTCGTCATTATTTAGAATAGCATACTGATAGAAACCTTATGCTATGGCGGCAGCCCCAGTCCTGTCAGTAGGAAAACTGCCGCACCTAACATCCGGACAGTTTTCTAAGGTGAAAAGAGCTGTATTAGACGGTTTCGCGTCAAGAATAAGCAACAGATCCGCTTGAAAATACAGATCATACGCGTCATTGACGACGATGTTAACGTACTCAACGTCCCACCGGTTGCTGGTTTCATTAGGAACAGAAGTGAATTGCAGATAACAAAATTTAGAGTGACTGCAAGGATGTGTAATGGAGAAAACGTCCAAATTGCCACTCTGAAAGTATTTGTGTCCCGGCGGCATAATACCATAGTCCTCTAGATTTTGAATAACTAGAGGCTCATCATCTTCGTGATTACCGAGTCTTATGCCTATGACGGAGTCTGTTCCTATGGCTCCGGTCTTCACCGTAATAGTATACTTACAAGGAGTGTCATCTGCCTGCAAAAGATAGGTAACAAAATCAGTTACTACCGGCACGGAAACAAAAACGAAAAATGTGACAACGAATGCTTAAGAAATGATTTTATGGATAATTCTTTGTCGTTGCTAGTGGTAAAAACAATGTGTCTAATGCTCTTGGCCTAATTAAAAAAGTACAAAATAAATAAATAAATAATTTTGAAACATAAATAAATAAATTACAAGATAAGAGTCCGTAAATTATAGTATGATAAATTCGCCTGTTTCATTTTTTAGTTTAGTTCTATCATTTTTAGTCAAATTAAAATTGGTGCTCTTTAACTACTATATAAACTTTATCTTTTCTTTCCATTGGGCAAATGGGGGTAAATTTGTAACTTTAAAAAAGTTTTGTCGTCATTTGGCCGTTGAGGTCGCTAATTTTATTCTTGTTTGAATTTTTTCTAACTCTATATTTCAATATTATATTATGGGCTCTTACTAAACACATGCATGCTAAAAAAAAAAAATCTCTATTATAACAAATAAGTCTGAATCCACAAATAAATTTAGTACATTTAGCAGGTCAATTTCAAGTAGCAGGTTAACTGCAATTTAAATTTTTAATTATCATGAATAATACAATTTAAACACCTAAATTTAAAATATCATCCAAGAGTTTACTTTTTATTTTCTTGAAAAAATTCAATAATTTACATAATTAAAAAATTTAAAATATAATTTATGAATACATGTAACTCACATACCATACCATGTAAAGTGCTGTCAATCATCTTGATTTTTGACATATTTAAAGTTTTAGCTTAATCAAACTAATTTTATTATGAATTTAAATTGAATAGAAGTATTAGTTTGAATATAATAAAAATAATAATAATAATAACAATTTTAATAATTAATTAAAATTTGACAGTAATATATTAAATATATCAAATTGCAATTGATTTACAGGATGAGGCGCATTCATGTTATAATTGAAAAAGTTTGAACACCAATATATACATATATATAAAAAAAACACATATTTTATACATGAACAAAAAAAATTTTAAACTCATGATATTAAATAAACTATTAAATATATATTTTGATACTATTATTATTATTATTATTATTATTATTATTATTATTATTAAATCAAAGTTTAAGAATAATAAAAGTGTAATATATTTATATAACAATTTAATATTAACTAAATATAATTATAATACGTTGCAATTTTGATAAATCGTTTAAATAATTATATGATATTTCTTAAATATTTTTTATAATTAATATTTTCTTAATTATTTAACTAATTTTATATAAAAAAATATTATGGACATAATTAATTATAAGATAATAAAAAAATATTAGTTATTTTTTTAATAAAAAAATTAACAACTAATAAAAAGTTATATTTTCTTTGTGTAACAATTTAAATATGACAATCTCATTAAACTTATAATTTACTATAATTTTAGTAAATTTTTTATTTATGTAGTGACACTTTCTTTCTTCAATATTTTTAATATTAAAATTTTTATTTACTCAAAAAGTAAATTAATGTAATTTTTAAATTTCAACTAACGATGATAAAGATTAATTAATTTAATTTTAACTTTTTATTAAATTTTATAAAAATAACTAAAAACAATAATTATGCTAAGCTTCTTACAGAAATACTACTTTTAAACAAATTATATACTTTATTTTAAAGTATGATTACAAATACAAGGCAGATAAAAATTTAAATTAATTACTTAATAAACTTTAATTCAATCTGTTTTTAAAAATAATAAGAGTATTATTTTAGCTATATGTTAATCTAACTTTTTAATCTTGATAGTGTTACATTATAACATTATAATTTATTATAATTTCTATAAATTTTCTGTTTGAACAATTATAAAATACTCTTTCAATATTTTTATCCAAATAATAATTTAATTTTACATACTTGATAGAATTATAATATTGTAATTTTTACATTTTTATGAATATTCTCTTTAAACACAATAATCTTTCAACATTTTTTATGTAATATTTTTCATAATTAATTATTTTATAAAATCTATTAATTTTAATTTTAATTATATATTTATTAAATTTAATTTAGTCAGATTTATAAAATTATGTTATCTAATTTGATTTATATTAAATAAAATATATGTAGATGTAATTAAAATAGAAAAAAAATATATTTTTTTAACAAAATTACTGCTAAAATTTTAATTAATTTAATTTTTGTTAGAGATAAAATAGAAGCATACTTTCAATTAAATTATATGTATTTTAATCTAATTAAAATAGAAAACATACTTTCAATTTAATTAGAATTACATTATAATTAATTTAATTTATATTTAGAGATAAAATAAAAGTTAACATAATTAAAATAAGAAATATACTTTTAATTAAATTATAATTAATTTAATTTAAATTTTATTAGTAAATTAGTAATTTATCTAATTTTTATATAATCATTAATAAAGATATTTTTATAATTTTACTTATCCATCCCCATTTAATAGCATATAGCAGAACATACCTTTGCATACTTATGCAGCGAATGTCCGTATGAATTGACATTGTTCATAAAAGCGAGGAAGATGAAAAAAAATAGCAAGTGAGTGCTGACTGCCATTTTCTGAAAGAAGCAAGGAAGCTATGCTATTTGATTTTGGTGTTGTACATATGGCAATGCCCTTAAGCCATATTTATAATGAAGGGCTATGGATTGCAAACAATGGAAATGTGAAACATATGCAGGAATGGGAATCTCATATTAAGAACAAAACTATAAACGGAAAAGACAGGAAAAGCTTTTCAGAAAAATCCTGCATATGTTTCACATTTTCATTATATATATATATATATTCGAAGAGAAGAGATAGACATAATTATAAAAAAGTCTTCACTTATTATTATATATGTGTAAATCTCATATTAAGAACAAAACTAGAAATAGAAAAGACAGGACAAGCTATTCAGAAAAATCCTGCATATGTTTCACATTTCCATTATATATATAAATGTTGGAAGAACAGAGACAGACAAAATTATAAAAAAAGTCTTAACTTATTATTATACATAATTTTATTGTCTATATATATATATATATATATATATATATATTGAAATTTGCTTTTTTGAAATATATTAATTAAATGTTAATAATTTTATTATCTAAAGCCATAATATATATAAATGTACGAAGAGAGGGGATAAGAAAATTACAAAAAGTCTTCATTTATTATTATGTAAAAATTGGACAATTTAGTCATTTACTAATAAAAATTAAATTAAACTAATTATAATTTAATTATAATTTAATTGAAATTGCATTTTCTATTCTAATTAAGTTAACTTATATTTTAATGATCTCTAATAAAAATTGAAATAATTAAAATGTAATTCGAATTTAATTAAAAGTATGTTTCCTATTCTAATTAGGTTAGCTTCTATTTTATTTATCTCTAATAAAAATTAAATTAATTATAATGTAATTACAATTTAATTAAAAGTATGTTTCCTAATCTAATTAGGTTAATGTCTAATTTATCTCTAATAAAAATTAAATTCATTAAAATTATAGTATGTCATTTTGTTAAAAATACATATTTTCCATTTTACTTCTACTTATATTTTACCTAATATAAACAATATTAAATAGTATAATTTATTAAATAAAGAATTAAAATTAAATTAAGTAAAATTTATATTTGTCTTGCAAAATATATCATTAAGGGCACGTGACTAGCACTAGAGAATGAGAAATCGTGAAGCTTCTGAAACCCGTAGTAAGTTTAAAAGAATTATCACAATAAAATTTACCACTTTAAAATTTTAAACAAAAATCTAGCAAATGCAAATAATACTCCCTAAATATTCTTTAACCAACAAAACTCCACCACAACACCAAAATTCTAGAGATGGAGATCAGATGCATGGTTTATCGTTATAGACTCCTAGTGATAAGAGGAACACATTGGAAGTAACCATGACGTTTGAAAGCCATTGGAACAGTGCCAAATAGAGGTAGAATGGTTGATTGATCTAAGCCAAAAACTACATGTTTCTGGGTAGTTTCTCACAAAAATAAAAGCTATTGTAGTGTAGAAGAGAGTGGGAAGAATATGTGGTTCAAATTTGGCATCGATCGGAGGTCATTTGGGTAGTTGACGGAGGAGAAGAAAAGTTTTAATATCAAAAGATAATTTACCACCCAATATATCAAAGCTCCCAATGATGTCCCTTTCTCCCCCCATTCTGCAGACCACATTCCCTCCATTTAACCATACCCATTGCCATTAATAATATTAACAAAATAATAATAATAATAACAATAACAACAACAACAACAATAATAATAAGTATAGTGACAATAGTAATAATAATAATATTAATAACCGCACAAATTTGGGTTATTACATTCTTCCCCCCCCCCCCCAAAAGAAAATTTGTTCTTGAATTTTACTTCAATGTTGAAATAGGTAGGGGTATTTGTAGACGGTGGGGTTTAGCGCATGTTCAAAATTTTAGCAACCGCGACACTGTTTAGCCTCAGGGCCTTAGGTAACACACTACTATGTCACAAAGTTATAGCGTGGAGAAGAGGAGTCACCACCCAAGGTAATAACTAGGATAATTTTATTGGTGGTACTCGATTCTTTAAAATAAAGTTAGCACTACGACCAAGAGATTCTAGGAACAGAATACTAACTTCTCTTAGTATCATGTTCATTTAGAATAATTTTATAAATGATTATTTTATCCTCTAATTACATACAATTTTATTTAAACCCTATTTGACATCCATCTAACCCTAGACATCTATTCAATAAAATTACACATAAAAAATGTACTCAAAATCACGTTGTCCCTAAGTCTAAACTATATTAATTTTATTAAAAAGTTAGTGAGATTTACATTTTATTTACAAGTGAGAAATGGAGTAAAGGTGGGCCTACATTTTTATTAATTAGTGAGCCTAGATCTATTTCTTTTACTTTGTTTAAAAAATGGGCTTAAGTCTATTTAATTTTAAAGGAAAGTTAAATTAGTGGGCCTAAGTCTAACTTGGTTTTATTTAAAATGAGAAGTGGGCTTAGGTCTATTTATTTTAAAAGAAAAGAAATTAAGTGGGTTGAGCTAAGTCTAAACAAGTTTTAATTAACTAAGTGGGCCTAAAATCTAATTAACATAATGGGCCTAAATTGATTTTAATTATTTAAAGTCCTAAACCATTTTTTAAGTCTATTTAAAGTGAGTTGGACCTAAGCGTGGGGTTGGGGCCCAAAATAATATAAAAACCCCAAAAAACACAACCCAAAACAAATAAAACATAAAAAAAAAAAAAGATCAAGCATGCATTATAGTGATTTTCTAGAAACCCTAAATTAATTACATGCAAACCTTGATTTACGCTACTGCCACCATTAATTTTAACTGATTTTTACCCAATTGAACCTAATTACTAATTGATTTTAAATGGAGAAAATTAAATCTTTTATTATTCTCTCTACTGGGGCTATTACAAACTATGTACAAAAATTAAAATTAAACAATTATACACCCATGAATTAAAATAACTACATAGAACACATAAAGCCAAAATGAAAATGAAAACCCTAATATCTACTGGAAATCAGTACAGATTATTCCATGGCATTTTATGGATCTTCAGTTCATTTGAACACAAGTAGTATCCTCCTTAATCCATAATCGAACATTAAAACAAAAAACACAAAAAAATTAGATTAGTGAAATTTAATACTCAAATCAATAACAAAAAAATAAAATAAAAATCATTAAGGAAAGAAAAAGAAAAAAACACTGTGATGATCATAGATGCTGTGCAAATGCCCTTTTTAGCCCCTCAAACTAGGATTTTCGTCTGTGTATCAGACTCTTTGCTTTTTAAAGCAGAGTCTACGTGTACTGACTTCCTCCTTTGGAGGAACAGAATCATCTCCTCAAAATAGACTGATAAGGATTTAATTTTTGAAAGTTATTTACGTGTTTTGAATGCGTCAAAATCTTTTTCAAATAAAAATAATAATAAAATTCAATTTTTAACCAATCAAAACACTAAAAAAATAGATGAAAAATGAAAAAAATATGCAAAAAAATTAAAAAAATAGGACTTGTTGCACGTCGGCATTGTGCAATGTCGATCAGCATTACACAATGTTGGTCGGCATTGTGTAATGCTGATTGGCATTACACCAATATCGATCCTAAAGATTATTATTATTATTATTATTATTATTATTATTATTATTATTATTATTATATATATATATATTGCAATTTAGTCCCTAAAATCCAAAAAATTGACAACCAAGTTCATTTTTTGAATAAATTTCATCATAGGGATTGACGTCACAATTGTAGACAATTGTATATCGGAATTGGGTGGTTATAGTTGCCCTCCTTTGTTGCTATTTGCTTGACAAATTACGACAATGCAATAGAAGCACATAATTTTAAAAATTAGGACACTTGATTGTATCATGAATGATAGATTGATACTTAAATTATTAAGCAAGGTGTAATGTTTGACAAGTCTCACTATATTTTCTATAGAATGTCTAGTGGACTTTGTGCAAATGAGTTTCGCTATATTCCCTATTGGACGGTTAGTGATGATAAATTGAAAACTTGTTATAGTTCTTGTGGAACGTCTAGCAATGATGAATTTTGTTATATTCCCCATGGGACATCTAACGATGCACACTATATTCCCTATGGGACATCTAGTGATGATAAATTGAAAACTTGCTATAGTTCATATGGAACGTCTAGCAATAATAAATTTCATTATATTCCCTATGGGACGTCTAACGATGCACACTATATTCCCTGTGGGATGTCTAGTGAAGTTGAATTGAAAATCTACTATAGTTCCTATCGAACATCTAGCACTGATGAATTTTGTTATATTCCTTATGGGACGTTTAACGATGCACACTATATTCCCTTTTAGGACGTCTAGTGAAGTTGAATTAAAAATCTACTATAGTTCATGTTGACCATCTAGCACTGATGAATTTTGTTATATTCTCTATGGGATGTCTAATGATGTACACTATATTCCCTATGGGACGTATAGTGAAGTTGAATTGAAAATCTGCTATAGTTCTTGTGGAATGTCTAGCACTGATGATTTTATTATATTCCTTGTGGGATGTCTAACAATGTACATTATATTCCCTATGGTACGTCTAACAATGTACATTATATTCCCTATGGGACGTCTAGTGAAGTTAAATTGAAAACTTGCTATAGTTCCTATAGAACATCTAGCACTGATGAATTTGAAAGTTTATGTTATAACTGCTATACAATACATAACATAATGAAGGTTATGACTACTGTGCAACACATAACATAATCATTTGAAATTCATATCATAGCTACTGTGCAGCATATGAATCATTTGATTGAAATGATGCATATAAAATTCAAAAAATGAATTCTGTAATCTTGTTTTATATTTTGTACTTGACAAAAAATTCAAAATCACATATTGATAATGCAATTTTAATAATTCAATGAATTATTAATTTAATGAATGTCATGATTTAATTAGGAACATATTCCTAATCAGAATGTAATTATGGACCAAATTGCAATGAAAGAACTTGAATTCATATGTACACAAAAGTAATGGACTAAAGTGGAATACACTACACTCGATCATGTAGTGTTGATTGATCTATATGATTATGTTGTAATGTATAATTGCTCACAATTAGTTGCAACCTCTTCATTTCTCACTGATGATGCTACAATCCATAACTGCTCGCAATTAGTTGCAATCCTATCATTGCTCATTGATGATGCTGTAGTCCATAACTGCTCACAATTAGCTGTAACCCTTTCATTGCTCACTGATGATGGTGCAGTCCATAACTACTTGTTGATAAGGCTACAATCTATAATTGCTTGTAAATTGACTACAATCCTTTCATTGCTCGCCTTTAATGCTATTACAGTCCATAACTACTTACTGATTTTTATCTTTAGTTGTTTGAGTTGAATGCTTTGAATTCTTTGTGCTGACTAATTTTAATTCCATAATGCACTTCCTTCTGGTTTTATAATTCCTACAGACATATTGAAGTTAGTTTCAATCATGATGAATGTATAAAAGTACATTATAATGTTGATAATTTATGAGAAAATTCATCATTTTATCATAAGATAGCATGCACTTAACGAATCTCACTAATTTTTATTTTTATAACTATCACTTATTTACCATTTACAAAGGTCAAAGGCATCGTTCACCATCTTATGTTGAGAGTGTATCTTTTACCAAGTGAAGAGCTTACTTCCACACCTAATTTTAGGGAGAATTTGCTAAACAAAACTTGTGGAAATTAAGCATAAAAATATTGAATTCTGAGTATTAAAACAATTTTTGAATTATTTTTGTGCTTTTCTTCCTTATCCAAGTATTCCCTCGCAGGAATGGGAATCTCAAATTAAGAACAAAACTATAAACGGAAAAGACAGGAAAAGCTTGTCAGATTCACATTTTCATTATATATATATATATATATATATATATATATATATATAATTATAAAAAAGTCTTCACTTATTATTATATATGTGTAAATCTCATATTAAGAACAAAACTATAAATAGAAAAGACAGGACAAGCTATTCAGAAAAATCCTGCATATGTTTCACATTTCCATTATATATATATATATATATATACTTTCCTTGTTTGCAATATATTAATTAAATGTTAATAATTTTATTATTTATGTCTATAATATATATAAATGTTCGAAGAACAGAGACAAACAAAATTATAAAAAAAGTCTTAATTTATTATTATACATAATTTTATTGTCTATATATATATATATATATATTGAAATTTGCTTGTTTGCAATATATTAAGTAAATGTTAATAGTTTTATTACTAAATCCATAATATATATAAATTTACGAAGAGAGGGGATAAGAAAAATTACAAAAAAGTCTTCACTCATTATTATGTAAAAATTGGACAATTTAGTCATTTACTAATAAAAATTAAATTAAACTAATTAAAATATAATTATAATTTAATTGAAATCACATTTTCTATTCTAATTAGGTTAATTTATATTTTAATTATCTCTAATAAAAATTGAAATAATTAAAATGTAATTCTAATTTAATTGAAAGTATGTTTCCTATTCTAATTAGGTTAACTTCTATTTTAATTATCTCTAATAAAAATTAAATTAATTATAATGTAATTACAATTTAATTAAAAGTATGTTTCCTAATTTAATTAGGTTAACGTCTAATTTATCTCTAATAAAAATTAAATTAATTAAAATTATAGTATGTCATTTTGTTAAAAATACATATTTTCCATTTTACTTAGGTTTGCTTATATTTTAATTAATATAAATAATATTAAATAGTATAATTGTAGATGGTGAGGTTTAGCACGCGTCCAAGATTTTAGCAATCGCAACACTGTTTAGGCTTAGGGCCTTAGAGAACACACTAACCACTGTCACAAAGACATGACGTGGAGATGAGAAGTTGCCACCCAGGGTAATAACTGGGACAAATTGAAAATGTGGTACTCGATTCCCTAAAAGAAAGCTAGCACCACAACTAGAAGATTCTGGATACGAAATACTAACTTCTCTTAATCTCATGTTCATTTAGAATAATTTTATAAATGATTATTTCATCCTCTAATTACATGCAATTTTATTAAACCCTAATTAACATCCATCTAACCCAAAAGGCAACAAGTCAATAAAATTACAAGTAAAAATGCATCAAAAAGGCAATTTCCCTATGTCTAAACTATGTTAATTTTATTTTATAAGTTAGCTAAGTCTACATATTTTATTTATAAGTGAAATGGACTAAAGGTGGCCCTATATTTTTTCTTAATTAGTGAGCCTAGATCTATTTATTTTAGTTTGTCTAAGGAATGAGTTTAAGTCTATTCAATTTTAAAGAAAAGTTAAATTAATGGGCCTAAGTCTAACTTGGTTTTATTTTAATTGAAATGTGGGCCTAGGTCTATTTATTTAAAAGAAATGAAATTAAGTAGGCTGAGCTAAGTCTAAATAAGTTTTAATTATCTAAGTGGGCCTAAAATCTAATTAACCTAATGAGCTTAAGTTGATTTTAATCATTTAAAACCCTAAACCATTTTTTAAGCCTATTTAAAGTGAGTTGGACCTAAAAGTGGGATTGGGCCCCAAAAAAAAAATAAAAAAGCCCAAAAACGTAAAAAAGAAAAAACATAAAAAACCTAGCAAAATCAAATCAAAACATATTCACATATTATTTCTAAAAAAACCTAATTTAATTACATACAAACCCCAATTAACTAAAGCCACCATTAATTTTATAAAAGAATACCTAGTGATCCTAGTTTTACTAATTAATTTTAAAGTGCAGAAAATTAAATTTTTCATTATTCCCACTACTGGGGTATTACAAACTACGTACAAAAATTAAAATTAAAAAATTTTACACCTATGAATTAAAAAAAAGAAACTACACAGGATACCAAAATACAAAATAAGAAAAAAAAACCTAAGTTCTACTACAAAACAACACAAGTTCTTCCATGACATTCCATGGACCTTATGTTCGTTTAAACACAAGCAGTATCTGTTAGTGATATGCACTAGGTCAATCATTTGTGATTATGTATTGAATTTCTTATTTTATTAATAAAGAGGTATTATATTATCATTTGATTTTATGATAATTACAAGAATGGTTAATTCTTACTAAGGCCATCAAGTATGTGACTTGATAGTAAAACCCTTAGATTAAAATAAGAGTTCTATTCTAATTATCCCTAGCCATTTATTCATTATATGAATATTAAAGTATTAAGGCTAGTATGATGTTGACTGATGGTTATGTTTTACTAATCATAAATATGAGATATTAAGTCAACTCATAGGTACATGATGAGAGATCATGTACTGGATTGACCCACTATGAGAATACTACATAGATTATTGTCATAAGTATTTCTTATCACAGTAATTTTATTTCGGTCCTTTGACTTTGAAATCATCATGGATTTCTACATAGCTATTTTATATTTTAACCCATTCTAACATTGTCTTTAACCGGATGATTAAAAGAATGTTGTTGGATATAAAATTAGTTATGTGAGGAATGTGAGTGATTTAGAAGGAATTTATCCCTCATTAATATGAGAAAGATATCTAAAGGCCCCTTGATGAGATAGACTGAATAAAATGCATGGCCATGCTGAAATGAATTGATAAAGAGTTATCATTTTCAGTCTACTTGGAATCAAGTCATAATATTGAACTATATAAGGATGACATTCTATGCCTTATGTTCAATTAAGATATCATGTGATAAAGGGACAATAAAATTCACTGTAATTAGGTTATGTCGGATTATTGACTTCACATGACTTGGGTAGTCATAATGTCTTGCTAGAGGCCACTTATGGCTTGTAGGCCTAAATAGAGATTTAGGCCCACTGCCAATGTTATGTGAACCTATAGGGTCACACACTTAGAACAAGCCCAAAACGGATATGGGTTTAATAAGCCCAAAATAAACTCTGTGGAAATAAATAATTAAAGTGTTTTATTTATTTATTTATTTGTTTATTTATTTAAGATAAATGTTATTTTAAATAAATAAATAAGATATTATTTTTGATTTATTTTTAAACAAAATCAGAATATAATAAATGGAAAATTACCAAAAGGTTATTGGTAAGTGAAACCCTAACTTGGAGTCTATAAATATATTATATTCTCTAGGGTTTCACACACTTGTTTTTGCCTCCAAATTCGTTTTCTTTCCTCTTAGAAAACAAAGACAGAGTTTTTCCTTTTGTTCTTGATTTGTGAGACAGTCAAGAGGTTGCTAGCACACACACTCAAATTCGTTTTGTGAAGGGCTGTTCGTATGGATACCTATAGAGGATGCATCCTTTTGGAGACGTCTTGATCCGAACAACCAAGCCAAAAAGCTCGAGGTAAGGTGTCATCGGTGTGAACCTCCTCTCACCCTTCCAGAGAATCTTGCCTCTTCTGCATTTTGGTAAGATTATTAAAAACCCTAGAATTAATCAATTAGTCGAATTACATGGATCCTGGCTTGGGAACATGATAAAATTTTAATTTTTCTGCTGCGTTTGCATCACGGACCCCAATAGTATCCTCCTCAATTCACATGTGAACATCAAAACAAAAACACAAAAGTAATCACATTAGTAATGAAATTGAATAATAAAAACAATTACGAAATAAAATAAAAATCACAAAAGAAAAGAATAGAAAAGAATGAAATAGAAAAAAAAATGATGATTTTAGATGCTATGCAAATGCACTTGAGATAGCCCCTCAGATTGGATTATCACTGTTGAAATTGAATTGTTGTTGATTCTAGACTAGAAAGGGCATTCTCAGTAGCTTTTTGATTTTTAGGGTTTTTTTTGCGTAGTCAAGTTTTTTATATTGTTGTTCTCTTTGGTCTTCTCTTGTCGTTTAGGGTCTTTTCTCTCTAGTTTTTTCAATCTGTGTGTGTCTCCCCGTCTCTCTCTGTGAGTCTCTAAAAAAAATCCTCCCCTTGCACGCATGCAGACTCCTTGCTTTTTAAAGCAAAGTCTGTATACTAACTTCCCAAGTTTGCAGGAACACTCATCTCTCCCAAAATAAACTGATAAGGATTTTGATTTTTGAAAGTTACGTGTTTTGAATGCATCAAAATCTTTTTCGGATAAAAATAAAATTTAATTTTAACTAATCTATACACTAAAAAATAGATGAAAAAATGAAAAAAACACGTGAAAAAATGAAAAAAATAGGGCTTTATGCATCGACATTATGCAATGCCAGTCAGCATTGTGCAATGTTGGTAAGCATTACACCAATGCCGATAGGCATTAAATGTCGATCCCTCTTTTTTTTTTTACTTTTAATTACCAAAAGACCCTTGAAAAATTGACTTCCTTGCAATCAAATCCTAAAAAGCATTGCAATTTAGTCCTTAAAGTCCAGAAAATCAACAACCAAGTTTAATTTTTTAATAGATTTCATCATAGGGGCTTACATCGCAATTGTGTGCAATTGCATCCCGAAATTGAGTGCTTACAGTTGCCCCCCTTTATCGCTGTTTGCTTGACAAATTGCGACAAAGCAATAAAAGCACACAATTTTAAAAGAAATAAATTAGGACACTTGATTGTATTTTAAATGATAGATCGATGCTTAACTTGCTGAGTAAGGTGTAATGTTTGACAAGTCTTACTATATTTCCTATGGAGCGTTTAGTGGACTTTGTGTAAATGAGTTTCGCTATATTCCCTGTGGGACATTTAGCGATGATAAATTGAAAACTTGCTATAGTTCTTATGTAACATCTAGCACTGATGAATTTCATTATATTCCCTATAGGATGTCTAACGATGTACACTATATTCCCTGTGGGACGTCTAGTGAAGATGAGATTTCATTATATTCCCTGTGGGACATCAAATGATGCACAATATATTCCCTGTGGGATGTCTAGTGAAGTTGAATTAAAAATCTGCTATAGTTCTTGTGGAACGTCTAGCATCGATGAATTTCGTTATATTCCCTGTGGGACGTCTAACGATGTACACTATATTCCTTATGGGACATCTAGTGATGATAAATTAAAAAATTGTTATAGTTCCTATGGAATGTCTAGCATTGATGAATTTCGTTATATTCCCTGTCGGATGTCTAACAATGTACACTATATTCCCAATGGGACGTCTAGTGAAGTTGAATTGAAAATCTGCTATAGTTCCTATGGAATGTCTAGCACTGATGAATTTCATTATATTCCTTGCAGGACGTTTAACGGTGTACACTATATTCCCTGTGGGACGTCTAGTGAAATTGAATTGAAAATCTGTTATAGTCCTTATGGAATGTCTAACAATGATGAATTTGAAAGTTTATGTCATAACTGTTATGCAGTACATAACATAATGAAGGTTATGACTACTGTGTAGCACATAGTATAATCATTTGAAATTCATATCATAACTACTGTGCAACATATGAATCCTTTGATTGAAATGATGCATGTAAAATGTAAAAAATGAATTCTATAATCTTGTTATGTATTCTATACTTGATAGAAAATTCAGAGTCACTGATTGATTATGTAGTTTTAAATAATTCAAGGAATTATTAACTTGATGAATGTCATGATTTAATTAGGAACATATTCCTAATCAGAATGCAATTATGGACCAAACTGCAAGAAAGAAAAGATGAAATGTAAGTAAATTGGAAGGATTAAAATTAATATTTTTGATTTTATACATCCTTTCCATTCCTTTTGTCGATCACTTCCCTTCTTTTCCTATTCTTTTCTTCTTTTTTCCTTCAAATTGATTTTGATTTTTCTTTTCTTGATATCTTGACCATTTGTCGTTCGATTTGCAATCCGTCTGATCCTATGGCCTCCTCGTCACATGGACAACATGAAGGAGTTAAGACTTCTGAACATCAAAGGATTCTACCTCCTCATTTTCCTAAAAAATGATCTTGGACTTTAAAAAGACTCAACTATCTTTTCTTTGACTCATTTACATACCCACATGTGCAGAGATGTGGGTAATGAGGTAACTTTTCTTGCTTTTATTTATTTCTGCAAAAATATCACTTGTATAATTAGTAATCAGAGTTAGTTTCAGAGTAGAGATTGACATGTATATTAGTCAGAAATTAACATGAAAATGTATGATAAAATTGAAATTAAACTCTGAAAATATGAAATTTAGCCTCTAGGTTGTCCAAATGACTGATCAGATTTCTTGAATTCTAGTCGGAATTCCAAATTTTTTGATTGGCCAGGCTAATGCCGATCGGTATAGTAGATTGTCGATTGGCAATATGGAATGCCGATCGACATTTTAGATTACTGATCAATTTTTTGAATTAATTAATTAATTAATTAACTAATTAAATCCTTTAATTTAAATTCTTTGATTAATTAATTAATCTTTTAATTATTAATTATTATTTTGAAATTAAAATAGCATCCGATGAAGTTCATGGGTTGTTTTAATCTAGCTCGAGAATTATTTCATGGATTGCTAGGTGACACATCTGATTTCGGCCTCTGAATTCAAGCATTTTATTATTACACTTCTGACTGTTCAAGGCTGGTCTGATCATTACTCTTTGTTTGCTTTGATCAAGCGATGGATGGATACTACCTACACTTTTCATACTCGTGTGGGTGAGCTGACCGTTTCACCTATAAGTTTCTCTAATATCACCGAGATTGCCTTTAGAGGATCCCTAGTTCCATTTGATGTCAGCTATTGTAGTCTTTCAGAGCATAGATGGAGTCAATACGTTCGAGATTGATTGGGTTCGCTCCAACGTGGAAGAATCAAAAGAATGTTCTTCTTTCATCCTTAGTTGAGGGATTTAGACGCCTTCTTATTTCTACTCCTCATCAGGCCCCATCAGAATAGACCCTCTTTTGTGAGATCGATCATGAGGTCAGTATTGCTCTGTTAGGTCCTTTTCATGACTTGGATCGAGTTGCCACACTAGATTGGGGATCTGCTGCACTCGCTTATATTTATTACAAACTGGACATTGTCTATAGAGGTGCTATCACAATGTGTGGCTTCTGGCACGTCTTGCATGTATTTTCTCCTTCCTTTGATATATATAGTTTTTCTTTTCTTTGCCTTTTTATGATATGTTCTCTTTCTTCCAGATCTAGAGCGTAGAGATTGGGATGATTTAAGGCTTTAACGCTATCAGTTCTAATAGGACCTTTCCTCTGATGATGAGATGGGGTTCTTCCCACCTTGCTAGCAATAGAAATACTTTGCAGATTTATCATGATTAGCTGAACACTATCAAGTGGCACCTAGTAAGAAAAAAAATAAAATCATTAGTATGTTATAGTTTAATAGAGATTAGACTTAATTTACATAAATTATAGATAAACTCTGATTGGTTGGAGGGTGCTGAGGACATCCAACGATATGATTTCATGGCAGCTGCAGTTTGCCTTAAGCCTATGAGGATCTTACTCTGTAATTATGGTTGTTTGATGTGGTATTTAGGGGAGCGAGTGTGTTGTTGGTCTTCTAGCCCTTCTTGATGTCGCATTCCATCTTATGTCCCTTCCTCTATGCTCCAAAGCTCGCATCTTATAGGTTCAAAGCTAAGGGATGCACTACAGGGATATGCTTCAGATTTTCTTGAGTGTTCTTAACATTATCAGCAGTTTATTTGTGAGAGCCTCTTGGAGCATGTTCCCATTGACGATAATGAGGTAATTTCTCATTATTTTAGCTTTTACTTTTAGAACCTATAAATCACTCCTTTTCTTTACAGTTTGAGGAGGTTCGTTCTTCTATTGATGTAGATGAGGAGACTGAGATTGCTCCAGAGACTGAGACTATTCCTAATCCTGAGACCGGCCCTAAGACTGAGAGATTTGAGTCCAGGCCTAGTCCTCAGCATGTTGGGACTAGCCGTGATGGGGCCTTTGTCGGTGCTACGCTTAATGATGTCTCTCTTTCATACAAGTCTATGTTCTACTGGGCTCCCACTATTCAGGCTCCAGTTGAGCAGTAGATGCAGTTTGAAGATGCTCAGCTTCCTAGCTTTTATCCACTAGATGCTTCTCATGTGAGTCCTTTTTCTTTATTTCTTATATGGATCTGTACACTTGACATTGATATTAGTAAAATTTTACAAAATAGGTTCCCCAAACATAGGTAGAGTATCTATATGGACTTGCCTCGTCTCAGAGATTATTCATGATGCAGGTTATAAACAGTTGGCAGGTAAGCGTCTACACTGAGAAAATGCACAATGTATGCATGATATGCATATGATATGATGTTTTCTGTGTATGTAGAGCTATTCCAACCGTCTAGAGTAAGAGAACGAGATGCTTCGCTGACAACTTGCAGACTTGGGCTTTGATCCGTACAGCGTTGGGACTTCATCTGCCAAACCTCTAGACACTTATCATCATGATGACCCTACCAGAGGATGGATCCCATGGCCTGATACCATAGCTTGAGATGAGTGATTTAAAATTTTTGTATTCCTGACTTTCTACGTGCCTATATCTGACTATTCTCTATTGTACTACTATTTTTTATTCATGCACTATCTTGAACACTGTTAGATAGAACTGAAATAGTGTTTGCATGTTAACAGATTTTTTTTTCCAGTCTCTTTTTTTTAACTTTTTTTTAAATAAATAACTAATTAAAAAAATATAGTTAATGAACATTATCCTTTTTAATCAATTATCCATTTATCTTAATCCTTTTCCAAAATGGATAATACTAGATAGATAAATAATTAAAAGACTGGATTATCTTCCCAATTATCTATTTATCCCTATCCTTCTCAAATTCTATCACCTTATTCATATCTTTCTTTGCTAGCAGAATCCTTTTCCCATATAAACTCATCTTATTTCCCTATATAAGACCATACAAGGGGCATTCTCCTTCATTCTCTACACCCTCATCATGACTCAAGCATCTCTCTAAACAATGAAGAAATCTTTTAGAAGTCTCAATGGCGATGATTGGAATAAGCTTCAACCTTTCCATATCAAATCCCTAAAATATCTTTAGCACCTGACTATCAAAAACAATCTCCTACATATTGCTGATACCTTCTGGGATGTCAAGGACCATGTATTCAAGTTTAATGAGCAAGAGCTTTGTCCAATGGTTGAAGAGTTTGCTGCTATTCTAGGATGTACATTAGACTTGACTACTATGATAGCCCTTCCTAATTTGGAGATGCAGTTTCCTGGCATATTGGTTGCTTTCTTTGATTTGCCCCCAGATGATATTTACATGTATGCACATAATCCTGGGACCATCAATCTTTCTTCTCTAATCACCGTCTGTGGGACTTGGGACAAGAACACTGCTTCTTGGACTAGAACAATTGCTTTCTACTTATATGCTCAATTTTTGCTAGTTTCTCATCATGGTGGTGCTGATACATGCATTGTCAGTATTTTGGAATAGGTGGAGCTTGGAGCTAACCCTATGCCAGTTATCCTTGCTGAGACCATCGTTGGGCTAAACAGTTTTAAGACTCATAACCATTTTTCAGGCAGTTTACTTCTTTTTTAGGTATGTAACCAAAACTTTTATTTATTTTATTTTGCCTTAATTTTTGCCCAAGCTACCCTTTTGGGTTTTTAGCTTAGCAGGCTTGCCTTAACTTTTGCCTAAGCTGCCCTTTCGGGTTTTTAACTTAGCAGGCTTTTATTTTATTATTCTTATACCTTTTTTTTTAGAGATTTGGTTACAAGAAAAGCTGAGCTTGCTTGATGTACCCTTTAATCCTTTGACTTATCAACCTTATCAGCTACAATCTCATCCTTTAAAAATGATGGAAAAACATTCTATGGACCAATGGGTTGACTGGTTAAAGAAGATTTTAGATGCTGTGATCACATGGGTATGCCCTTAGTGGAGATTGAAGTTCATGACTATTGAGTTGTATGATCACTGTGTTCCTATTACAAGGCTGCACTTCTCTACCTTTTTTACCCTTTTACGCCTTTATCGTCAGTATGGTTGCCCTCAGTTCATCATTATTGTGCTAATTGACTTTAAAGGGTTTCCTTTGAGACAAGATTCTCTGGATAAGATTAGGAGCTTGTGGCCTTATAGAGCTCTTAAATGGAACATGCACCTGGATGTTGATGTGACTACTGATGATGATTACAAAACTTGGGTTGTTATCCAATAGACAGAACCACCAGGATTTGCTAAGTATAAGAGGACTCAAGCTTTGTATGATGAGTCATAAAGGAAGAAACAAAGACATCACTGGATAGAATGGTCTCATAGAGCTAGTCTTAGGCTTTCTTATGTTTTGTTTTCCTTTCAAGGACCTATGCTTTGTAATAAAGAAGGACATGCAAAGTTTAACAAAACTTCAATTTCAATTTCATTCATTAATTAGGGCCAAAATGAGTACATTTAATACATCATATGACATAACTCCTATTATCATCTAGTCCTCATGGATTTTCTAACTGAATATTTTTCGCTCTCATTTTATTTCCCTAATTTTTGCCTGTCAGCCCTTTGTGGGTTTTCTAAATAGCGGGAATGTCTTGACTTTTGCCTGACTAGCCTTTTCAAGTTTTCTAGCCAGTGGACTTTATTTTCTTTATTATACTTTTATTCATATTTTTTATAAGTAGTACTTCTTAAGGCGATCTAGATTAACAAGTTCCATGAACTCATTTCCTTTAAGATATGATATCTTATAAGCTCCTTTAGGTAGGATCGATTTGACCAAGTACGATCCTTCCCAATTTGGTCTAAATTTACCTCTTAGATCAAACACTATGGCTCTAAACTCTTTAAGCACCATATCTCCAACTTTGATCTTCCCAGGCTTAACCTTCTTGTTGAACGCCCTTGATATCCTTCTCTGATATATCTAAGTATGGAATAGAGCATCCATCCTTTTCTCATCTAGAGATATGAGATGATCATATCTTTTATGCGCTCATTCATTCTTAGTTATTTTATCTTCCATGACTACTCTTAAGGACTTAATCTTAGTTTCTATGAGTAAAACTGCCTCACAACCATATGCCAATGAGAATGGTGTTTGGTGGTTCTAGCTGTAGTCCTATATCCCCATAAGGCAAAAGGAAGATATTTAGACCAATCCTTATAAGTTTTAACCATCTTAAAAAGGATTTTCTTGACATTTTTATTAGCCGCTTCCATTGCTCCAATAGCTTAAGGGTGATAAGGTGAAGATTTATGGTGTTTAATCCTATACTTTTGTAATAATTCTGCTGTTTCTGCTTGAAACTGAACCCCATTATCTATCACAATATGATGTGGAACCCTATATATGTAGATAAGGCTCTTCTCGATGAATCGTGTCATTTGTTTTGCTTTCAGAGTGTTGAAAGATTTTGCCTCTACCTATTTAGAGAAGTAATCGATTGCCACCACTATGTATTTATGCTCGTTTGATGCTGTCGGTCTTATTTCTCCTATGATATCAATTCCCCATGCTGTAAAGGGCCAAGGAGATGATAAACTATTCAACATTGTTGGAGGCATGTGACTAAGATTCCTATGGATTCGACATTTATGGCATTGTCTTACTGTCTTGATACAATCCTTTTCTATAGTCATCCAATAGTACCCTTGTATGATTATTTTCTTAGCTAGTATTATCCCATTCATATGACAATCGCATATTCCTGCATGAATTTTTTTCATCACCTCCTCAGCTTCATCTTTCTTGAGACATTTGAGCTGCCTCCCATTCGGCCTTCTTTTGTATAAGACTCCATCATGACTTGCATAGTTACATGCAAGAACACAAAGAGCATATCTTTCCTTTGAGGCTGCTTTGTTTGGATAAATTCCTTCTTTAATGAATCTCTAGACATCATAAAACCAAGGCTTTTCTTCAAGACACGGTGCTTTAGACTTCATGATCACTAAAGGTTTCATGGCCAAACCAGTTGCATTATCCCACATTGAAAAGAGTGTTGCCAGTGTATCTGCCATCTGATTATCATCTCTGGATAGATGGATAAAGAGACATTTAGTGAAATTATTCATTAAGGTTTCAAATAGCAGATATAAGGCTTCAACTTTGCCTCTTTTACTTCCCATTCTTTATTAGCTTGACTGATGACTAACATTGAATCCCCATAAACCAACAAATATTTTGCTCCAGCTGCCACAACTGCTTTAACTCCATAGATACATGCTTTGTACTCGACCATGTTGTTTGTGACCTTAAAATCCATTTTTTTTGCCATTGGTATGGTTTCTCCTTCCGGTGTAACAAGAATTACTCCCAATCTAGCTCCTTTGTTGTTTACAACCCCATTGAAGTAAATTTTCCACTCCCGGTGCTCTACAAGTACTAAGTTCTCATATGGAAACTCCAAATTCCACTGTTCTTCACCTTCGATCGCATTCTAAGCTAATAATTCTGCTACTGCTCTTCCTTTGATTACCTTTGTAGTAAAGTAATGTACTCTATATCAAATTTAGTTAAGAGTACTAACCATTGAGACATTTTTCCATTTAGAGCCGATGCTTGAAATATATACTTTAGAGGGTCTATTCTTGAAATAGCTTGAACCCTATAAGATTGAAAATAATGCCTTAATTTCCTCGTAGCCCAAATTATAATCAAACATGTCTTTTCTACTAAATCATATTTTTCCTCATATGGTAGAAACTACTTGCTCAAGTAGTATACTGCGTGCTCTATTCCATCTGACCTTTCTTGTGCTAACATTGCTCCCATTGCATCCTCTTCTAAAGCCAAGTACAAAATTGATGGCTTACCCAGTCTAGGTGGTTTCAGAACAGGTGGATTAACAAGATACTCCCTGATTTTATTAAAAGCTTTCTAACAATCATCATTTCACTTAACCGGCTAATCTTTCCTTAAGAGCTTAAAGATAGGGTCACAAATATTAGTGAGTTTTGGAATAAACCTACTAATATACTGTAACCTGCCAAGGAATCCTCTTACTTCTTTCTTCATCTTCGATGCTGACATTTCCTGGATAGCTTTTACTTTATTCAAATCCACTCTAATTCCCCAGTTGCTCACTATATGCCTTAACAGCTTCCCTGAAGTAATCGTAAAAATGCACTTCTTCGAGTTGAGTCTCAGGTTGTACCTCTTAATTCAGGCCAAGAACTTGTCTAAGGCTTCAAAGTATCCTCCTCTTATCTTTAATTTGATCATCATGTCATCCACATACACTTCAACCTCCTTATGCATCATATCATGGAAAAGTGTAGTAGCGGCTCTTTAATGAGTTGCACCTGCATTCTTCAGTCTGAAAGGCATCACCTTGTACCAATAGGTCCCCCATTATATGATGAAAGTTGTCTTAATCTTGTCCATGATTGCCATCATTATCTGGTTGTACTTAGAAAATCCATCCATAAAAGAATACATTGCATTTGCTGCAGCACTATCCACTATTACATTAATGTGAGGTAACGGGAAGTCATCTTTTGGACAGGTTTTGATCAGATCCCTAAAATCTACACACATCTGTACTTTTCCATATTTCTTAGGAACATGTACTATGTTTTCTAGCCATTGAGGGTAGTTTACTACTTCTAGAAAGTTAGCCTGTATTTACTTGGCAATTTCCTCCCTTATCTTTTCTATCCATTTTGGTCTTAATCTGCCCAATTTCTGTTTAATTGGCTTGGTTTCTGGATGAGTTGGAATGTGATGCTCTGTTATTTCCCTATCCAAACTTGGCATGTCTTCATAAGTCCAAGTGAATACTACCTTTTTTTTTGTTAATATTCTCTCAAAATTTTTCCTCTCTTCAAGAATTACATCATGTGATATAGAAATGTTCTTTGGATTATCATTTGTGCCCATGTTAAATGAATCAAATTGAATTGAATTAATGTCAAACATGCATGACCAATCAAAATTATAATGCACAGAACTATCAAGATGCACATCACACAAGTAAGCAAAACCAACATTCATGTCATTGACCATAGGGAAAACAACATCCTTATCCGTATAAAGACTGGATGTTATTACATTAGTTTCTTTATAAAAAAACATCAATAAAAATATCAGTAATGACAGTAGCTAAGTCCTCGGGTGGTTCCTCCTCAAGTAGTAGACACATCAGCTCCTCAACAGCATCATCACCCATCCTTTCAATTACTTCCTCTTTGTTGCTGGCTACTAGGTTTTCCACAATCTACTCCTTGAAGATATCAAACCCAAGGACATCCTTTCTAGCCATGTTAATAGATTCTTTGGTGCCCGAATAATACTTGCCCTCCCCTGGCTTGATGAAGTTCTCACTTAGTGGTCTAATTCTTCCTAAGGGCTTATTTCTTTTTTCTTTCTCCTTGTTCTTTGCTCTTCTACTAGCTGGTCTTACCTCAGTATATCCCAAATCCTTCGTATGGTCCTGGGTCTTAATGTTTGGGGGCCTAGACTTCCTTGTTCATTCTTTTTGAGCCCTTGTCCAAGTCGATAATTCATGCTTTCCATCATTTTTACAACCCTGGGATCTATCCCATCAAATATTCCAATAACTTGAAAACCAAGCGGAACACACACTTGCTTCTGTTTATCAAGTATAGCTGCCACAACTGCATTAGTTCCATCTTCTATTGTCATGACATCTCCTTTATGTGGGAATTTTATTTTCTGGTGCACAGTTGAAGGTACTCCTCCCAGGACATGAAACCACGGCCTTCCCAATAACATGGCATAGGTAACAGGGATGTCCAGTATAGTAAATTCAACAGTCGACTCTACGGGCCTTGTTTTGACCAAAGCCTGAAATGTTCCCTCCACATTCCTAGTACTATCATCATAAGCTCTGATTATGAGGTTTGAAACTGTCAAGTCATCTACTTTTGGACCTAGATTAGGCAGGATCTTTAGCGGGCATACATTTATAACTGAACCATCATCCACCATTATAAAGTTGGTTCTCCTCCCTTTTACTTCAGCTAGGATAAATAATGCACCTTGTTATGGTTTCTTCCCTCTAAAGGCAAGTCATCATCTGAGAATGTTATCAGCCCATGTTTCTTTTCTATCACCTTTGCTATTGTAGCCTTAGGCATAGCTGCCATTTCAATGATTATATTCGATAAAGCTTTAACTAGAGCCCTTCTATGATTACCCGAATGCAACAGTAATTCCCAGATGTTCACATTCACTTTACCTTCTTGAGTTGTTCCAAGATCAGGTCTTCTTTCTATCCTTCCTCTACTTCTGCATCTTCTTTTTCTTCCCTTTCTACAACCCTTTCATTTTGCTTTTTTACTGTCTGGTAATTCCTCCCACTTTTATACATCAACTTTAGTGGGCTTTTCTTCATCCGAATCATACCAAATGTCCACGGCCCCAATGATCCATTCCCTTTTCTTGTTCTTCTAAACTTCCACTATGCATGTTTCTTTTCCTTTCAACTCCCTCAGCTTGTCCATATGTTTGCTTAGCAACTCTTTAACCCCTTCTTCGAACAATTCTAGGTTAAGAATTCATCTTCTTCAAACTCATCACCCTATCCTGTCAGCACGATCTCTTCCATGGGTATATCAATAAAGGTGGGCTTAGAGTAAAAAACTTTGTAATCAAATTTGCTCGAAGGCTACCCCAATAAATCCTCTATGCCTCTTAATAACTATGCAGGAGTTTCAATTTCAATCTCTCCTTTTACCAACTCATCTTCAAACTTGTCATCCCATCCTAAGGGTGTGATTGAATCAATAGGAATATCAGTAGAGGGTGGCTTGGAATATAACACTTTGTAATCAAATTTTCCCGAGGGTTCTCCCAGAAAATCCTCCACTCTTCTAGGGGGCTTAGGAGATTTCTCAATGTTTGCAAGGTTTAGATTCTCAAAGGAGTCTAGCACTTCTTCTTCACTAACTCCCGAGTTGATCATCATAGTGGCTGGTGGTGGAACATTTTGATAGACTAGGAAAGGGTTATTTTTGGTGTTTGGGTTGGAATTGGATTTCTCAAGGTCGATGATTTTTCTAGAGTCTATCAGGTTTTGGATTTCATTTTTTAGGCGAATGCAGGTATTTGTGGAATGGCCAACTACTTGATGAAAGTTGCAGTAACTGTTTGGATCATAGCCTAGGACATTTGGATTTGGGGGTTTGGAAAAGGTCAAGGGTCAGAGTATGCCTTTTTGGATTAGTCTCTCTAGGACTTTGGAGAGTGGTTGATTAAAATTGAAGAGCCTTCTAGGTTGCTAAACTATGTGTACCTCTACAATTCAGCTAGTACTTCCTTGTTGTATGCCCGTAGTTGGATAGTTTCAAGTTCCTGTGCCTGTAGCAGTTTTCTTTTTCTCACTCTTAATTTCCTCAGCTTGTAACCCATCATCATATAAATCCACAAAGGTTTTGGGATTCATCATCTGTAGCCTCTCGACCAAATTAGGTGACACATTACAAACTATCATTCTAACTGGATCCTTCTTAGCAAGCTTATTTTTCATCATCCCTGCTTTATTCATGAAATGAGTTAAGAAATTAGACTTATTTGATTTCTGTTTAGTTAACTCTAGATCCCTGATGGATACCTCCAACCTGGTATTATAATTATATTATTTCAAAAAAGCATTACACAGTTCTTTCTAGTCAGCTCTAATAGACTTTTCTAACCCATGGTACTAGTTCACAACCATTTCTTGTAGGGACAACACAAACAACCTAGTGACTACCGCTAGAGGTACTTTTGTAGTGCTCATAGTTGTAGTGTATTGACTCAAGTGAATTCTAGGATCTCTTCTCCCATCAAACTTCTGCAGTTGAGGCATTTTAAACTTGTTAGGCAACTTGTCACCATCCATTTACAACATATCATCAAAGTCAAATGAATACCTCATGTCTTGTCCTCTAATCAACTCTTCCATCTTGGACATTTTCTGAGTCAGTACTTGCATCTGCTTGGACTCAAGGTCTTGAACCAATTCAAGTGATTCTCTCTTCACCTTTTCTACTATGTAGTTTTCAACATCTTACAGTCTCACATCAGTAGCAGGCACATTTCTAGTAGCGAGTTACCCCCCAGCATTGTTAGTAGCAGATGGAGGAGCAACAGGTGGAATAATAGTAACAGGTGGTTGTTCAAGTGCAAGGGGAGGCACAACAGTAACAGTAGGTTGCATTAGTCCAAATAAGGTCTGTCTTAGTTCATCTTGCATCATAGACCTTATTTCATCCATCAGAGCCCCCTTAATGTCTTCTATGGTCCAGTCCCCTCTTTGTTATTGTTCCATTTCTATATGCTCAGTTGGAATTGGTTCAGCTTCCAAATAGAGCGGGTTGATAGGGCTCCCCTCTAGTCTCTCCAGTTTATGAAGAACGCTTTGAGCTATAGACTTCGGACTTAGATCTATTCTGGTCAATCTCCCACCTCTTCATCCCTAGACACGAGAAGACCCAGATGAATCTATGATGGTTGTAAAACAAGGTGTTAGTATGATGCATGGACTATATGTATGCATGTATGCATGATGCTTATGTTTATGCAACAAATAGCAGGCAAGCAGGTAGCACTTAACAAGTATCAGGGAACATTCAATAAGCAACATGCAAGTAATCCTTCCAACCTTATTTCTCCTACACACGTATTCAATGGCGAGTTTCCTTTCCTAGGATTTTTAGTCTTGGCCTTCATATTAATAGGGGATATTAAGAGTCGACGTGCATGCCAAATCTCTCTTTAAAACAAAAAGCATAGAAACAACATTTCTAAATATAAAAGTCTAGCCTAATCCTTATTAGCCTAAATAAGCTTCAAAGGTATAGGCCTGGACTTTTATAAATAGAAATACCTCATGGAAATTCCAAAAAATAAGCATTTGGGTAAAAATCCTAGAGGAAGTAACTAGGCCATTATATGTGGTTAGGGTCCGGTGAAAAGTTAAGGTTCCTTCAACAAGATGCTCTCCATTATGGACTTTGAGTTACAAGCCAAGGTCAGAGGGGCCCAACATCCTTTACCAACTTAAGAGAAGATTACCCCCCTTAAGGACTTGGGTTACAGACTCTGGTTAGATGAGTCTGGTAATCTCTTTTGAACCGAGTTAAGGCTAAAAGTGATGGTTAGCCAATCTACAACTCCATAAAGCAAGTGGAATCATGGAATCATAAACCAACGCCATCGATTTAGTAGGGACATGTAGAATGAAAGCAAGAATAAAATAATAATCAATAAAATAATTCTAAAGAACACAACTAGAATCAATATCTCTTATCCCTAGTGGAGTTGCCACTATAGATGGCGGGGTTTAGCGCGCATCCAAGATTTTAACAACCGCGACACTGTTTAGTCTCAGGGCCTTAGAGAACACACTAACCACTATCATAAAGACATGGCGTGGAGATGAGGAGTCGCCACCCAGGGTAATAACTGGGATAAATTGAAAAGGTGGTACTCGATTCCCTAAAAGAAAGCTAGCACCATAACCATGAGATTCTAGATATAGAATACTAACTTCTCTTAGTCTTGTGTTCATTTAGAATAATTTTATAAATGATTATTTCATCCTCTAATTACATGCAATTTTATTAAACCCTAATTAACATCCATTTAATCCAAAAGGCAACAAGCCAATAAAATTACAAGTAAAAATGCATCAAAAAGGCAATGTCCCTATATCTAAGCTATGTTAATTTTATTTTATAAGTTAGCTAAATCTACATAATTTATTTACAAGTGAAATGGACTAAAGGTGGCCCTACATTTTTTTTATTAATTAGTGAGCCTAGATCTCTTTATTTTAGTTTGTCTAAGGAATGAGCTTAAGTCTATTCAATTTTAAAGGAAAGTTAAATTAATGGGCCTAAGTCTAACTTGGTTTTATTTTAAGTGAAATGTGGGCCTAGGTCTATTTATTTAAAAGAAATGAAATTAAATGGGCTGAGCTAAGTCTAAACAAGTTTTAACTATCTAAGTGGGCCTAAAATCTAATTAACTTAATGGGCCTAAGTTGATTTTAATCATTTAAAACCTTAAACCATTTTTAAGCCTATTCAAAGTGAGTTGGACCTAAGTGTGGGCTTAGGGCCCAAAACAAAATAAAAAAGCCTAAAAACATAAAAAAAAACATAAAAAAACATAGCAAAATCAAATTAAAACACATTCACATATGATTTCTAAAAAAATCCTAATTTAATTACATACAAACCCTAATTAACTAAAGCCACCATTAATTTTATAAAAGATTACCCAGTGAACCTAGTTTTACTAATTAATTTTAAAGTGCAGAAAATTAAATCTTTCACTATTCCCACTACTAGGGCTATTACAAACTACATACAAAAAATAAAATTAAACAATTGTACACCCATGAATTAAAAAAAACTACACATAATACCTATATACAAAATAAGAAAAAAAAACCTAAGTTCTACTGGAAAACAACACAGGTTCTTCCATGGCATTCCATGGACCTTTTGTTCGTCTAAACACAGGCTATATCCTCATTAATCCACATGCAGACATCAAAACAAAAAAACAAAAGTAATCAGATTAGTAATGAAATTGAATAATAAAAACAATAACGAAATAAAATAAAAATCATAAAAGAAAATAATAGAAAATAATGAAAAAGAAAAAAAAAACATTGATGATGTTAGATGTTGTGCAAATTCCCTTGAGATAGCCCCTTAGATTAGATTATCACCATTGAAATTGAATTATTGTTGATTTTGGACTGGAAAGGGCATTCTCAATAGCTTTTTTACGTAGTCAAGTTTTTTACGTTGTTCTCTCTGGTCTTCTCTTGCCGCTTAGGGTTTTTTCTCTCTATTTTTTTCAGTTTGTGTGTGTCTCCCTATCTCTCTCTATGAGTCTCTAAAAAAATCCTACCCCTCACACGCATGCAGACTCCTTGCTTTTTAATGCAAAGTTTGTATACTGACTTCCCAATTTTTTAGGAACACTTATCTCTCCCAAAACAAACTGATAAGGATTTTGATTTTTGAAAGTTACGTGTTTTGAATGTGTCAAAATCTTTTCCACATAAAAATAAAATTCAATTTTAACTAATCAAAACACTGAAAAAATGAAAAAAAAAACACGTGAAAATTTTAAAAAAATAGGGCTTTTATGCATCAGCATTGTGCAATGTCGATCGACATTTCACTAATGTCGATCGACATTTCACTAATGTCGATCAGCATTAAATGCCGACCCCCCCTTTTTTTTAACTTTTAATTACCAAAAGACCCCTGAAAAATTGACTTCCTTGCAATCAAATCCTAAAAAGCATTGCAATTTAGTCCTTAAAGTCTAGAAAATCGACAACCAAGTTCAAATTTTGAATAGATTTCATCATAGGGGCTTACGTCACAATTGTGCACAATTTCATCCTAAAATTGGGTGCTTAGAATAATTTATTAAATGAAGAATTAAAATTAAATTAATTAAAATTTATATTTGTCTTGCAAAATATATCATTTTTGTAATTAAGCTCTGTAAGTTATTTTTTACAATCAAGTTCTGTGTTCTAAAAACATTTTCAATCGGTCTTATCCATTAATCAAAATAATTTTTCATTAGTTAATTCTTAAAATAAAACTTTTTTTTACATTTAAGTCTTGAAACTATCATTTTTCATATTTTGAACAAATAAATTTTTTTTATTTATGACTTATTATATTATTAAACTTCTATAATAATTGTATAATTCACTAAACGATTTATGAATGTCACAACCCGAACACAAAGGGCATGTGACTGGCACTAAGGAATGAGAAATCATAAAGCTTGTAAAACCCGTAGTAAGCCTAAAAGAATGATCACAATAAAATATACCACTTTAAAATTTTTTTAAAAAATCCGGCAAATACAAATAACACTCCCTAAATATTCTTTAACCATTAAAACTCCACCACTCCACCACAACACCAAAATTCTACAGATGGAGATCGGATGCATGGTTTATGGTTATAGACTCCTAATGACAAGAGGCACGCACTAGAAGTAACTGTGCCATCTGAAAGCCATTAGAACAGTGCAAAATAGAGGTAGAATGGATGACAAATCTAAGCCAAAGCTGCATGTTTCTAGGTAGTTTCTCATAAATTAAAAGCTATTGTAGAGTATAAGAGAGTGGGAAGAATCTGTGGTTCAAATTTGGCATCGATTGGAGGTCATTTGGTTGGTTGATAGAGGAAAAGAAAATTTTTGATATCAAAAGATAATTTACCACCCAAAATATCAAAGCTCCCAATGATGCCCCTTTTTTCCCCCCATTCTGCAAATCACATTCCCTCCATTTAACCACACCCATTGCCATGTGTCCTTTCCTCACTTGCTTTTTTTTATAAATATAATAATATTAATAAAAAATAATAATAATAACATAATAATAATAACAACAACAACAAAAACAATAATAAGTACAATGATAATAGTAATAATAATATAATTAATAACTGCACAAATTCAGGTTATTGCATTCTCCCCCCCCCCCCCAAAAGAAAATTTGTTCTCGAATTTTACTTCAATATTGAAATAGGTAGTGGTGTTGCCTTTACATATAAACCTCCATCTCTTAAGTGCAATCTTCCACTGCATGGTTACTCTATTGTACCTTCACCATAGGAATTTCTTTGGTACATGGTTGGTGAAATTGTCAATGCATGATTGCCATTGGGTACTCTTTATGTGTCAAATCTTCACTAAGCTCCACTATAGGTGGTTGAAGAACATATGAATTATCGAAGATGTACTTCCTCAATGTCGAGACATGGAATACTGGATGAATCCACAACAACTCTGGTAGCAACACCAGTCTGCAGGCCATATCACCAACTCTTGAACGAATCTTAAAGGGTCTAATATACCTTGGAGCTAACTTGCCCTTCCTACCAAATCTCATTACTCCCTTCATTGGAGACACCTTGAAAAACACCATGTCTCCAATAGAAAATGATACATCCTTTCTCTTAGGATCACATAGCAAATCTATTAACTAAAAGTAGTCTCCAACCTCTGTTAGGTGAGAGGAACTTTCTGTGAAGTCACTTGCACCAATTATGGGCCTATTTTATGTCTCTCTCTAACTTCCCAACACAAAGGTGATGTATAGTTCCTTGTATATAATGCTTCATATGGAGTCATTCCAATACTTGCATGATAACTATTATTATATGCAAATTCAATCAAAGGCAAGTGTAAATCCCATTGATTGCCAAAGTCTATCAAACATATCCTTAACATTTCTTTTAATGTCTGAATGGTCCTTTCTAACTGACCATCTATTTGAGAATGAAACAACATACTGAAGTAAAGTCTCATACCCAATGCCTTATGCAACTCTTGCCAAAAGACCTAAGTAAAAATGACTCCTCTATCAGACATTATACTCTTTTTATACCCCATGGAGGTAAACAATTCAATTAATATATAACCTTGCTAACTTGTCAGTATAGTTTGTCTTTCTAATTGGCAAAAAGTGAGTTGACTTGGTTAGTCTATCAATTATCACCAAATAGCATCATAACCTTCAGTTGTACGAGGAAATCCAATCATGAAATCTATAACAATCATATCCCACTTCCATTTTGAAATGTGCAATTATTGCATCAATCCTGAGGGCCTCTGATGTTCTAATTTCACTTGCTGACATATAAGACACCTAGATACAAATTCAATAATGTCTCTTTTCATCTCATTCCATCAATATGTATCTTTGAAATTATGATACATATTGGTAGAACCCGAATGAACACTATAAGTAAAAAAGTGAGTTTCCTTTATGATCTCTTCTTTAAGCTCATCCATATCTAGCACACACAATGTAAGCACCCAATTTCACAATGATTTGAGTTTGTAAATGACAGAGGACCCGATAATGAAAATTGACTGTGAAATTATATTTATTGGATATGATTTATTGGTTTTTAAATAAATTATAAATTATTTTCATTTTTTCATTCTATTTTAATTTTATTTATTTATTTATTTTTTAGGACTTACATTTAAATTTCATTTTTAATTATTTCTTTAAAAAAGAGTTTTAAAAAATAGAAAATTAAAAAAAAAATAGCATCGAAAATGTATATTTCCAATTGGAAATCTATATTTTCGATCAGAAATCTACACTTCCAGCCGACACTCTACAATTTTTTATTTTTTATTTAGTATTTATTTTATTATTATTTTGTTTTATTTTACTTTTATACTTAGTTTTTATTGGTTGTTATTTTTATTTTATTAGATAAATATATTCATAAATTTGTTTTATATTAGATAAATAACAAAAAAATATTTTATTTGACTTTTATCTTGAACCTAACGTAGGGTTACAGGACTATATTTCTATATATTTATGATTTTCCTTTCACAAGGGGGAGGCTCCTAGGGTTTTATGATTTTTTCATATACTTTTCTGATTCTTAGGGGAGCCATAATACACACACTTGGATTTTTTTTATATGCTTTTCTTTAATTTTTTGCCAAAAATCATATCAAATAAACTAAAGCCACAGACAAACACAATAAAAATCACAAACTTTCATCAACGGTCATCATCCTTCTGAGGGAAATCAATACTGCATCTCATTCTCAAATCTTCTTCTCCTTCTTTTTTTATTTGTATTTTATTTTTATATTTAATTTTTTATTATCATTATTATTATTATTCTTAATTATTCATTGACTAATTTATTTATTTTTCTTGATAGATAGGGTGACATGAATTCACTATGGAGAACTCGTAAAGATCTATAGACTGTCATGGATTAAATTTTGTATTTGAACATAGTTCTTATGGTTTCTAGGCATTTTATTTATTTTTTGTTTTTTATTTTATTGATTGTTTTATTTTGTATTTTTTAGTTTTTTTTTTATTTTTTTGGATTGTATTAATTTTTATTTTCTTATAATTTGTAGTATATCATTATAATAGCCCCGTTGTAGGAATAGTGGAATCTTTTGTATGCATCATGTGTTTTATTTTAATTGGTTAGTAAAATTAGGATTTTAATTGGGTGATTAATTAAAATTAATGGCTATAGAGATAATTAGAGTTTTTAATTAAAATTGAATTAGACTTAAATGGATAGAATCATGGTTGCTTGTTAATTATTTTATTATTTAATAATTTATTGTTTGAGGTCATTTTAATTAAATGAGGTTCTTTAGAAGAAATAATTTAATTACTTGTTTGATCTTTTATTTGATTATTTTGGTATCTTTTTATATTTTTGGGCCTTAAGTCCATGTTAGGCTCTAACCTCTTTAATTAATTTTAGGTCTAAGTAATTCTTTTTGGCTCATTTTTAATTAACCCATCTCATTTAATAGGTTATTAATTAATTAGGTCTAGATTTCAATTAATTAAAATGCATTTTGGGCCTATAATTAATTAGAAATTAGTTTAGAGATAACTTAGGCCTATTTAGTTAACTAGATATAAGCCCACCTAGTTTAATTTAATTAATTTAGACTTAACTCATTAAATTAAAGCCTTTTTCATAACTTGTAGATTTAAGATTACCTTAGAATTAAAATATGTAGAATTAGGCCCACTGATTTAAACACTTCATAACTTGTCAATTTAGGCTCATTTTAGAATTAAATTAAGTAGACTTAGGTTCACTTAATTAAAATTAAATAGTCATTAGGCTCATTAGTCTTTAGGGTCACATGTAAATTAAAACATGTAGATTTAGCCCATTTAATTAAAATCAATGTAGATTAGGCTAACTTAGGGATTGTGAACTTAAATGAATGCATTATTTACATGTACTTTTTATGATTAGTTTGCCTTGAGTTAATTGTTTAAATAAGGGTTTATACAAAATTGCATGTAAATAAAGGATAAAATAGTAATTCATAAAGTAATTCTAAAAGAACATGAGACTGGAAAAAGTTAGTATTCTGTACCTAGAATCTCCTGATTATGGTGCTAGCTTTCTTTTAGAGAATCGAGTACCACCATTTTTAATTTTTCCCAATTATCTCCTTGGGTGGTAACTCCTCATCTCCACACCATGTCTTTATGATAGTGGTTAGTGTGTTCTCTAGAGCCCTGAGCTCAAACAATATCGTGGTTGCTAAAATATTAGATGCGCGTTAAACTGGGTCTACAGTGGCGACTCTATTATGTATAAGAGATACTGATTTTCTACATATGTTCTTTAGAATTATTTTATTAATTATTATTTTATTCTTGCATTCATTATGCATGTCCATATTAATCAATGGCATTGGTTTATGGTTCCATGATTCCACTAGCTTCATGGGATTATAGATTGACTAAGCATCACTCTTAGCCTTAACTCAATTCAAGAGAGATTATCAGGCTTATCTAACCAGAGTTTGTAATCCAAGTTTTAAAGGGGGGGTAGTCTTCTCTCGAGTTTACAAATGATATTGGGCACCTCTGACCTTAGCCTATAACTCAAGTCTTAAAAGAGGGCATCTTACTAAAGGAACCTTAACCTTTTCATTAGACTCATCTCATATAGTGGCTTAGTAACTTCCTTTAGGATTACCCAAATTGCTTATGTTTGTTGCCATGAGGTATTTTTATCTATAAAGGCCCAAGCCCGTACTTTAGAAGCCCATTTGGGTTAATAAAGATTATATTATACTATCATGCTTTTACTACTTTAAGAGATATGACATGAGTGTCGGTGCTTGATATCCCTTATTAATATTAAGGCCAAGACTAAAAATTCAAGGAAAAGAGACTCGCCATTGAATATGTATGTGGGAGGAATAAGCTTGGAAGGATATTGTACACTTAATTGTTACTTATTGCATAGCATGTGCATCATGCATACATACATGCATGCATTTCATGCATCATACTAACAATTTCTTTTTCAACCATTATAGATTTATTTATATCTTCCTATGTTTGGAAATGGAGTAGTAGCATATTAGTGAGAACTGATTTGATTCCAAAATCAATAGCTAAAGAGATCCTTCATAGTTTGGAAAAGAGCCCTATCAACCTGTTTTACCTAAAAGACCAACTCAAACAGAAGAGATGGAACAACAACAAAAAGGAAATTAGACCCTATAAGACATTAAGGGAGCTTTGATGGATTACATAAGAGCAATGATGAAAGATGAATTAACACAAGCTCTGGCTAGACTAATGTCATCACCTATTGTGGATGCACCACCCGGTAACAATGATAATGTTGTAGGGGAAACCTTTAAACACTGCTAGGAATGTACCTACTATGAAAATGAAATTGGAGGATGTTGAAAACTACATGGTTAAAAAAGTGAAAAAGGAATCACTTAAGCAAGTTCAAGAGCTAGAATCCAAGCAGATGAAAGCATTGACTTAGAAGATGTCTAATATGGAAGAATTGATGAAAGGACAAGGCATCATATATTCATTTGACTTTGATAATGTGATGCAATTCAAATAAGATAAGCTACCTGATAAGTTCAAGATGCCATAACTATAGAAGTTTGATAGTACTTAAGACCTAAGGATCCAACTTAGTTAATATACAACCACTATCAGCACCACTAAGGCTCCTTTATATATAGTTACCAAGTTATTTGTAGTATCCTTGGAGGGTATGGTTGTTAATTAGTATCATGGGCTAGAGAAGTCTATCTGAGTTGACTGGAGAGAATTATGTACTACTTTTTTAAAATAATATAACCATAATACCAGGCTTGAAGTGTTTATTAAAGATTTAGAATTGATCGAGCAGAAGCCTAATGAATCATTTTCAGATTTTATGACTAGATTAATAAATAAGGTAGGATTAATGAAAAATAAGCTTGCTGAAAAGGATTAAGTTAGGATGATTATTCAAAATGTGTCACATAATTTAGCTGAAAGGTTGTAAATGATGAACCCTAAGACATTTTTAGACCTTTATGACAATGGGTTACAAGCTAAGGAGATTGAAAGTGAGAAAAAGAAGATTACTAAAAGCACTAGAGCAAGAAACTACCTAACTGGGGGCACACAATAAGGAAGCACTAGCCAGATTATAAAAGTGCATGCTATTCAACAACCAAGGAGATTCTCCAATTTTAACCAACCTTTGTCAAAAGTCCTATAGTGCCTAATGCAAAAGGGCTTACTTTAACCTTTACCTAATCCAAACCCACTAAACCCAAACACCTTAAGCTATAACGCAAAGAAGGACTACAAATTCCATTAAAACCTCCAACACTCCATGGATAATTGTATCCAACTCAAACATGAAATCCAAAACCTTATAGATTCCAGAAAGATCATAGACCTCGAAAACCTGAGCACTAGAAATAATCCTTTCCCAAACTACTGAAATGTACTACCCCTAGCTACTATGATGATCAACTTAATGAGAAAGAAGTTCTAAACTAATTTGAGGATTTAGACCTTAAAACTAATGATAAATCTCCTAACGCCTTTAAAGATATGGAAAGATAAAAAAACTTATTGGGTCAACCTTCAAGCAAGTTCAACTATAAGGTGTTTTACACTAAACCACCTTCTTTGACATAGCCTTTGAGTCAATTATGCCTACAAGATGGGGTGATGAGTTTTATAATGTGAAGATACTAAACAAGAAAGTGAAATGCACATTTAAGGTACAAAAAGATGAAGTCATGGAGACAGTTGGCAAGAAGATGCAAGAATAGTTATTATGTCAGCAGCCTGAAGGATAATCACTATAAGACTGAACATCCCTAATATATAGAATAGGAAATAAATTTTCTTATTGTCTTCTTTAAATAAAATTATAGTTTCTTTAGAACTTATTTTATTTTAGTGATCGATGATAATATGAACCCTAAAAGGGATTAAAAAGTGCCTAAAATATGAAGAATTCAAGCTAATTAGCTTAATTTCCTATTTTGAAATTAATTAGCTTGATCTGGATGAATTTTGGAGTTATTTCTATTTTGGAGTCAATAAGGAAGATTCAAGAAGATTCTAGAAGATGTGAGAAGATTCAAGAATATTCCAAGTCAAAGTCAACAAGTCAAAGTCAAAGTCAAATAGTCAACAAGTCAAAGTCATGGGTCAATGGTCAACATGTGACATGTCATGCTTCAATGCTTAATTTTCATGAGTTGTCATTTTGCTTAGTTGTCATGAATTGTAATGAGTTGTCAATTTTGACTTTTTAAAGATGAGTTGTCATTAGTTGTCCTATTTTGAAGGAAATCTCCTTAATAAAGGATTTTCCTATATAGGTATCTTTGGGAATAAGGAATAAAACCTTTTCCTTTAAGGATTAGGTTGTTTACATGCCTATATAAGGGCTAACCTTATGACATACGAATTTAAGCATTAAAATATTAAAAGTGAGGTTTTTCCTTAAACTTTGTTCTTTTGAAACATTGCAAGTTTACTTGAATTTTTTCACTTCCACCTTTCATTATAATTGCTAGGTTAGATTAAACTTAGAATTGTGTGATTGTTCATCTTATAATAGCTAAGTATCTTGCTTCAAATTAATAAGCAAGGGGTTTAGCTCCATCAACACAACTATCCTTGATGATCCTTGGGCAAGATTTCAAAGTTGGATGCGTGTTCTATCTCTATTATAGGTAGGGTTCGTATCAGATGATATGACTTCTAATCATGCTTACTTATGTATTGTCATTCTAATTGTATTGTGCATTATGATTTTGATAGTATCTGCATGTTTGACATAAATTTAATTCAATTAGATTTATTTAGCATGGGCACAAATGTAAATTCAAAGAACATTCATATATCACATGATGTAACTTTTGAGGATAGGAAATTTGAGAGAAAGGAAAAGTTAAAAAAAAGAAAAGAAAAAGAACAATTAGGTAAAAATAAGAGAAAAATATTATGACTAATTAGTAATAGGAGTTGTGTCATGTGACGTAATGAATATTCTCATTTTTGCCCTAATGAATGAGTAAAATTGAGTTTGAAATTTTTGTTCAAATCATATTCATCTTTATCTTACTACATAAGTATTTGAATGGAAAGACCATACATAATGAAAGTTAAATAAAAGATATGAGATCAATATTCTAGTTATGTTTTCTCTTTTTACAACCTCTTTATGATTTTTTTTGTAAGGGGGCCCATTAGGTGGAGGACACATGGTAATGTTGATCCTTTTAAAAGAAAAAGGTGGTATTATGTAGAGAGCTGCGAGACTTTTAAGTTATAAGGTGGAAAATTTCATTTTATTCCTTGCACTTTTCTTTTCCTCTATTCAATACCCAAACAAACTCTAATCATCCTCAAATTTGAATAGTAGACTCATCTCATTCTCCTCTTCAGTTTGGTAGTGTTTATTTTGCAAAAAGTAGCTCTAAATAGTGCAAAATTTGCATTTTTTAATTAGTCTTCTACTTAAAATTTGCATTGGCGGGCTTCAAATGCAATGGTTGGTTCCATTGTGTTCATATTGATGCCAGGAGTCTATAGGCACCAACCACGTGTTTGATCTATATTGGTAGGGTATTTAGAGAGTTTTGAAAAAAGAGCCATAGGCTTTGGGCAGCCGAGGACACATTAACCGATTTGCTCCACCTATATGTTAATTTTATGAAATGTTGTTGAGAATATTCAAATTAGAATTTTCATGTGGTTATATATCATAAAATGAAATATATATGGATTTATTTTATTTCACCACATGCATGATTTATTTTATGATCGAGAATAATTTTTTGGAAGTTTCCTTAGTTCATTTATTTTAATTTATTTCATTATACATTATTTTATATTTATGCCATAAATATGTTTTGAAGAAATTGGTAGAACATGATACCTAGTGGGTGTCACCAGGACTATGTACACACTAATATTGATTTTGAGTTGGCCAACGATTGATTTTGTGCCTTGGTTGAGTGAGTCTCTCTGGGTAAGTATGTGTTTACTAGTTGGACCTTGGTTGAGCATTGCTCTTTGGGCACCAGTAAATAATTGGTTAAGAGACCGACTATGACAGGACCTTGATGGAGTTTTCTCTTTAGGACTGATAGTCATTTAGATTAAAGAGAGCCGAAAGGATAGTAGAATGGAGGTTTAGGGTTTTACCATGTTTTTCCTAAAAGTATTAATTTATAAGATTTTTCATATGAGTGATTTTTCTATTAAAAACATTCTTGATTTGGAAAATTGTATATTTTTATAAAGATAGTTTTTATCCAAATAACAAGGGGTTTAATTATTTAATTTATATTTTAACACCAACACGTATCTTATAAAACTGATTCACTCAGTGAGGTTCGATTCATCTCAAATATTTTTCTCAACATCTCGAGAGACTATAATTAGTTTTACTTCTCTGTGCTAGACTCATTCCTCACCTACTGCTTTATGCATGTCTATTAATTAAAGTATTGTGTATTTGAAATCTATATATCAAAGTAGTTAGTTAAAGGATTTGTATAACTTGTATTATGGATTTGTTTTGAGATGGAGTTATATATATTTGTGGTGATTATGATGCTATTCGAGTAATTCTGGTTAATGAACATTATTAGGAGTGTATTTCTTTGTTTTACAAGTTTAGGTTTATTCCTGGTACAAAGGAAACTCTGCCGCATTTTCATTAACTATTAAAGTGTTAAATTTTATTATGATAATTCTTTTAGGCTTACTAAGAGTTTCAAAAGCTTTATGTTTTTCCCATGCCATAATGTTGGTCACATGCCCATACTATCACAAATTCGCCAAAGAATGGCCTAAACACCCTATTTATCAAGTCCATAAAGGTTATTGAGGCATTAGGTAACCCAAAGGACATCACTAAAAACTCATAATGGCCATATCATGTATGATCACTTCTAATTGTCAAATGATGATACCCTGACCTCAAGTCAATCTTGGAAAAACACCGACCTCCTTGAAGCTAGTTAAACAAGTCATATACTCTTTGAAGAGGATACTTGTTATTGATGGTGACTTTATTCAACTGTTTATAGTCGATACAAAGTCAGAGACTACCATCTTTCTTCTTTATAAATAACACCAGTGCAAGGAGATGTGTTAGATCTAATGAAATCTGTATAAAACAACTCATGCAACTGTTCTCTAATCTCCTTTAACTCTGCAGGAATTTCCCTATAAGGTGGCATGGAGATAGGATTTGTACTAAGTTCAACATTGATCCAAAATTCTATCTCTATTTTCGATGGCAAACTTAGTAATTTTTTAGGAAAGACATCTAGGAACTCACATACAATTAGCACATTCTTAATTGCCCCTTTATCTACCTTTGTATATCTAACCATAACTAAGTAGCCTTGACATCCCTTTATAAGTATCTTTCTTACTGTGATCACAGAGATGAGATTCTTAAGCATTAAACTTTTATCACCTTTGAATTTGAATTCCACATCATTTGGAATTCTAAAAATCACCTCTTTCTCTTGACAGTCCAATGTAGTATAATGTCAAGCTAACCAATTCATTCTCAAAATCAATTACATCCAATAAGACTAAATTTTCCACAAACTCTCTAAACTCTAGTCCTCAGCTCGGATGTCAAAACATACTAGACTCAATCTTGTAACATATAGATTTACCACTCTTCTCTTATATTGTATCATGTATACAACATGACATGATAGTTTAAAGAACTCATGTCTGTTCTTCTCAACTGACTGCTCTCCTCCAGTTATATGCAATTACTACCATCTATAATTATCCCTCATTAAAGGTGGATAGAAATATCTCAAAAATCATTCTTTGAACTCCAACCATTTTATGGTAGTCATATATGGCTGGATTGATTACATAAACCAATCTTGATTTGTGGCTTGAACTGATAGCTCCATAATCATTATCCTTTAGTAGTCAATGTATCCTATAATTGTCCTTAATTTAGTGGCATTAACAAAGTCCAAAGCATCTCCAGTTCCTTCAAATGGAACTCTCACAATCTTGGTGTAATGACCTAAATTTTTTGTTATTAATATTATTATTCTATTTTGTATTATTAATATTGTTATTGTTATCGTCATTATTATTATTATTATTATTATTATTATTATTGTAATACCCTATATAATTACTTAAATTATAAGGGGGTAATCTTATCAAATCATATTATAAATAATTACTTTCCTTCATCGTATTATATTATATGTATGTTAATATTATTTAGAGTATCAATATGTGTGAGTATTATTATTTACTTATTATCTAGGATTACATTGTATAGTATTATAATAATAATTATTATTATTATTATTATTGCTATTTAAAATGATATTAAATTTTATGGCTATGCATGTGTGCCTATAGATAAATATATATGTATGCACATTGGTAGGTTGTATAATATATATATGTATGTATGTATATGTCTATATATATATGTATATATATATATATATATATATATATATATATATATATATATATATATATATATATATACCCATCAAAGCACCTAAACCTAAAAATGATGACCACCCTTCTTCTCTTCCGTCACCCTTCTCCCACTTCCCTTTCCTGTGCAGCTCCCTCTCACCGTCAGGACTCCATGGTCACCGCGAGTTGAAGCTGCCAAGTTGCAGCTGCTGCTTTCTTTTTCCTCAAGTGGCAGTGTTCCTTCCTTTTTCGCTTGGCAGACAACAATTCATCTCCCTCGCGCGACAGCCCTGCCTCAGTCCACCTGCCCAGCTTTGTTCCCTGCCTGTCGCTGCTTTCTGCCCCGCCTTAGCAGCTCCACCTTCCCCATTTTTCGATGGCAGCAGGTCTTCCCCTCCCTTTGCTCTGTCCAGCCGCTTGAAGGTGAGTAATGCTCACCCGATCTCTTCTTTTCTTCCTTCATTTTCAGCTCGATCTTGGCTATTCTAGGGAGATTAATGTTAGTTAACATGCATTTGAGTTGGTTGTAATTTTCTTGAATTTTTGGTAATTAAATTGAATTTCCAGAAATTTATTTAATGTTTATTTGGTTATTTAGATAGTTATTTAGCTATAATTAGTAATTAGGGAGATTATTATTAATTATTTTGAGTAAAAATAAAATTTATTGAAATTTTTGGTATTTATTTTGATTTTTAGTGAATTTTGAAAAATTTTGATGCTATTTTAGGAATTTTCAAAAATTAATTATAATAATAGCAAATAATAATAATTGGCATTTTTGGTGTTAGTATTTGTTGGTTAATTAAATGTTTTAATTATATTAAGAAAATGTATCTTGAGAAAATGAATTTTTGACATGATTAAATAATTTTAAGGAATTATTTTCAGTATTAAAAGCTCATTATGTAAATTATGTATTTTAGGGGGGGTAAAAATGTAATTTTACACTAAATATGATAAATATATATATTTTAATTAGTTTTATTAATAATTAAAGGGTTTAGATAATTTTTATAAATTAATTTACATAATTTCCTAAGTAGTGTAAATTTTGAATATCAAATTCCCAATATATATATATATATATATATAATACATTGCACTAGTTTTAATTTGGGCTATAATTATAATTTTAATATGATTGGAATACAAATTTAATTGCTCAATTTTGAATAATGAAGATTTTATATAATTTTCATCTATTCTAGTATGTATGTATATGATATATGTATTTAAGAAACAGATATTATTAATTTCTGATATTTTATTGAGTTGTGATCTCGGTCGGGGCAAATTGTATTTTTGCGAGCCCGACTCGAGTGTGAATGGTTGTGGAAATTAGAAGTGCATTTTCTATGTAGGTCTAGCTCTACCTTTGGTAGAGAGATGTCCATTTTACAGAGGAGACTCTGCAGAAATTTCGGAAGATTTTCTCGTAAAACGTGATATCCGTAAAATTCCTACCGTTAGTTAGGTTAAATCCTGTCTGTCGAGTCTCGTCCGGTTTTCATCGAGTCAGTCTGGAATTTTATTATTTTGTTGATTCCTGATTTCGATTCCTTAGTCATGTTTTAAAAAGTCGATTCATTATTTTCTTTTAGAGCATATCGGAGCAGAAGCTGTGAGACCGAGGCAGACGCGTGGTCGTCAGCCTTCACATTCATCCTGTAAGTCGATAAAATGATCTGTGCGTGTGTTTATTTAAAGAATGCATGCGCTCGTATTTCTATTATATTGATTATATGATTTATTTAATTTAATGCTATTATTTACGATTTAAATGCATTTTATTTATTCAAAATCGATTTGAGAAATTTTGGTAGAACGAGCTACCTGGTGGGCCTCACCAGGACTATGTGCACATGGTAGAGATTGAGAGATGGATCCGATAACTGTATGATTGATGAATGTTAAACTGGGACGGGTGCCTCGGTAGATGCCTTTGCTCTCGGGGACCGCCAGTGATTGTAAGGTTAATAATGGATTGGGATGGGTGCCTCGGTTGATGCCTTTGCTCTCGGGGACCGCCAGAGCCATATAGTTGGATTAAGTGAATGACAACGGCTTGGTGCCTCGGTTGATGCCCTTGCTCTCGGGGACCGGTAGTCTAGTTGGAATAAGTGGGCCCAGTTGGCCGATTAGACTTGGGTTTAGGGTTCTACCGAGATTTTCCAAAAGCTATACTTATATATTATAAATTATTTTCACTATAAATATATATAGTTTTCAAAAAGGTTTTCAAACTGTACAGCTCTTTTATTGACTTACTCAGTGAGGTTTGATTCCCCTCAATTTATTTTTTTTCAGGAGCTTGGGAGTTCGACCTCATACTACCTCTACGCTGGATTTCTTCTTCACCGGCTATTTTATGTAGGTCATTATAAGCTGTATTGTGTACTAATCTAGGTTGCTGCAGTAGTATATGTATTACAGATTTGTATGGTTTAAACATAATTATGTAATTTATTTATGTGTAACCACACTTGCGAATAAGATTCAATCTGATTTATAATATGAGATGTTGAAATACATTATTATTTAAGCAGATGAATTTATGTATTCTGAGAAAAATTAGTTTGATAATGTGTTTTGTTTTAAAGTAAAGTTTAATATGTGAATGGTTTTATTTTCTTTTTCCTTTAGGCTTACTACGGGTTTCGGGGGCCTTATGCTTACCCATTCCCTAGTGCCGGTCACGTGCCCTCGGGTTCGGGTCGTGACAAAGTTGGTATCAGAGCATAAGTTCGATTAATTGTCTATGTCTGTCTTTCTATGTAACTACTGCAGCTTTAGGATTGATAATTGTCTTTGAGATGTTCCTGTATCTAATTCCGCGTGCTTTAAATATTCTTACCCCCGTTTTAAATTCAATTTTCCTTGTCTTCCTTTCAGAATGAGGCGTGTGCGTACCGACCCTGATGCTGATTCGACCCTTAGGCTAGATGAGCAGTCTGTGCATGATGAGGCTCCCCTTCCTGCTCCACGTCGTAGGGGCAGAGGTAGAGGTAGAGGTCGAGCCAGGGTAGCTGTAGCTGAGATTCCTGATCAGCAACCAGTCGAGCCTGAAGCCCCAACTGTTGACCCTACAGCCTTTGCAGCTGGACTGGCAGGGATTAATCAGGGTCTAGCAGCATTGAATCAGGCGATGCCCCTTGTACAGCAGATGCTTCAACAAAGGAACCAGGGGATGTCAGACACTGAAGCAGCCCTCCTTTACTCTCGGATTGGTAGAGTTTCTTTCGACGGTACGGGTGATGCCTTAGACTTCATTAATGCGATTGAGGCACGCACCAGGACTGGACATACGGATTATCAGAGGATTATGATTATGGAGTTATCGGTACAAGCAGCTGCTCAGGATTGGTTTATGCAGTCGATTCAACCATCGATGCACGAGCTAACTTGGCCAGAGTTTAAGGACCGCTTTTTGAGATTTTTCTGTCATCCAGCCACCAAAGATGCCTACAGGTGGCAGCTACTCCACATCACTAGAGGCGATAGGTCAGTGGAGGATTATACCAGAGAGTTTAATAGACTGTCCCGACATGCTGAGGATATCAGGAGGGACCCTTATAGAGTAGTGGAGTTGTATGTTACGGGACTAGGACCCGCTTTTGTTGGTATGCGTACTGAGGACCGCACCCTAGAGAGTGTGATTGAGGAGGCCCGTTTGATTGAGAGGCGACATATCCGCCAGGGCACCATGATGGATCCTTATATGATCGGGGGCAGTGGTCATGGTGTAGCTCCTGGGTACCAGCAGCCAACATTTCACATCGGTAGTTCGAGTCAGCAGGCTACGGGTAGTTCTCAGCAGAGTGGTAGGAGGTCCAGGACTCACCGAGTTGGCCGACATGGGTATGCTTCAAACAGGAGAACCGGCAGGAGTCACAGATTCAGTGCAGGAGTTAGTAGTAGCAGTAGTGGGCAGAGTTCCGGGCAGAGTAGTTCTGGGTCTGGAGCTAGTGCTTGTGCGAGTTGTGGATGATTTCATCAGGGCCTGTGTCATATGTTGACGGGTGCTTGCTTTAGGTGTGGGCAGGTTGGACACCTTGCCAGAGCTTGTCCCCACTCCGAATACCAGCCACAGTATGTTCAGGGTTCGTCTTCCTCAGTGGCTCAGCCCTACTATCCGATGCCTCAGCAGTATCGAGCACCCATACAACCACAGCAGAGACCGCCTCAGCCTATGAGTCAGCAGGGTCGAGGTTCAGTTGGTAGACCTAGCGGACGTGGTTTTACGCAGCCTTCGACTTCTCAGCAGGCAGGTCATGGTCAGGCTCGAGTGTTCACTTTGACACCACAGGATGCTCAGACTTCGAATGCAGTGGTAGCAGGTATTCTCTCAGTCTGTGCATGTGATGATAGAGTGTTGTTTGATCCCGATGCTTCACATTCTTTCATTTCTCCTGTGTTCGCTTCGAGAATCGAGTGGCAGCCTTCTAGGTTGTCCTTTCCTCTATCTGTTTTGACTCCTCTTAGTGACGAGTTGGAGACAGATGTTTTCTTTCCTTCGTGTCCGGTGACAGTTGATGGTAGAGATCTATTGGTGGACTTAGTATTGCTCGACGTACTGGAATTTGATGTCATTCTGGGCATGGATTGGTTGTCGAAGTATTATGCCCTTGTGAATTATAGAGAGAAAGAAGTGGTGTTCAGGATTCCAGGTGAAGAAGAATTTTATTTCAAAGGTGAAAAGAGCTCCATGCCTCATAATCTTATTTCTATCATTACAGCTCGAAAGATGCTTAGAAGGGGTTGTCAGGGATACTTGGCAGTGGTAAGAGATGTTGAGAAGGAGAATGTGGCAATTGAACAGGTGCCAGTGGTGTGTGAATTTCTGGATGTCTTTCCTGAAGAATTACCAGGATTACCACCAGACAGAGAAATAGAGTTCTGTATCGATGTCATACCTGGTATAAATCCTATTTCTATGCCACCTTATAGAATGGCACCAGTTGAACTGCAAGAGCTGAAAGAGCAGTTGCAGGAGTTGCTTGATAAGGGTTTCATCAGATCCAGTACATCACCTTGGGGTGCTCCTGTGTTGTTCGTGAAGAAGAAAGATGGTAGCCTACGACTTTGTATCGACTACAGGCAGTTGAATAAGGTCACTATCAAGAACAAGTACCCACTTCCGAGGATCGATGATCTGTTTGATCAACTTCAAGGTGCTACATGCTTCTCTAAAATAGATTTGAGATCTGGGTATCATCAGTTGAGAATCAGAAGAGGTGATGAGTCCAAGACAGCTTTTCGAATAAGATATGGCCATTATGAGTTTTTAGTAATGTCCTTTGGGTTGACTAATGCTCCAACAGCCTTTATGGACTTGATGAATCGGGTATTCAGGCCATACTTGGATCGATTTGTGATAGTTTTCATTGACGATATCTTGGTTTATTCCAAGAGTAAAGCTGAACATGTGATGCATCTGAGAAGAGTACTTCAGACTTTAAGGGAGCACAGGTTGTATGCCAAATTCTTAAAGTGCGAGTTCTGGTTGTATCAAGTGGCATTTCTAGGCCACGTGGTTTCTCGAGATGGCATACAGGTGGACCCTAAGAAGATAGAGGCTATTACAGAGTGGTCAAGGCCGACTACAGTTAAGGAGGTACGGAGTTTCCTGGGTCTAGCAGGTTATTACAGAAGATTTGTGAAGGACTTCTCTAGAATTGCTGCACCTTTGACAAGGTTGACCCAAAAGAATGCTAAGTTTGTATGGACGGACAAATGCGAAGAGCATTTTCAGTTACTGAAGGGCTTGTTGACATCGGCTCCAATTCTAACTTTGCCCTCTGGAAATGAAGGTTATACAGTGTATTGTGATGCTTCCAGAGTAGGATTGGGCTTTGTGTTAATGCAAGATTGCTTATGCTTCGAGGCAGTTGAAGAAGCACGAGCAGAACTATCCTACTCACGACTTAGAGATGGCAGTCGTGGTGTTTGCTTTGAAAATATGGAGGCATTACTTGTACGGAGTGACGTGTGAGATATACACAGATCATAAGAGCTTGAAATATATTTTCTAGCAGAGGGACTTGAATATGAGGCAGAGGAGATGGATGGAACTCCTTAAGGATTATGATTGCTCCATTTTATACCATCCAGGCAAGGCGAATGTTGTTGCGGATGCCTTGAGTAGAAAATCAGCAGGTAGCCTTGCCCATATTAGCATAGGGAGAAGGCCCATTATCAAGGAGTTGCATGGACTGATTGATCGGGGATTACAGATGGAAGTTACCCGAAAGTGCCTTTTAGCTCAATTCAGTGTACGATCAGTATACTTGGATCGGGTTAAGGCAGCTCAGAGCAGAGACCCCCAGTTACAGAGAATCATGTATGAAGTGCAACAAGGGCAGTCACGAGACTTTGTAATTGATAGGGAATGTATATTGCGGTTGGGCACTAGGATTTGTGTGCCAGATGTTGATGACTTGAGGAAGGAGATTATGGAAGAAGCACATTTTTCTGCATATAGTGTTCATCCGGGTTAACTTGAAGGATACATACTGGTGGAATGGAATGAAGAAGGATATTGCAGATTTTGTATCCAGGTGCTTGACTTGCCAGCAAGTAAAGCTTGAACATCAGAGACCCTCGGGACTGTTGCAACCTATGCCAATTCCTGAATGGAAATGGGATATGATAGCCATCGATTTCGTGACTGGACTACCTCGAACTACTGGAGGTTATGACGCTATTTGGGTGATTGTTGACAGGTTGACTAAGTCAGCACACTTTCTACCTATAAAGAAGACGTACTCTACTGATAGACTGGCAAGACTTTATGTCAATAGGATTGTTTGTCTACATGGAGTACCTGTGAGCATAGTATCAGATAGAGGAGCCACCTTTACCTCAGTCTTTTGGCAAGAATTACACAAGGCCTTGGGTATCAGATTGGATTTCAGTACGGCTTTCCACCCTCAGACAGATGGTCAGTCAGAGAGGACCATCCAAACGTTAGAAGATATGTTGAGGATGTGTGTAATGGATTTTGGAGGACAATGGGATTCACACTTGCCACTGATTGAGTTTGCCTATAACAATAGCTATCATGCTAGCATTGAGATGGCTCCATATGAGGCATTATATGGTAGGAAGTGTAGATCACCTTTGTGTTGGGAGATTGGAGAGAGGCAGTTAACGGGACCAGAGTTGGTGCAGATCACTTCAGAGAAAGTCCCCATTATACAGTAGTGATTGAAGACAGCCTTTAGTAGACAGAAGAGCTACGCTGACCCTAGGAGGAAGGATGTATCCTTTATGGTTGGAGACATGGTGTTCCTGAAGGTGTCTCCAATGAAAGGAGTTATGATATTTGGCAAGAAGGGTAAGCTAGCTCCTAGATACATTGGACCATTTGGGATTCGGTCTAGAGTGGGTGAAGTGGCGTATAGGCTAGTGTTACCACCAGAGCTATCGAGAATCCATCCTGTGTTTCATGTGTCCATGTTAAGGAAATACGTCCCTGATCCGTCTCACGTGCTGCAACCTCAAGCCGTAGAGCTTAGCGACGATTTGACTTACGAGGAGTACCCGGTGGTGATTGTGGATCGCCAAATCCGACAGCTGCGGACTAAGGAGATACCGATGGTGAAGGTGTTATGGAGTAACCATTCTGCAGAAGATTGCACCTGGGAAACTGAAGCCGAGATGCGAGTTTCCTTCCCGTATCTTTTTCCTTCTTAGCTTTGTAATTCCTCTTTTCTTTCTTTTCTTGAATTCAAGGACGAATTCATATAAGGAGGAGAGACTGTAACACCCTATATAATTACTTAAATTATAAGGGGGTAATCTTATCAAATCATATTATAAATAATTACTTTCCTTCATCGTATTATATTATATGTATGATAATATTATTTAGAGTATCAATATGTGTGAGTATTATTATTTACTTATTATCTAGGATTACATTGTATAGTATTATAATTATTATTTTTATTATTATTATTATTGCTATTTAAAATGATATTAAATTTTATGGCTATGCATGTGTGCCTATAGATAAATATATATGTATGCACATTGGTAGGTTGTATAATATATATATGTATGTATGTATATGTCTATATATATATGTATATATATATATATATATATATATATATATATATATATATATATATATGTATGCACATTGGTAGGTTGTATAATATATATATGTATGTATGTATATGTCTATATATATATGTATATATATATATATATATATATATATATATATATATACCCATCAAAGCACCTAAACCTAAAAATGATGACCACCCTTCTTCTCTTCCGTCACCCTCATCCCACTTCCCCTTCCTGTGCAGCTCCCTCTCACCGTCAGGACTCCATGGCCACCGCGAGTTGAAGCTGCCAAGTTGCAGCTGCTACTTTCTTTTTCCTCAAGTGGCAGTGTTCCTTCCTTTTTCGCTTGGCAGACAACAATTCATCTCCCTCGCGCGACAGCCCTGCCTCAGTCCACCTGCCCAGCTTCGTTCCCTGCCTGTCGCTGCTTTCTGCCCCGCCTTAGCAGCTCCACCTTCCCCATTTTTCGGTGGCAGCAGGTCTTCCCCTCCCTTTGCTCTGTCCAGCCGCTTGAAGGTGAGTAATGCTCACCCGATCTCTTCTTTTCTTCCTTCATTTTTAGCTCGATCTTGGCTATTCTAGGGAGATTAATGTTAGTTAACATGCATTTGAGTTGGTTGTAATTTTCTTGAATTTTTGGTAATTAAATTGAATTTCCAGAAATTTATTTAATGTTTATTTGGTTATTTAGATAGTTATTTAGCTATAATTAGTAATTAGGGAGATTATTATTAATTATTTTGAGCAAAAATAAAATTTATTGAAATTTTTGTTATTTATTTTGATTTTTAGTGAATTTTGAAAAATTTTGATACTATTTTAGGAATTTTTGAAAATTAATTATAATAATAGCAAATAATAATAATTGGCATTTTTGGTGTTAGTATTTGTTGGTTAATTAAATGTTTTAATTATATTAAAAAAATGTATCTTGAGAAAATGAATTTTTGACATGATTAAATAATTTTAAGGAATTATTTTCAGTATTAAAAGCTCATTATGTAAATTATGTATTTTAGGGGGGGTAAAAATGTAATTTTACACTAAATATGATAAATATATATATTTTAATTAGTTTTATTAATAATTAAAGGGTTTAGATAATTTTTATAAATTAATTTACATAATTTCCTAAGTAGTGTAAATTTTGAATATCAAATTCCCAATATATATATATATATATATATATATATATAATACATTGCACTAGTTTTAATTTGGGCTATAATTATAATTTTAATATGATTGGAATACAAATTTAATTGCTCAATTTTGAATAATGAAGATTTTATATAATTTTCATCTATTCTAGTATGTATGTATATGATATATGTATTTAAGAAATAGATATTATTAATTTCTGATATTTTATTGAGTTGTGATCTCGGTCGGGGCAAATTGTATTTTTGCGAGCCCGACTCGAGTGTGAATGGTTGTGGAAATTAGAAGTGCATTTTCTATGCAGGTCTGGCTCTACCTTTGGTAGAGAGATGTCCATTTTACAGAGGAGACTCTGTCAAAATTTCAGAAGATTTTCTCGTAAAACGTGATATCCGTAAAATTCCTACCGTTAGTTAGGTTAAATCCTGTCTGTTGAGTCTCGTCCGATTTTCATCGAGTCAGTCTGGAATTTTATTATTTTATTGATTCCTGATTTCGATTCCTTAGTCATGTTTTAAAAAGTCGATTCATTATTTTCTTTTAGAGCATATCGGAGCAGAAGCTGTGAGACCGAGGCAGACGCGTGGTCGTCAGCCTTCACATTCATCCTGTAAGTCGATAAAATGATTTGTGCGTGTGTTTATTTAAAGAATGCATGCGCTCGTATTTCTATTATATTGATTATATGATTTATTTAATTTAATGCTATTATTTACGATTTAAATGCATTTTATTTATTCAAAATCGATTTGAGAAATTTTGGTAGAACGAGCTACCTGGTGGGCCTCACCAGGACTATGTGCACATGGTAGAGATTGAGAGATGGATCCGATAACTGTATGATTGATGAATGTTAAACTGGGACGGGTGCCTCTGTAGATGCCTTTGCTCTCGGGGACCGCCAGTGATTGTAAGGTTAATAATGGATTGGGATGGGTGCCTCGGTTGATGCCTTTGCTCTCGGGGACCGCCAGAGCCATATAGTTGGATTAAGTGAATGACTACGGCTTGGTGCCTCGGTTGATGCCCTTGCTCTCGGGGACCGGTAGTCTAGTTGGAATAAGTGGGCCTAGTTGGCCGATTAGACTTGGGTTTAGGGTTCTACCGAGATTTTCCAAAAGCTATACTTATATATTATAAATTATTTTCACTATAAATATATATAGTTTTCAAAAAGGTTTTCAAATTGTACAGCTCTTTTATTGACTTACTCAGTGAGGTCTGATTCCCCTCAATTTATTTTTTTTCAGGAGCTTGGGAGTTCGACCTCAGACTACCTCTACGCCGGATTTCTTCTTCACCGGCTATTTTATGTAGGTCATTATAAGCTGTATTGTGTACTAATCTAGGTTGCTGCAGTAGTATATGTATTACAGATTTGTATGGTTTAAACATAATTATGTAATTTATTTGTGTGTAACCACGCTTGCGTATAAGATTCAATCTGATTTATAATATGAGATGTTGAAATACATTATTATTTAAGCAGATGAATTTGTGTATTCTAAGAAAAATTAGTTTGATAATGTGTTTTGTTTTAAAGTAAAGTTTAATATGTGAATGGTTTTATTTTATTTTTCCTTTAGGCTTACTACGGGTTTCGGGGGCCTTTTGCTTACCCATTCCCTAGTGCCGGTCACGTGCCCTCGGGTTCGGGTCGTGACAATTATTATTATTATTATTATTATAAAAAGAAAAGAAGAAAGCAAATAAAGGTCGGACGTGTGGATGGAGGGTAGTTAAAAAGGGTAGGAATTGGCTCTGCAGATCGGGAAAGGAGAGAAAATAGTAGGTCTGATAATTTGTAGTGGCAAATTACCTTTTGATACTAAAAATTTTCTTTCTCTCCATTAACTACCCAAATGACAGTTGAGTGACCTAAATTTGAACCATAACTTCTTCTCATCCTCTTCTACATTCCCATAGCTTTTATTTTATGAAAATCCATCCAGAAATGCCCATAATTGAGGAAGAATAGGTGACATAATTTCATCATTTCTTATTGTTCCGATGGGTTTCAGGCATCACAGTTGCTTCCATTGTGTTCCTATCGACATAAAAAATCTATAGGCACCAACCATGCATCCAATCTCCATCTCTAGAATATTTGATGAATTTTTTTAGGTAATTCAGCTTTTTTTTATCAATAAATTCTGTGTATGTTTTGGGTTGTTTGAGGCTTTAAGTGTGTTGTATTAATTGTGACAAACATTTTGGTATGATTTGTTTAGTCAGATGTTGTGTTTTCCACTAAGAATTTGATGGGTCCCACCTGAACTTTGGCAAATGAATAGTACAAACCCAATACATTATTTTTAACAAATAGTATAAATTAAAGTGATCAAGTTTTGTAAATGGATTTTAGTCTAATTTTTTATGAATTTTGAGAAATAAATCTCATAATGGTAGTAGTGAAAATTAGTTAATTTCCATTTAAATTAGTTAAATCGTCGGAGATAATTCTTAAGGCTCAAATTAATCATTTACCATTCATAAGTCAATTTCATTGCATTCATCATTTTTATAATTTTTCTAGGCTTTTAGAGTGTTATTAGGATTTTATTATTTATTATTTTTTAAATATATATTGTTTATACAGTATACTAGAGTGGAGATGTCAGAAATAGGTGGACAAGGACACATCAATGAAGCTGGTAGAATTGTATAACCCTAGTCTCTAAGGACTTAGTCTAGAGTGAGTAGGGTGTCGAACATTGGGAATTGGGGAATTTTTACATTAACCTTTTAGAATTAACTTATTAGAATTTTATATTAACCAATTAGTTACTCAGATGGATAGGCAAAACTAAGTCAAGATAATAATTAAAACTAATTAAGAAATCTAATTACTACTAATATACTATAATACTAAACATAAATAAAAAGAATATATATATATGTATGAAAATCACAATTCAGAATATAAACAATAACTTATAAAAGATTATCATAAAACATATTGATTGGAAATCAGTGTGTATAATCTTTAAAAGTAACTCTCGTTATCAATTAGAAGTATTTGCTCTTAAGAGTCTACAAGCTCTCTTGGTGTACTATAGAGATAAGAGAAAATCATAAATCACATTATACCAATAAATCCATAAAAAGAACTCTCATTGTCAATTAAGGATATTCCCGTCTAGAGTCTACAAGCTCTCTCGGTGTATTGTAAAGATAGACAAGGAAATCACAAGTAAATCTACTAATTGTTTCCCTTAAGATGAATTTCTTATTTCCAGGTAAATCCAATTCTTAAGTAATCTCAATTATACATCCACTAAATTACTGCAACTCTCATTGTAAATAATTCAATTAAAAAAAGTTACATATGGTGATCAATCATAAATAACTTAATTAAGCACTAATTGAAATTAAATCATAAACAAGATAAGATATAAAATGTAGTTCTTATTTAATTCATCATTGCAATTCTCAAATAAGACTTAGCCAAGAAACATAGTTAAAGAAAAACAAAAGAAGAAGAAAGAGAATTGAAAAAACCCTTTTCACTAACCCTTCTAGTACTTGCTTGGTGTAGAGCAATCTTCTCTTCTTACTTGCTAACTTGATCTTCAAACCTATAAACTAAGTCCTAATGAAAATCTGTATTTCCGATTTTAATACTATATATTATTCTCACAAATTTCTTCACATAAAATTGAGATATTTTTCTCTATGGTATCTTTCTTATAGGTTACAATTGACATATATATAGATCCTAGAGGTGGTTAAAAGAAGTTACAATTGGAAAGGTACCCTTTCGATTGAAGGGTCATGGCTTTATACAGATATAGTAACTTCTAGAGCATTTTGCTCCTTCCATATGACTTTATATTGAAATTTTTCCTTCATAAAAACTCTATATCTTTGAGTTATCTTTCTAGGGAAACTTGAATCACCTCATTTGGATGTTTTTAGAAGAAGTTACGGTTGCATCTCTTTGGTGATGGAACAAGTCAGCACACCAAGATGGGTTGGCACACCTTGGCTCTGTCACGACTTGTTCTGGCTGTGACGAGTCAACACAGTATCAATTCAACTTCCTTTTGCTTTTGAGCTTCATACTTCGTCGAAAGTCCTTTTAATGCATCAATTGAACCTAAAAACATATATAAAACATACAAAGAAAATAAAAAACATTTTGAACTAAAAATAACATTTTCATAACTAAATAAACACTCAAAATTAACTAAAATTAAGTAAAACAATGCTTATAATGTATTAAATAACTATGCATATTTTCATTGTATCAAACTCCCCCACACTTAGACCTTGCTTGCCCTCAAGCAAATAAAAGATCTAATATGAAAAAGGTTACCAAAATTTTCATTTACTCCTAAAATAAATGTAGCATCCTTAACAAGCCACTTTAATCATGAATGAAGTCAAAAGAAACATAATTCAATAATTGAACTTTCAATGCTCAACAATGGTAAAATAAATAAGTTTCATAACATAGGCAATAAGTTCACCAATTTATCTCAATCTACTAAGAATAAAATCAAGAAAATGCAAAGTCAAAGTTCTAACCAAGCTTCTTAGCCAAAACATTCATGCTTTAAACTTAGGGATTCTTGAGACAAAAATAACCTTAAGAAGATGTTAAGCACACATAACAACTTACTTTTCTCATGGCATTTTTAGACTTTTTTTTATAAGTATATTTACTAGATGTACTCTTTTTGAATGAATGCAAATGATGAGCAAACACAAATGCACACAACTTACTTAAGATCCATCTACTTGTGACATTATACATCCTTTTTCGAATGAATGCAACTAAGGAGCATATTCATTTACACACAACTTACTCAAGATGCATCATATCACAAGCATTATTTACCTATTATATACTTTTTTCTTTTTTTTTTCATTGTCCTCATCCATTATTGAAAAGCAAGTATTTTATGTATTATAGCTATAGTTTCTCTAAGGTTACCTAAGTCCTTAAGAAAACCAAAACTTAAATCATTACTACTTAGCCTAAAGCATAGTTAGCAAGTTAACTAATACATTCTTTAGATTTTAGAAATAATAAAAATAGATAAAAACATAAACTTATTACTTATATTACATAAAACTTAGACTTTTACCAATTGAGTAATAAAAATTCACTATTAACAAAACATATTAACTTCAATCAAAATTAAAAAGACTATTAAGGATGACTACTTATTAAATATGGGAGCAAAATGAATAATCAACATTAATGCAAATATGCAAACATGTAGACTAATATAATGCCCTAATATATAAGTAACTAATATACTAATACTAATATATCTATTTATATATCCCTTCCCCTACACTTAAAAGCATGCATTGTCCTCAATGTAATGAAAAAGAAAGTAAAGGAAAGGATAAAAGTACTTCCCTAGTCATCAGTTAGAGAAGTGGGCGGAGACTCAATGGAGTGTCCGGATTGAGCAAAGTATTTGTTCAACTTGTACTCCAATTTCTGTTAACGACAAGCCAATTGCTTTTAGTGAAACGTCATTTCATTCAATTGCCCTTGCATGGCAATTTGATTATTTAGAATTTGATCCTAAATTAGAGGGTGTTCACTTAAAGAACCTGGTGCACTTTGGAGAGGGTAGGTCAATAAAGGTACATCTCCAAAAGGTTAATATTGAGGAAGCTCTTCTTTCAGCTCACTTTTCGTTTGATATTCAAAAGTGGTTGGGGGTTCCTAAACTCAAGATGATCCAGCAAGTCCACGCCAACATGAATGAGAGTGGGTAGGAATTAATCAGAATCCTGCATCACATACTTCTCCTCTCACAAGAGCATGGTTAGTAAAATAAGAGCATTCAACTTTTCTAATGTAACCGGCAAGATCAACATTCAAAGCCTTAGCAACAATTGTGATCACATGTCCATGTGTTAAGGGTGAATCTTTACATGGAGCATAAATCAACAACTAATTAAATATCCAATAAGTCCAACAAACTTGCTTTTTGTTATGAATGCACCACATAAGAAACATTTCTTGTGCAGAAACCCTATTAAATTCAGACTTGTGAAAAAACAACACATACTAGGACCTTATGCAACAACCAATATTTCATATCTTTTATGAACATAGCCTTAGCTTTTTTAGGTTGAAATGGGGTCTACAAATCAGTTAGGAATGTCCAGAATTCATTCAACTTAAAGTTAGATGGGGGATCACATAACCCATCTTTCTTAAAGCCAAACACATGGTTCATGAAAGCATAAGTTAGTTTGTGTTTTTTTCCTTCCATCCTAAATTCCAGAATTTTTGAATTATTCTCATTAACATCCAAAGTAGTATAAAAATCAGTAACTAAATCAACATAAGTATCCAAATCTCTTAAGACCACATTGAGTGAGCATTCTATCAAACACTTCAAGCATACCCACATTGTTCAAGAGAGATTTAGGAATGTACTTACAACCCAAGATTTCTCTAAACCTTATTATTGTCAACTTTGCACCTTCTGTATGTGAAAGGATTAGGAACTTTGCCTTGTAAGTCTTGCTCAAATTTTCCTCCTTTTCTTGATGTGATTCTTTAATGTGTGGCCTCTTGGGTGATGATCCTCTTGTCTTACCCATAATGTTAGTCTTTCTTGAATGAAGTTAGAAAGTTGCAAAAATATTTTGATGATAAGAGATGAAAATAGAAAAATAAAGTAAAGAAAATGGAATGGAAAAGGGTGTTGATTTAGTTAGGGTTAAATTGTAGAGAGAAAATGAAAAAGGTTTTGTTTTTATAAAAGAGAGAATGAAGAAGATGAAGGAATAGGTAGTGTTTGTGTTTTAAATATTGAAATTCGTATGGATTTTTGTAAGTATGAAATATAAGTGATTGGGTGGTTAAAAGGGTGTATATATAGGTGGTAGAGAGGTGTAAGATGTAAGGGTGTAAGGGTTGTGTAAGAGTAATGTAAAAAGGTATGTGTGGATGTGAAAAGGTGTATGGGGAAGTGAAAAGGTATAACACCTTTTTGCAAAATTAGACACCTTTTCAATCCAAAATTGAATTTAAAACAAAATAAACATTAATAAAAATGTTAGAAATGAAAATTGAAAACTACTTTAAGTGCATGTGTGTGTAAATGTAAAATGAAAATAGATTTGATAGGTGGCATAAGGGATCGAGTTGGCACACCATGTCTCTATATCAAGTTATTCTGAAGGAACGATTTATTACACCTTGTTTCTTGATGTGTCGAGTCATACCAAGCGTAATGACTTGACACGCTTTCTTTCTATAACAAGTCATGCGAAGTGTAATGACTTTTACAAACATGCATTTGTAGCTCGAGTCGTTCATTTGTGAATTGACTCAACACCTATCCTTTCTATAATGACTCGTTATTATGTAACGAGTTGTGACAGTATGCAAATATACATAAAATTATTCTAAGTTATTTTATAAGTAATATGTGTAAAAGAAATGTATGAAAATAAGATTAGAAACTAATCATAAACTAAATATATACTAATAATATACCAAATGTATACTAAAACTAAGAGTATGCAAGTAAAAAAAATAAGTAAAATAAACTAAAGAAAAGAAATAATATGAAATTAAAAATGTGTGATTTCGAAAACCTTATAAAAATAACATTGTAACTATAAAAGCTAAAGTAATTTTGCTAATTAAATGAAATAAAATAAGAATGAAATAGGAACATAATATGTAAACAAAATGTATAATAAAATAAAAATATGTTATTGCTACCATGTTAAAATTAAAAGTCTGACCTTTATTTTATCAAGAAGTAGAGAGAGAGATAGATTGATTCAGAGTAGTTACTTCACCAATCAAGTAAGGCTTGAGACAATGTCCATTTACCTTGAAAATTTCCCCTTTACTATTAATAATGTCCACTGCACCATAAGGATATACCTTAACAACCATAAAAGGACCTAACAAACGTCATTTCAACTTGATAAAAAATAATTTCAATCTTGAATGATAAAGCAAAACAAGTTCTCCCTCATGAAATTCTTTCTTGATCAAATGCTTATCATGCCATAACTTAGTGCGATCCCTATATATCTTTTCATTCTCATAAGAATTCTTTCTCAACTCATCGAGTTTATTAAACTGAAGTAACCTTTTCTTACCTGCTTTCATCAAGTCAAAATTGAAAGCTCTTGTCGCCTAATATGCCTTATGATCAAGCTCTACGGGTAAATGACATGACTTCCCATAAATCAATTGATAAGAAGTAAGGCCTATCAGAGTCTTAAAAGTTGTCATATACACCCATAATGCATCATCAAGCTTCAATGCCCAATCTTTCCTTGATGAGGAAACTATTTTTTTAAGAATCCATTTTATCTCTCTATTACTGACCTCAACTTGCCCACTTTTTTATGGGTGATATGGAGTAGTAACCTTGTGTGTTACTCCATACTTCTTCAAAAGTTCTTATATCACATTATTGCAAAAGTGTGAACCACCATCACTAATCATAGATCTAGGGGTACCGAACCTTGGAAAAATTACTTTCTTAAGCATATTCTTGACTACTCTAGAATCATTTGTCAATGTTAGCATTGCTTTTACCCATTTAGAGACATAGTTGACCATAACCAATATATATTTGTACCCTAAAGAACTAGGGAATGGACCCATTAAGTCTATTCCATATACGTCAAAAAGCTCTACTTCAAGAATCCCCTTTAAAGGCATCTTGTATTTCTTTGATATATTTCCCATCTGTTGACACCTATCACATGTAAGCACATATTCTCTAGCATCCTTAAACAAAGTAGGCCACTAAAAACCATATTGAAGTACCTTAAATACTGCCTTTGAGGCTCTAAAATGTCCACCAACATCAAAAGAATGACAATGCTTCAAAACATCTTGGATTTCATATTGAGGAATGCATCTTTTAATCAAACCATTTGCACACCTTTTGTAAAGTAATGGCTCCTCCTAATAGTAGAATCTATAGTCATGTAAGAATTTTTTCCTTTATCTATAATCCATACTATAAGGAAGAATACCACTTACAAGATCATTTGCAATATTTGTAAACAACGGAAGTTCTTTTGATGCGATACTTAGAAGATGTTCACCCTGAAATGTCTCATTAATTGGCACACCATCATCATGCTTATTTAATCCATCTTGATCTAGCCTTGATAAATGGTTCGCTACAAAGTTCTCACTTCCTTTCTTATCTCTTACTTCCTAATCAAACTCTTGAAGCATCAAGATCCAATATAGGAGTCTAGGTTTTGCATCTTTCTTTCTTATAAGATACTTAAGAGTAGCATAATCTAAATAAACAATCACCTTCTGCCCCATAAGGTATGCTCTAAACTTGTCAAATGCATAAACAATAGCAAGCAGCTCCTTTTCTATATTGGTATAGTTGAATTGATCTTCATCAAGTAGCTTGCTAGCATAATAAATCATATAAGGCTTTCCTTCTTTTCTTTATCCTAAAACAGCACCTACAACACAGTTGCTAGCATCACACATTATCTTAAATGGTTGCTCCCAATTAGGTGGTTGTAAGATAGGTGCAGAAATAAGAGCCTTCTTCAAAATTTTGAATGCTTCCAAACATGCATCATCAAACTCAAAAGTAGCTTCCTTAGCAAGTAACCTACACAGTAGCTTTGGTATCTTTGAAAAGTCTTTGATAAACCTTCAATAAAAGCCTACATGTCCAAGAAAACTTCTTATATCCTTAACACACTTCAGAGGTGGTAATTTTTCAATCACTTCTATCTTCGCCCTGTGAACTTCAATGCCTCGCTTTAAAACCATATGTCTAGGAACTATGCCTTATTTTGCCATGAAATGGCACTTTTTTAGTTTAAGACTAATCCATGCTTAATACACCTATCAAGTACTTTAGATAGGTTGTCTAAACAATTAGAAAAGTCAATACCATAGACATTAAAGTCATCCATAAAAACTTCTACACAATCATCGAGTAGATCACTAAATATGGAAAACATGCATCTTTGAAACGTAGCTGGTGCATTACATAAACCAAAAGGCATACATCTAAAAGCAAAATTTCCATACATACATGGAAAATTAGTCTTAGTTTGATCCTCATTATGGATAGGAATTTAATAGAATCCACTAAATCCATCCAAATAACAAAAATAAGAAAAGTTTGCTAATATTTCAAGAACTTAGTCAATAAAAGGCAATGGAAAATGATATTTCCTAGTTGCTTTATTAAGTTTTCTATAGTATATACATATACGCCATTCTGTGATAGTTCTAGTGGGTATCAAATCATTAGATTCATTTATAACAATAATTAAGCCTCCCTTCTTTGGTACAACCTGAACGGGGCTTACCCAATTACTATCACTAATGGAATAAATGATTCCATTATCAAGCAACTTAGTCACTTCTTTTCTCACCACTTCTTTAGGAGTGGGATTCAACCACCTTTGACCTTCAATGGAAGGCTTGGCATTATCCTCTAAAAGAATTTTATGCATACATATATTAGGACTAATACCCTTCAAGTCAATAGCCAATGGCATTTTTATAATTATTTAACTCATCGCATAAGGCATCAACATTATCACTAGGCAAAGATGAATTAACAATAAAGGGAAATTTAAGATTAAAGTCAAGAAATGCATATCTGAGATTTGATGGCAGAGGCTTAAACTCCATGTTTACTTCTTCATAAGGTATATTTTCCTTTGGATCATCTTCACTCCTTAAAGGTTCAAATCTTGATGTCCTTTGAAAAGGTTGATATGGAACTAGCTCCAAAATTTTCTCATTAGCTTCTCTCACCTTGTATGGCTCCATATCATCATTCCTTAAGTACTCATAAATCACTTCTTCAATGCATCCATCAATAATATCAATAGAATCAACTCTACTTTCCACTTCTATAGGTGTTGACTTAAATATAAAGCACATCAAATTCCATACATTCATTATCCACTTCCAGTGTGATCTTTCCATTCTTCATATCTATGAATTGCTCCTGTTGTCCTAAAAAATGGTCTTCCAAACAAAATTGGAATCTCAAGATCTTCCTCCATTTCCAACACAACAAAGTTAGCTGGTATCACAAACTTACCCACTTTTGTTGGCACATTCTCTAGAATGCCAAGTGGATATGTTATAGATTTATCCACCAAGGAAAGATACATATTGGTAGGCTTAAGTTCATCAAAATCAAGCTTTTTGTAGATAGAGTAAGGCATAAAACTAACACTAGCACCAATATCACATAAAGCTTTATCAATATGCGTACCTCCAATTACACATGGAACTGTAAATGAACCAGGATCCTTAAGCTTAGGTGGAGACTTGGATTACATAGCTTTGGATTCTTTGACAAGAGATACTAAACCATAATCTTCAAGCTTGCTTTTATGGCTAATAATATCCTTCAAAAATTTACCCCAAGCTGGCATATCTCTAATAGCTTCCACAAATGGTATAGTGATAGTGATATCCTTAAGATAGTCAAGGAATTTATTGAATTTCTTATCCAAATTACGCCTTATATACCTTTGAGGAAAAGGAAGAGTTTTTAAGTCTACCTTAGGTTCATCCTCTTTAGGTGGCTTGGCGTTTCCCTTTTTATCTCCTTTTGAAATATCATCATTATTTTTACTTCTAACATCCACTTCCTCAATCTTTACTCCATCATCATCATCAACCAATCTTTCATTCTTACTGAGATCCTTTTCAACCTCCTTACCACTATGCAATGTAATTGCTTGACAAGTCTCTTTTTGTACATACTCTGGTTGGCTAGGAAGCTTTCCCAAAGGTTTAGTGTTTGAGGTAGAGGCTTGTTGGGCAATTTGGGTTTCAAGGATGTAGTTATGAGTAGCATATTGCTCAAGCTTAGAATTAATTTGCTTAAATTGCTCCTCATTTTGTTTGTTGATGGACATTTTTTGGTTAACAAATTGCACTGTAAGAGTTTTAAGGTTAGGTTTAAATTGGGTAGGATTAAAAGCTTATTATTTTATAAGAAATCCAGGTGGATTTTAGGGTTTAGTATTTGGGTTAAATTGGGGGTTTAATTGGGCAGATGGGTTTGACCATGAAAATCTAGGATGGATTCTCCACTATGGATTATAAGTGTTGGAATTCAGCCCCATTCATTGGTTAAAACCTCCTTGCACATAATTCACATCCTCATTTGCAATTACATTGCATTAAGAATATGAATGAGATCCTCTATAAATCTCACAAACAAGATTAGTACATTCTAATGAATTAATTTGAGATTTACTTACCAATTTGATGAGGGAGTCTACCTTTGCACTTAGCATATTGATGGTGTCAAGTTCCAAAAATCCCTTTGCTTTTGCCATTATGGTTTCATCACCCATATACCCTTGAGATGAAAGTTCTTCTAGCAATGTAACAGCCACTCTAGTCGTTTTATCCATCCATTTCCCACCAGCTGCAACATTGACAATGTTTCTATTTTCATCCATCAATCCATTGTAGAAAATTTGAGGAATCATCCAATCTAGCAAACCATGATATGGAAATTGTCGTTGAAGTTCCTTAAACCTCTCCCAAGCCAAATAGATTGTCTCACTTCCATTTTGCTTGAAAGTAGTGATCTCATTGCACAACTTGGTTGTCTTGTGTGGTGGAAAATATTTGTGCAGAAATGCTTGCTTCAATTGATCCCATGTTATGATTGATTCATTTGGCAAACTTACAAGCCAAAGTTGTGCTTTTTCCTTGATCAAAAAAGGGAAGAGTCTTAGCCTAATTACATTATTCATCACACCATTGATCTTGAATGTTGCACACATATTGAGGAAAGTCAAAATGTGAGCATAAGGATCTTCTCCTTGTAAGCCTCCAAATTGATTATTTTGCACCATTTGGATAATACTTGGCTTAATCTTAAATTTATTATTGGCAATGGTCGGAGCCATAATACCTCCAAAACTAACCAAGATGTCAGGCATTGCAAAATCACCTAACGTCCTTCTCTCCGGTTGAGCCATATTATTAAAATTCTATCAATTTTCTCTTCTTTGCCTTTGTTAAATGTAAACTCACAATTGAATAAATTAAACTAAACAATAAAAAAATAGAAATGAAACAAAAGTAAAAATAAGGCCTAAAACAACCTTTCTCTAACATAGTTAATAAAAAATTTTAAACCAATTAGACTAACCAATCCCCGGCAACGGTGCCAAATTCTGAAGCGGGTAAAATTGTATAACCCTAGTCTCTACAGACAAAGTATAGAGTAAGTAGGGTGTCAAACACTGGGAATTGGGGAATTTTTACATTAACCTTTTAGAATTAACTAATTAGAATTTTATATTAACCAATTAGTTACTCAGATGGATAGGCAAAACTAAGTCAAGATAATAATTGAAACTAATTAAGAAATCTAATTACTACTAATATACTATAATACTAAACAAAAATAAAAAGCAAATATATATATATGTATGAAAATGACAATTCAGAATATAAATAAGAACTTCTAAAAGATTATCATAAAACATATTGATTGGAAATCAGTGCGTATAACCTTTAAAAGCAACTCTCATTGTTAGAATAAAGTAAAGTTCCTAAAAGTAACTTTCATTATTAATTAGAAGTATTTCCTCTTGGAGTCTACAAGCTCTCTCAGTGTATTGTAGAGATAAGAGAAAATCATAAATCATATTATACTAATAAATCCATAAAAGCAACTCTCATTATCAATTAAGGATATTCCCGTCTAGAGTCTACAAGCACTCTCGATGTATTGTAGAGATAGATAAGGAAATCATAAGTAAATCTACTAATTTTTTCCCTTAAGATGAATTTCTTGTTTCCAAGTAAATCTAATTCTTAAGTAATCTTAATTATACATCCATTAAATTACTTAAACTCTTGTTGTAAATAATTTAATTAAAATAAGTTATATATGGTGATCAATCATAAATAACTTAATTAAGCACTAAAAATTAAATCATAAACAAGATAAGATAGGAAATGTAGTTCTTTTTTAATTCATCATTGTAACTCTCAAACAAGACTTAGCCAAGAAACATAGTTAAAGAACAATAAAAAAAGAAGAAAGAGAATTGATAAAACCCTTTTCACTAAGCCTTCTAGTACTTTTTTAGTGTAGAGCAATCTTATATTCTTGCTTTCTAACTTAATCTTCAAAACTATAAACTAAGTCCTAATGAAAATCTGTATTTCTGATTTTAATACTATATATTATTCTCACAAATTTCTTCACATATAACTAAGATATTTTTCTTTATGGTCTCTTTGTTACAGGTTACAATTGACATATATATAGACCCTAAAGGTGGTTAAAAGAAGTTATAACTAGAAAGGTACCCTTTCGATTAAAGGGTCACAACTTTATGCAAATATAGTAACTTCTAGAGCATTTTGGTCCTTCTAATTGACTTTATTTTGAAATTTTTCCTTCATGAAAGTTCTATATCTTTGAGTTATCTTTCTAGGGAAACTTCAATCACCTCATTTAGATGTCTTTATAAGAAGTTATGGCCAAAATAAAAAAACTGCTCAAAGCTAAAAAAATTGCATCTCTTTGGTGATGGAATGAGTCGACACACCAAGATGAGTCGACATGGATTGGCTCTGTCACAACTCATTCCAGCTGTAATGAATCGGCATAGTATCAATTCAACTTCATTTTGCTTCTTGAGCTTCATACTTCATTCTAACAAGTCCAAAGTCCTTTTAATACATCAATTGAACCTAAAAACATATACAAAACATACAAAGAACATAAAAAAAAAAATTTTGAACTAAAAATAACATTTTCATAACTAAATAAACACTCAAACTTAACTAAAATTAAACAAAACAATACTTATAATGTACTAAATAACTATGTATATTGCATTGTATCAGTCAACCTGCTAGCTTCACTAATAAGTTAATATCTAAAAATGTGTGGTAGGTTTATGCATAAGAACCAAGATTAGTTAATTATAATTAAAATGAAATTTTAGTTAAAGAAATCGTATTTTAGCATTTAAAAAGCCCACAAATTAATTTTGATATTTTAAATATGCTATTTATGTTATGATTATTATTAATGTTTTTATTGCTATTATTAGTTATTATGATTTCTAGTTATAAAGATATTGTGAATAAAAATAAAAGTGTTCCATTCCCAACTATAATATTTCTTTAAAATTTTACTATGTGATATATATAAAAGAAATTTAATTAAAGAATTTATATTTTTAATATTTGAAGTATCCATATTGTTGATTTGATATTTTAATGATGTTGATTATACTTTAATTATTATTATTATTATCAATGCTATCTTGCAGATTTATTGTTAATAAGATTATTAATGCTAATGATATGGTCAACAATAGAAACAAAAAGTATTTTATTTCCAATATTAATATTCCATGGAATTTATTATGCTTTTATATATAAAAGTAACTTAAGGACAAGACTAGTATAACGAGCTACCAGATAGATGTCATCAGGACCATATGTACACAGGTAATGATTCTTGAGTCAGACCTTTATTGAGAAATTTAATTATGAACCTCGATTGGTGTATAACTCTCAAGCGTATATTATTTAAAAGGCTCAATTGATGCATAGCTCTCGAGTGTATATTGATTGAACATTTACTGGGATTGATGGATCAGTTAATGCTTAGCTCTTGGAAACTAACGGTCATTGGATAAATAAGAGAGTCGAATGGCTTTTAGATTTGTGGTTTAGGGTTCTACCACAAATTTTCATATAAATTATTTATTGACATCATTTTATTATATTATTATATTATTATATATTTGTTTAAGTAATTGATATTTAGAAGTTATGTTTTTAAGAAAGTTACTAAATGAATATTTGGTCTATTTATACATATCCATATTTTTTAAAAGATTTATATTTGGATATATATAGTATTTGATAAATCAATGATTTTCTTTAGATAAAATTTCATAATAAATATTTATAATAAATGTTTTAATAAAATAAGGTTTTCAAACTAATATGTGTTTTTTTATATTAGTTTACTCAGTGATGTCTGACTTCTCTCAACTATTTTTCAAAGAACTTGGGAGTACAAGTTGTTCATCCTTTTAATGCTAGACTCATTCTTCACCGGCTATGTTATATAAGTTAATTTAATGTTATTAATATTCATGTATAACATAATTAGTTAATCTTGACGCTGAAATAGATGTGGATGATTTGTTGTTGTGATATTTGTGTAGTTTTGAGATTAAGATATTGGAGATTGTGGTTATTATTGCGATGATATATATTTGGGAGTGTATTTGCACTTTTACAGGTTTACGTTTTGTCCTGGTACAGGGGAACTCTGCCGAATTTTTCATAGAATTTTAAAGTTAGTTTTATTTCTGTAATAAATTATATAGGCTTACTACAAGTTTTAAAAACTTCACATTTTCCCATTCCTTAATGCCAGTTACATGCCCTTTTGAGTTCGGGTTGTGACACTTAGAGTACAGTAAAACTACATGTCAGCCTTCCACATAAGCCACATGACAATGCAAGTTCGATAAAATTAAAACAAGTAAAAAATTTGACTATATAAATTGATACAATTTAACATATATAATGATTTAGAAAATTAGTCTATAGTTTAGGATAATTGGAACCATTTTCCCTTTTAACTTTTTATGTATTAATTGAAAATAATAAAAAAGTCATAACTTGTAAATCAATTTAATTTATAAACTCATATTAATAAAAATAAAAATCAATAAAGTAAGAACTTTTAACTATCACTATAAATAATAATAAAAAAAATTTTAAAATTTTTTCACGTTTTTTAGAAAACTAAATAATTTTTTATATTCTTGACTAATATTTTTAGTATCTCAAAATTCTCATTATTATTGTTTTTATTTAGTTTGACCTCTATTAGGAAAATTTCTAAATAATGTGGTTGAGAGTTAAGAAGTAAATTTTAAAATAGTAAAAATTTAAGAATTTTTATTAAAAATTATAAAATGTACAAAAATATTTAGAAATTAATTTTTAAATGTATGTCAAGAGTGATAAATTTGGAGTTTAAAAATATTTTCTTATATTTTATTTTTATATAAAAAATGTAATAAGTGTCAAATCTATTTTATAGGAATCTAAATGTAATTTTTAAAAGCATAATTAGGTCTTTCAAATAAAATTGGATATAATTGAAATAATCTATAAAGTTAAAAGAGAACATTAAAAGACCTTTTAAAATAGAATTCAATTGATAAGTGGCTTAAAGTTTAAAGTAGAATTGATGGTTTTTCTGTTGATTGAAATACAAAGTTTTTCCTAGTTTTTTACATTTTTTTGTTTGATTTTATTCGCATACTTTGTTTTTAAAAAATATTAAAAATAGTTTATAATTAATTTTTTAAATTGGTATTTTGTAAATGAATAATCCAATATGTGTTGTTACTATCAAAAGTATCTCCCATCCTAGCAAACATATTAATGTATACAAACAAAAGATTTGTTTTTTAAGAAAAACAATTGCTTGATAAATGAAAAATTAATATTATAAGTTGTAATGATAGTAACTAAGATAAAAAAAAATGTCATTGACAATGATATACTGTAGTGTCATGACCTAAATTTAGGGGCACGTATTCAGCACTGGAGAATGGGAAAACATAAAGCTACCGAAATTTGTAATAAGTCTTAAAAGAAAAATGCGTAATATTTCACTTTAAAACTTTACAATAAAATAATTAAATCATAATGCATATTATCTGTAATACCCTATATTTTATTGTAATAAAAGTGATTTCCGAATTTGTATTATTCTATTGTTTAAATGACATTGTTTATTATTATTATTATTATTATTATTATTATTATTATTATTATTATTATATCTGAATATAAGTGATAAATGTGCCATTTTCAACCCATTTCTTCCCTTTCTTCTTGTTGTCCTACTTGCTCCCTTTCCTTTTCCAATTTCTGTCCAATTCTTTCCCCTACTACTCTCTTCTTCTCGCCAGCAGTCAGCCATTTCTCCCATCAGCTTGCTTCTTCTTCCTCTTACTGTCTGAACTGAAGCCATCTCCCTGCTCTTCCTCCTTCCTCATGCCAACAACAGCAACACGTGCAGAGACAGCAGCAGGTCCAGCAACGTGAAGCAACAACAAGTTCAGCAGTGTGGAACGGTAGCAATATCAACAGCAGAAACGGCCACAACAGACACCTCTAGCTCTCTTACCGTGACACCCAGCCACAAGCTGCTGTTATTGGGAGTATCAATAGCTCAGGCTTGCAGTGGTAGCCCCTCCCCTGTCCTAAGTTGAGTTTGAAATAAGTTAGTGGGTTAGTAATTATTTAGCTTTAGGTTAGTTTTTAGTTAGATTTAGTTGTTTGTTAATTGATTTTGGTTAGTTTTTAGGTTGATTTGTGATTTTTGTTTATTATGAGTTATTTGTTTAATTTTTGCATAATTTATTTTAATTATTTGGGTAATTCTTGGTTGATCTCTATATATATATATATATATATATATATATATATATATATATATATATATATATATATATATATATATATATATATTAGTTGATCAAAGTTATTAGGGTTAATTTTGGTTAAAGTATATCAAAATTAATTTAGAATAATTAAATTGATTTTTATGGAATTTTTTTATATTTATTTAGGTATTTTAAGTTTTAAGTGTATTTTGTTAATGTGGTTAATTAAATATTTTTGGTTGATTTTTGGGGTTAATTAGTGTTAGTATATTATGTTAGTAATTTTAGTAGTGATAAAATAATTTTTGATAATGTATTAAAATTTTTTTTAGAAATTATGTTTATTATGTAAATTTTGAAATAATAGGTAAATGGTGTGTTTTTGTTGATATTATAATTAAATACTATGTTTTAGATAATTTTGAGATAAAATGTGGTATTAAAATAATTTTTATAAATTATTTATTATTTTTAGTTAATTAATACTAACTATTTTTGAAAATTTATTCAAAATTAAATTATTTATTGTTTTGTGGTTTGAATGAATTTTTAATTAATATTATAGTATATTTAATCTATATAGGCAATTATAGTTTGAATTTGTCTATTTATGTTGAATATTTGGAAAGTTGGATTGTTATTAATATTATATTATTATTTGAAATTTTATTAAATTATGGTGAAAAATAATTTTATTTAGTGTTTTAAAAATTAAATAAATTATATTATGATTTATTATTAATTTTTATTATTTTTGGTGATTTACTAAATTAGTATTTAGTATTTGCTTATTTGTATTTTTTTGGTGAACCTCGGTTGGGAATTATGTAGTTTGGAGTCCTAACCCGAGGTGTTATGCCACTATGAATTTTGAAGTGTGTTCATTTGCAGGATTGACTCTACTTCGGTAGAGAAATGTCTATTTTACAGAGAAAACTCTGTCAAATTTTTGGTAGATTTCTCGTAAAACGTGACACTAGGTCAATACTAAAATTTGAATTCTGAGTCGAATCGAGTATTCCTTAGAAACTTTAGACACTAGGTTTCTATTTTCTGATTGTCATTTCCTTTTTCTATCCTTTAACTGCCCCTCCAATCGCGTCTACCAGTCGAGGTCGGACACGATGTACCAGAGAAGCACCTTTATCTTGTAAGTTAATATTTGATTTGAGTATCGAGTCTTTTAATTTAAATTATATGAAATTCTTATGAATTTAATTTTATGAGATTCTAGTCAGCATTATTCATAGGGTTTTGCATGATTTAATTTATAATTGATTTATTTTATTTTACTTTAGTATTTATTTATTTATTATTATTTATTGTAATTTTCATTATTTTCTTTATTCTTAAATAAATCACGGTAGAACGGGCTACCTGATGGGTTTCATCAAGACCATGTGCGCACCGGTAAAATATGTGATTATTTAATTATATTATTGGGGGCTGAAGGTCTGGTGATGTTTTGCTCTCGGACACCGCCAGTAGTATAATATTTGTTTATTTAATAAATACTAGGGCCGAAGGTCTGGTGATGCTTTGCTCTCGGACACCGCTAGTGATATTGGATTAAGAAATATGACTACGACTGTGTATCCTGGTGATGCCTTGCTCTCGGGATCCGATAGTCATTGGAAATAAGTGAGTCATATGACTGTTAAATTTTATAAATCGGGTTCTACCAAATTTTTATACTAAAACATTTTAAAAAGACATTTAAATATTTATTTCTTCTACATTTAAAAAAAATGGATTTATTATATGTATACCAAATGGTTGAAATAAAATTATATTGTATTATATTTCCATAAAATTTATTTTAATGAAGTTTTCAAATCACATTCATTTCTTTATTAACTTACTAAGTGAGGTCTGACTCCCCTCAATTAAAATTTTTTCAGGAGTTTAGGAGTTTTCTATTAGGCCTACTTCTCTTCGCCGTGTAGCTTTGTCACCGGCTATTCTACGTAGGTCTGTTTAGTTGTGTTGTATTTACTTTCGTATACCGTAGTAGAGAAAATTGTATAAACTGCATACTTTATTTGGAATTTCATGTATTTATAATTTATGTGCTGAGATACTATTTGTATATTGAAGTTTATTTATTTTATGCGTTGATATTGTGGTTTAAATTATATTGAGAACAATCAGTTTGATAATATGCATTGTGATTTTATTATTTATTATAAGGTTTTAAGTCTAAATATTTTCGCATTTTTATTTTAAGGCTTACTATGGGTTTTGGTAGCTTTATGTTTTCCCATTCCCTAGTGTCGGTCATGTGTCCCTGGGTTCGGGTCGTGACATTATCAAACTGATTTTTTTCTCAATTTAATTAAACCATAACATCATCAGTTATACAAATAGTATCTTAGTACATAAATCTCAATACATAATATTATACTTAAAATATGCAGTCATACAATTCTCTACTGCAGTACACGAATACTAATACAAACACAATTATATAGACCTATATAAGATAGCCGGTGAAGAAGCTACTCGGCGTAGAGAAGTAGGTCTAACAGAAAACTCCTGAAAAAAAATAAATTGAGGGGAGTCAGACCTCACTAAGTAAGCTAATAAAAGAAATGAATACAATTTGAAAATCTCCTTTAAAATAAGTTATTATGAAAATATAATATATTTATAATTTTATTCAAATAATTTGATGTACATATAAGAAATCCATTTTTCAAAAGGAAATAAATAAATATTTAAATGCTTTTTAAAAAATTTCAATATAAAAATTAGGAAGAACCCTAGTCCTCAATTCTAACAGCCATACAACTCACTTAAATCCAAAACTGCCGGATCTCGAGAGTAAAGCATTACTAGGATACACAGCTGCAATCACATCACTTAATCTAATATCACTAGCGGTATCCAACAGAAAAGCATCACCAGACCATCGGCCCTAGTGACTTAATAAATAAAAATCCAACTTTACTAGTGGTGTACGAGAGCAAAGCATCACTAGACCTTCAGCCCTAGTATTTAATCAATATAATCAAATATCATATTATTGGCGATGTCTGAGAGCAAAGCATCACTAGACCTTCAGCCTTAGTAATATAATTAGTATAATCAAATATTTTATCGGTGCACACACGGTCCTAATGAAACCCATCAGATAGTCCATTCTACCGTAGTTTATTTAAAATACATGAAAATAAAACAAAGAAAATTAAAATAAAATAAATCAACTATAAATTAAATCATGCAACATTAAATAAGAATACCCACTAGAATCTCATAAAATTAAATTCATCAGAATTTAATATGTTTTTATTCAAAAAAACTCGACATACAAATCAAATATTAACTTACAAGATGAATGTACTCCTCTAATACGTCGTGTCCAACCTCAATTGGCAGACGCGACTGGAGAGCCCTAACTTCTAGAATTTCTAAGGAAGACTTGACTCAAACTAAGAATTCAAAACTTGGGATTGACCCGATGTTACATTTTATGAGAAATTTATCGAAAATTTAATAAAATCTCCTTTGTAAAATGGACATCCCTCTACCGAAGTAAAGTCAATCCTACAAGTAAACACACTTCTAAACTTCACACAAGTTCAACATTTTGGGTTTGGACCCCGAACTTCTTAAATCCCCAACCAAGGTTCACAAAACACAAAAAGGCAAATATTAAATACTAATATATTAAAATCACTAAAATCCATAAAATCAAAATTATAATTTATTTAAATTTCAAAACACTAAGTATAAATATTTTTCACAATAATTAATAAAATCTTAAATAATAATATAATATTTATAAAATTCCTATTTTTCAAATATTCAACATATTTTTTCAAATTCACATTTAATTATTTAATTAGTTTAAATAAAATATAAAATTAATTAAAAACCCATATAATCACAAAATAATAAATAATTTATTATTTGAATATAATTTTCAAAAATTAGAATTAATTAGTTAAAAATAGTGATTAATGTATAAAATCATTCTAATACTCTATAAAATCCTAAAACCATTTAAAATATAATTTAACAACAATAATAATAACTCTAATAAAAAATAATGCTATGTAAATAATAATAATCAATAATAATAATGCTATGTAAATAAAAATGAGGTAGAAATAATAATATTAATAGTTCCCAAATAGAATTTTAAATTTAGTAATTAAATATAACAATTTAATGTCATAATAATAACAACTTACGATAAAAATTATTAATAACATTGAAAACCTCTATATTTAATTATATAAAATAATTAAAAAAAATTCAAGTTATTACAGTCTTCCCCCCTTACTGAAATTTGTCCTCGAATTTCAAAGAAAAGCAAGGAAATACAAGGTTTATTGATGAAAAAGATAGGGATAAGCGACTTGTATCTTGTATTATGTCACCCACGTACAGTCTTCTGCTATGTGATTAGTCCAAAGCACTTTTACCATCGGAATCTCCTGAGAGTGAAGCTAACGAACTTGGCAATCCACAATTGCCATTGGATACTCCTCATAAGACAGATCTCCACTAAGCTCCAATGCTTGAAGCTGAAGTACGTGAGAAGGATTAGGAACATACGTTTTCAGCATAAATACATGGAACACCGGGTGAATTTGAGATAACTCAAGTGGTAACACAAGTCTATAGGCCACTTCTCCAACTCATGACCATATCTCTAAAGGTCCAATGTATCTTGGAGCGAACTTACCCTTCTTACCGAACCTCATAATTCCTTTCATTGGAGATACTTTTAAAAACACCATATCTCCAATTAGAAAGGAAAGATCTTTCCTTCTAAGATCAACATAACTCTTTTGCCTATTGAAAGTTGTTCTCAACCTTTGCTGATTAATAGGAACTTTCTTAGAAGTAATATGCACCAACTTTGGACCTATCAGTTGTCTCTTACCAATTTCCTAACATAAAGGTGACATGCACTTCCTACCATACAACACTTCATACAAAAGGCATTTCAATACTTGCATGATAACTGTTGTTATATGCAAATTCAATCAGTGGCAAGTGGTTACCTCATTAACCTCCAAAATTCATCACACACATTTTGAGCATATCCTTTAAAGTTTGAATGGTCCTTTCAGACTAACCATCAGTTTGAGGATGGAATGTTATGTTGAAGTCTAACCTTGTACCCAAGTCTTTATGTAACTCTTGCTAGAAAACTGATGTAAAAGTGGCTCCTCTGTCAAATATTATGCTTATTGGAACTCCATGAAGATAATAAATTATGCTGACATATAACTGTGCCAACCTATCTGTGGAGTATGTCTTCTTTACTGGTAGAAAATGAGCTAACTTAGTTAACCTGTCAACTATCGCCTAGATTGCATCAAATCCACTTGTTGTCTGAGGTAAACCAGTCACAAAATCCATGGCAATCATATCCCACTTCCACTCTAGGATAGACATGGGCTATAACAATCCTCAGGGCCTATGATGCTCTAGTTTCACCTGTTGACATGTGAGACACCTTGGATACAAATTATGCAACATCCTTCTTTATTCCATTCCAACAGTATGTATCCTTTAAATTATGATACATCTTGGTAATACCTTGTGAATACTGTAAGCAAAAAAATGTGCCTCTTCTAAGATCTCTTTCCTTATATCATCAACATCTGGTACACATAACCGATTACCCAAGCATAGAATACCCTCAGTGTCAATCACAAACTCTCTGGATTGATCCTATTGCATTTTGAACTCTCTGGATTAACCAAAACTCACATTTTGAAAACTTGGCATACAAATGGTGCTCTCTCAAAGTTTGCAGCACCTATCTCAAATGCATCGCATGGTCCAACTTATTCTTGGAATAGACCATAATGTCATCAATAAACACAATCACAAATCAGTCCAAGAATGGCCTAAATACCTTGTTCAATAAGTCCATAAAGGCTGATGGGGCATTAGTCAACCCCAAGGACATCACTAGGAACTCATAGTGGCTATACCCAGTCTGAAATGCTGGCTTAGGTATATCTTCACTTCTAATCCTCAACTGATGATACCCAAATCTCAAGTCAATCTTGCAACTAATCAAATAAATCATCGATCCTGGGGAGTGGATACTTATTCTTGATGGTAACCTTATTCAGCTATCTATAGTCAATATAGAGTCAAAGACTACCATCCTTCTTTTTCACAAAAAGAACCGGAGCACCCCAAGGAGATGTACTAGGCCAAATAAACCCCTTATCCAATAATTCCTGTAATTTCTCTTTTAGCTCCTTTAGCTTTATAGGTGCCATCCATTAAGTTGGCATAGAGATAAGATCTATACTAGACATAACATCAACACAAAATTCTATATCTCTAACCGGTGACAATCCAGGTAACTCCTCTAGAAAAACATTTGAGAATTCATGTACCAATGGTACCCTTTCTACTGATCCCATTTATGCTTGAACATCTCTAACTATAGCTAGATAGCCTTGACACACTCTTCGAAGCATCTTCCTAGCTATAATGGCAAAAATAAGATTATAAGGCACGAAACTATCACTGCCTTTGAATCTGAATTCTTCTTCACCTAGAATTTTGAAAATCACTTTTTTCGCTCGACAGTCCATAAAAGCATAATATTGGGAAAACCAATCCATTCCTAGAATCACATCAAACTCAATCACATCTAGAAGGACCATGTCTACCAATAATTCCCTACCTTCAACCAACACAGGACAAGATGGAAAGAAGATGGTCGTCTCCAACTCATCACTCAGCGGAGTCAAAATAGACAAAGGAAAACTCATCTTGGAAGGAAGACAAGCTAGTTTAGAAGAAAACAAAAGGGATACAATGGAATATGTAGCACTCATATCAAATAAAACTCTAGCCTCAAAGCAACAGATTGGAAAAACACCTGCTGCCACTACATTGGATGCCTGCACATCTTGAGGAGTCAAAGTAAAGATCCTAGCTTGTCCACGTCCTAATTAATGTGAAGTGAATGGCTAAGCATGTCCTCTACCTCGACCCTACTAACTCGTAAATAGAATTAGTAGCTGTTGAGGGTACATGGGTGTCTGATACTACTGAGGCACCTGTTGCAGAGGCTGGACAATAAAAGGTAAAGGTCCTTGAGAAAAGGATGGCTAGAATCTATAGTTTGAATGGGCTCTAGCAAAGTGTCCAGACTAACCACACCTAAAACACACTCCTGGCATTAAGTGACAAGGACCCTGATGCACTCATCCACACATGGTACACACACTAGCTCTAGACCCAGAATTGCCATGTTTGGAGCTCTGTCCACTACTGCTACTAGCACTACCACCAAATCTAGTAGCCCTACTACTCTTACGATCCTGAGCAAGATGGTGCCTACCAATTTGATGTGCTTTAAACTGTCTGCTCTACTAAGAAGGACCTGCTGACTGATCACTCATGCTGCCTATCTGAAACACTGGCTGCTGTACCCTCTGAATAGGTCTAACAATGCCACTATCATGAGGATCAAGTATGGTTGCGTGTTGAATATGCCTCCACTCTAGCTATCTCGCGTCCTCCATAACACTCTCTAAACTATAACCCTCTAATCAAATGCCACTATAAGCTACGCCTAACCCAATCACACACAGCTCAACTACTCTGGCAACATCCTACCTCACATCCTCAGCATGTCTCATCAATCTATAGAACCCCCGAGTATAGTCCTCGATTGATCGATCTCTCCTGTCGATATTAAGCAGCTGCCATCTATAGTTCTATTGCATAGATTAAGGATAAAACAATCTCATAAACTACTCCTTAAAACCCAACCAAGTCATCGCGATCATAAAGGGTTGAATGGATTGCATAAACTAGTCTTGAGCTGCCGTTGAGACAGATAACTCCATTATTATGATCCTATGATAATCAAAATACCCAAATATGGTCTTGGACTCAATGGTGTTAATGAAATACAATGCGTCTCCAGTACCATCAAAATAAACTCGTCCCACTCTAGAGTATAACAATGCCACATCTACATCAGACATCCTTTGATTATGTCACTGAAGCATCTGCTGCACTATGGGCATCACTTGATTAAGAGCTACTAAGCCCTAATTAATACCTACCATACTAGCTGCAAAAGCTGCAAGATCCTTTATTAAAATCTAGGCCCCTACCTAAGGTTGGTCCTACCTCTGAGTTGCTACTACTCTGGCTCTGCCCCTCCCTCTACCTTTACCTCTACCCTTACCTCTAGGGCAAGGGGGGAAGAATCTCATCTTGAAATGACAGTTCACCATCATCATGCTCTGCATCAATAGTAGGGGCATTCCGAGCACTCCTTATTATGAGAAGACAAGAAAACCTAAATTCAAAACCAAACAATAACATAGACACATACATAGAATCCTAAGGATAAGGAATCAATAAGCAACAATTAACAACTTAAGTACTACAGTAATATGAGAAAAGATAAGAATCGACAATCAAAAGCATGAAAAATGAGCCAAAGCTCTGATACCAACTTTGTCACCACTCGAACCTAGGGGCACATAACCGACACTAGGGAATGGGAAAGCATAAAGCTACCAAAACCCATAGTAAGCATTAAAAGAAAAATGCAGAATATTTCACTTTAAAACCTTATAATAAAATAATTAAATCATAATGCACATTATCAAACTGATTTTTTTCTCAATTTAATTAAACCATAACATCATAGTGCATAAAATAAATATCATCAGTTATACAAATAGTATCTCAGTACATAAACCTCAATACATAATATTCAACTTAAAATATGCAGTTATATAATTCTCTACTGTGATCCACGGATACTAATACAAACACAACTATATAGACCTATATAAGATAGCCAGTAAAGAAGCTACTTGGCACAGAGAAGTAGGCCTAGCAAAAGACTCCTAAACTCTTGAAAAAAAATAAATTGAGGGGAGTCAAACCTCACTGAGTAAGCTAATAAAAGAAATGAATGCAGTTTGAATATCTCCTTTAAAATAAGTTTTTATGAAAATATAATATATTTATATTTCTATTCAAATAATTTGATATACATATAAGAAATCCATTTTTCAAAAGGAAAGAAAGAAATATTTAAATGCTTTTTAAAACATTTTAGTATAAAAATTAGGTAGAACCCTAGTCCTCAATTCTAACAGCTATACAGCTCACTTAAATCCAAGACTACCGAATTTCGAGAGTAAAACATCACCATGATACATAGCCGCAGTGACATCACTTAATCCAATATCATTGGTAGTGTCTGAGAGTAAAGCATCACTAGACCATCGGCCCTAGTGATTAAATAAACAAAAATCCAACTTTACTGGCAATGTCCAAGAGTAAAGCATTACTAGATCTTTGGCCCCAATATTTAATCAATATAATCAAATATCATATTACTGGTGGTGTTCGAGAGCAAAGTATCACCAAACCTTTAGCCCCAGTAATATAATTAATATAATCAAATATTTTACTAGTGCGCACATAGTCCTAATGAAACCCATCAGGTAACTCGTTCTACCATAGTTTTTTAAAAATAAATTAAAATAAGACAAAGAAAATTAAAATAAATTAAAATAAAATAAATCAACTATAAATTCAATCATGCAACATTATATATGACTACCGACTAGAATCTCAAAAAATTAAATTCATCATAATGTAATATATTTTAGTTTGCAAAACACGACATACAAATCAAATATTAACTTACAAGGTGAGGCGCTCCTCTAATGCATCATGTCTGACCTCGACTGGTAGACATGACTGGAGGGACGGCTAAAAGATAGAAAATAAAACGACAATCAGAAATTAGAAACCCTAACTTTTAGAATTTATAAGGAAGACTCGACTCGAACTCAAAATTCAAAACTTTGGATTGACCTGATGTCACATTTTACGAGAAATCTATCAAAAATTTGACAAAGTCTCCTCTGTAAAACATACATCCTTCTACCAAGGTAGAGTCAATTCTACAAGCAAACACACTTTTAAACTTCAGACAAGCTCAAGACCTTAGGTTGGGTCCTTGAACTACCCAAATCCTTAACCGAGGTTCACAAAACACAAAAAAGCAAATATTAAATACTAACATTTTAAAATCACTAAAATCCATAAAATCAATAATATAATTTTTTTAAATTTCAAAACACTAAATATAAATATTTTCCACAATAATTAAAAAAATCTTAAATAATAATATCATATTTATAAAATTCCTATTTTTCAAATATTCAACATATTTAGTCAAATTCACATTTAATTATTTAAATAGTTTAAATATAATATAAAATTAATTAAAAACTCATTTAATCACAAAATAATAAATAATTTATTATTCTAATATAATTTTCAAAAATTATAATTAATTAATTAAAAATAGTAATTAATTTATAGAAATTATTCTAATACTCTATAAAATTCTAAAGCCATTAAAAATATAATTTAAATATATTTTCAACAAAATCACATAATTACCCCCAAAAATCCAATATTCACATAAACATAATAATTCCTCAAAAATAATATAAATTTACTAAAAAATAATTTTATTGACACAAAAATTACTAACTTAATTTACTAACTCTAATTAATTCAATATTCAACCCAAAGAATTAATTAACAAAATAACAAAATATACATAAACTTAAAACATCTAAATAAATTATACAAAATCTATAAAATTAAATTAACCAACATAAATCATTTTTATTAATACCCATAACCAAAATCAATCAAAATAATTAACTAAATAATTAAAAAAAAATCTGCATAATTAATAAATATAATAAAAGTCAACCAAAAATCAAATCAACAAAAAAAACAAAATAAATCAACTAACTAACAACCTAAATCAACTAAAAATCAACCTAAAAAACTCAACTAAACTAACCTAGAACTTACCTAACACTAAAATCCTAAGACAAGGGAGGGTTGCTGCTGCTTGAACTAGAGCTACTGCTATTGTGCGAGGGAGAAGGCTAATGCTGCTAGTCTTGGTCTTCGGTGCTGCTACTGTTGTTGAGACAACAAGGAAAAAAGAAGAAGTAGATGGTAGGGGTGGCACGAGGATGGTGGTGATGCTGTGATGGAAGTCAATGTGAGAGAGAGGGCAGAGAGGTGAAATGGTGTGAGAGAGATGACAAAAATAAGGAGGGCAGGAAGAAGAATGGCTTGAAGAATATAAGGGAAGAGTGTGATCTGCAATTTTTTTGGCCTTTACTCAAGCTCTTAAGCATAAAAAGTAGTAGTAGTAGTAGTAGTAGTAGTAGTAATAATAATAATAATAATAATAATAATTATCAAAATTACTCAACCACACAATATATACATGTAACAACAACAATAATAATAATGATAACTTTAGTTAAAAATAATGCTATGTAAATAATAATAATAATAAATAATAATAATGCTATATAAATAAAAATGAGATAGAAATAATAATATTAATAGTTCCCAAATAGAATTTTAAATTTAGTAATTAAATATAACAATTTAATGTAATAATAATAACAACATACAATAAAAATTATTAATAATGTTGCAAGCCTCGTTATTAAATTATATAAAATAATTAAAAAAATTCAGGTTATTACAATCTGCCTCCCTTATAGAAATTCGTTCTCGAATTTCAAAGAAAAGTAAGGAAATACAACGTTAATTGATGAAAAAGATAGGAATAGGAGACTTATATCTTGGATTCTGTCTCCCGCGTGTAGTCTTCTGCTGTGTGATTACTCCAAAGCACTTTTACCATCGGAATCTCCCAGGAGCAAAGCTGATGAACTCGGTGATCCATAATCACCACTGTATACTCCTCGTAAGGCAAATCTTTGTTGAGCTCCATTGCTTGAGGTTGAAGTATGTGAGAAGGATTAGGAACATACGTTCTTAACATACATACATGGAACACAAGGTGGATTCGAGATAACTCAGGTGGTAATGCTAGTCTATAGGCCACTTGTCCAACTTACGGCCATATCTCGAAAGGTCCAATGTATCTTGGATCCAACTTACCTTTCTTACTGAACCTCATAACTCTTTTCATTGGAGATACTTTCAAAAACACCATATGTCCAACTAGAAAGGAAACATCTTTCCTTTTAGGATCAATATAACTCTTCTGCCTGCTAAAAGTTATCCTCAACCTTTGCTAATTGATAGGAACTTTCTCAGAAGTAATCTGCACCAACTCTGGACCTATTGGATGTCTCTCACTAATTTCCTAACAAAAAGGTGATATGCACTTCCTACCATACAACCCTTCATATGGAGCCATTTTATTACTTGCATGATAACTATTGTTATATGCAAATTCAATCAGTGGCAAGTGGTTATCCGATTGACCTCCAAAATCCATCACACACATTCTGAGCATATCCTCTAAAGTCTGAATTGTCCTTTCAGACTGACCACTAGCTTGAGGGTGGAATGATGTGCTAAAGTCTAACCTTGTACCCAAGGCTTTATGTAACTTTTGCTAGAAAACTGATGTAAAGATGGCTCCTCTATTAGATATTATGCTTACTAGAACTCCATGAAGATAAATAATTTTGCTGACATACAACTATGCCAACCTATCCATGGAGTATGTCTTCTTTGCTGGCAAAAAGTGAGCTGACTTAGTTAACTTGTCAACTATCACCCATATTGCATGAAATCCACCTGTCGTCTGAGGTAAACCAGTCTCAAAATCCATGGCAATCATATCCCACTTCCACTCTAGGATAGACATAGGCTGTAATAATATTGAGGGCCTCTGATGCTCTAGTATCACATGCTGACATGTGAGACACTTGCATATAAATTATGCAACATCCTTATTCATTCCATTCCATTAGTATGCATCCTTTAAATTATGATACATCTTGGTAGAACCTAGATGACTACTGTAAGTAGAAAAATATGCCTCTTCCAATATCTCTTTCCTCATATCATTAACATTTGGCACACACAACCAAGTACCGAAGCACAAAACACCCTCACTGTCAATCATAAACAATATGGATTGACCTTGTTGCACTTCAAACATGATTCTCTATTACTGTGGGTCCCTTCTTTTAGTTGCCTTAACTCTATCCAAGTACACTGATTGTACTCTTAACTGAGCTAAAAGGAATTTCTTAGTCATTTTCCACTGCAAACCCCTTATCAATCAAATCATGCAACTTCTGAATAATCAGCCTCCTCTCAGTACTAATATGGGCAAGACTACCTGCTGATTTTCTACTTAACACATCTGCTACTATGTTCGCCTTGCCTAGATGGTAAAGAATAAAATAATCATAGTCCTTTAAAAGTTCCATCCATCTTCTCTATCTTAGGTTCAAATCCCTCTGCTCGAAGATATGCTTCAAGCTCTTATGGTCGGTGTATATTTCATAAGTGACACTATATAGGTAATGCCTTTAAATCTTTAGTGTAAATACAACTGCTATCATCTCCAGATCGTGAGTAGGATAATTTTGATCTCATACTTCTTCAACTACCTTAAAGCATAAGCAACCACTCTGCCATTCTACATTAGCACACAACTCAATCCTACATAGGAGGCATCACAATACACTGTGTATCCATCGTCACTAGAAGGCAATGTCAATACTGGATCAGAATTTAATAAGTCATCAAGCAACTGGAAATGTTCCTCACATCTATCAATCCATATGAAAATAACATTATTCTGGGTTAGTCTAGTCAAAGGTGTGGTAATCTTAGAGAAGTCCATCATAAATTTCCTATAATAACCCGGTAAACCAAGAAAACTTCTCACTTTTGTAACTATTATGGGTCTTGGCCACTCAATGATCACCTCAATCTTCTTGGGATCAACCTGAATGCCATCTTTAGATACGACATGGCCTAGAATGCCACTTGGTCTAATAAAAACTCATATTTTAAAAACTTGGCATATAGTTGGTGCTCTCTTAAAGTCTGCAGCACCAATCTCAAATGCATCGCATGCTCTGACTTATTCTTAGAATATACCATAATGTCATCAATAAACACAATCATAAATCGGATTAAAAATGGCCTAAACACCCTATTCATCAAGTCCATAAAGGCTGCTGGGGCATTAGTCAACCCAAAGGACATCACTAGGAAATTATAGTGGCCATACCTAGTCTGAAATGCTGACTTGGGTATATCTTCACTTCTAATCTTCAGTTGATGATACCTAGATCTCAAGTCAATTTTAGAGAAATACCGAGATCCTTACAACTAATCAAATAAATCATAAATTATAGGAGTGGATACTTGTTCTTGATGGTAACCTTATTCAGCTGTCTATAGTTAATACAAAGTCAAAGACTACCATCCTTCTTCTTCATAAAAAGAACAGAAGCACCTTAAGGAGATGTACTAGGCTGAATAGACCCCTTATCCAATAATTCATGTAATTGCTCTTTTAGCCCCTTTAGCACTGTAGGTGCCATCCTATAAGGTGGCAAAGAGATGGGATATGTACTAAACACAACATCAATACAAAATCTAGGTAACTCCTTTAGAAAAACATCTAAGAATTCATATACCACTGGTACCCTTTATACTAATCCCATTTTTGCTTGAACATCTCTAACCATAACTAGATGGCCTTGACACCCTCTACTAAGCATCTTCTTAGCTAGAATGGTAGAAATAAGATTACGAGGCACAAAACTCTCACTGCCTCTAAATCTAAATTCCTATTCACCTGGAATTCTGAAAATTACTTCTTTCACTCGATAGTCCATAAAAGCATAATACTAGGACAACCAATCTATTCCCAGAATCACATCAAACTCAATTATATTCAGAAGGACAAAGTTTGCCAATAATTACATACATTTTACCAATACATGACAAGATGAAAAGAAGATGTCCGTCTCCAACTCATCACTAAGTGGAGTCAAAACAGATAAAGGAAAACTCATCTTGGCACGAATATAAGCCACTTTAGAAGTAAATACAAGGGATACTAAAACTCTAGCCTTAGAGCAACTGACTAGAATAATACCTACTACCACTGCATTGGATGCCTATACATCCTGAGGAGTCAAAGTAAAGACCCTAGACTATCCACGTCTAGGCTGATTTGAGGTGAATGGTTGAGTATGTCCTCTACCTTAGACCTGCTGACTTGCAAACTGAATCGGTCGCTACTAATGGTACATGGGTGTCTGATACTACTGAGGCACTTACTGCTGAGGCTGGACAATCAAAGGTGAAGATCCTTAAGAAAAGGACGACTGGAATCCATAGCTTGAATAGGCTCTATCAAAGTGTCCAAAATGACCAAACCTGAAACACGCTCCTAGCATCAAGTGATAAGGACCTTGATGCACTCATCCACACATGGCACACAAACTAGCTCTAGACCCATAATTGCCATGTTCAGAGCTCCGTCCACTGCTGCTAGCACTAACACCAAATGTAGTAGTCCTACTACTCCTGCGATCCTGAGTAAGACGGTGCCTACCAGTCTAATGTGATCTGAACTACCTACTATGTTGACAAGGACCTACTGACTGAGCACTCATGCTGTATATCTGAAACACTAGCTATTGCTCTCTCTGAATAGGTTTAACAATGCCACTATCATGAGGGTTAGGTATGGTGCCATGTCGGATATGCCTCCGCTCTAGCTATCTTGCCTCCTCTATAACAGTCTCCAAACTACAACCCTCTAGTCGAATGCCAATATAAGCTAGGCTTGACCCAGTCACATACAGCTCAATTGCTCTAGCAACATCCTGCCTCACATCCTTAACATGTCTTATAAATTTGTAGAACTCCTGAGTATAGTCCTCAACTTATCCATCTCTCCTATCGATATTAAGCAGCTGCCATCTATAGTTCTCTCACATAGATTAAGGATAGAAGAATCTTATAACTGCTCCTTAAAACCTAACCAAGTCATCGCAGTTATGAAGGGTTGAATGCATTGTAAAAACCAGTCTCGAGTTACCGCTGAGACGGCTAACTTCACTATCATGATCCTCTGATAATAAGAATACCCAGTTATAGTCTTGGACTCAATAGTGTTAATGAAATCCAATACGTCTCCAGTACCATTAAAATAAACTCGTCCCACTCTAGAGTATAACAACCTATATCTGCATTAGACATCCCCTGATTATGCCGCTGAAGCATCTGCTACACCATGGGCATCACCTGATTAAGAGCTGTTAAACCTTGATTATTACTCGCTATACCAGCTACAAAAGTTGCAAGATCCTCTACTGGAATCTAGGACTCTACCTGAGGTTGGTCCTAACTCTGAGTTGCTGCTACTTTGGTCTCTCTCTTTTCCTCCTCCTCCGTTGTTGTTGTTGAGAGAGAGTCTCTCTCTTTTCCTCTCCTCCGTTGTTGTTGTTGAGAGGACTCTCCATCATGCTTTTCATCAACAGCAGGGACATTCTGATCATGCCTCATTCTGAAAAGATAAGAAAACCCAAATTCAAAACCAAATAAGAATATAGACACGGATGTAGAATCCTAAGGATAAGGAATCAATAAGAAACAATTAACAACCTAATTACCGTAGTAATATGAGAAAAGAAAAACATCGACAAAAGCATGAAAAATGAGTCAAAGCTCTGATACCAACTTTGTCATGACCTGAACCTAGGAGCACATGGTCGGCACTAGGGAATGGGAAAGCATAAAGCTACCAAAACCCGTAGTAAGCCTTAAAAGAAAAATGCAAAATATTTTGCTTTAAAACCTTACAATAAAATAATTAAATCATAATGCACATTATCAAGTTGATTTTTTTCTCAATTTAATTAAACCATAACATCATGGTGCATAAAATAAACATCATTAGTTATACAAATATTATCTCAATACGTAAATCTCAATACATAATATTCAACTTAAAATATGCAGTTACACAGTTCTTTACTGCGATACACAAATATTAATACAAACACAACTATATAGACCTACATAAGATAGCTAGTGAAGAAGCTACTCGATGTGGAGAAGTAAGCCTAATAGAAGACTCCCAAACTCCTAAAAAAAATAAATTAAGGGGAGTCAGATCTCACTAAGTAAGCTAATAAAATAAATGAATGCGGTTTGAATATCTCTTTTAAAATAAGTTTTTATGAAAATATAATATATTTATAATTTTATTCAAATAATTTGATATACATATAAGGAATCCATTTTTCAAAAGGAAAGGAATAAATATTTAAATGCTTTTAAAAACATTTTATATGAAAATTAGCTATACAACTCACTTAAATCCAAGAATACTGAATCCCGAGAGCAAAGCATCACTAGTATATACAGCCGCAATGACATCACTTAATCCAATATCACTGGCAGTGTCTGAGAGCAAAGCATCACCAGATCATTGTCCCTAGTGATTTAATAAATAAAAATCCAATTTTACCGGCGGTGTCCAAGGGCAAAATATCAATAGACCTTTAGCCCAATATTTAATCAATATAATCAAATATTATATTACCGGCGGTGCCTGAGACCAAAGCATCACCAGACCTTCGGCTCTAGTAATATAATTAATATAATCAAATATTTTACCAGTGCATACACGGTACTGATGAAACCCATCAGGTAGCCCTACTGTAGTTTATTTAAGATAAATGAAAATAAGACAAAGAAAATTAAAATAAAATAAATCAACTACAAATTAAATCATTTAACATTATATAAGGATGCCAACTAGAATCTCATAGAATTTAATATATTTTATTTCAAAAAACCCAACATACAAATCAAATATTAACTTACAAGATGAAGGCGCTCCTCTAATACATCGTGTCCGACATCGACTGGTAGACAAGACCGGAGTGGCGGTTAAAAGATAGAAAATTAATTGACTATCAAAAATCAAAAACCCTAACTACTAGAATTTCTATGGAAGACTCGACTCGAACTCAGAATTCAAAACTTTGGATTGACCCGATGTCACATTTTACGAGAAATCTACTGAAAATTTGACAAAGTCTCCTTTGTAAAACGGACATCCCTTTACCAAAGTAGAGTCAATCCTGCAAGTAAACACACTTCTAAACTTCACACAAGGTCAACACCTCGAGTTGGGATCCTGAACTACCCAAATCCCCAACTGAGGTTCATAAAACACAAAAAGACAAATATTAAATAATGACATATTAAAATCACTAAAATCCATAAAATCAATAATATAATTTGTTTAAATTCAAAACACTAAATAAAAAAATTTTCCACAAAAATTAATAAAATATTAAATAATAATATAATATTTAGAAAATTCCAATTTTTCAAATATTCAACATATTTCGTCAAATTCACATTTAATTATTTAAATAGTTTAAATATAATAAAAATTAATTAAAAACCCATTTAATCACAAAATAATAAATAATTTATTATTTGAATATAATTTTTAAAAATTAGAATTAATTAGTTAAAAATAGTAATTAATTTATAAAAATTATTATAATACTCTATAAAATTCTAAAACCATTTAAAATATAATTTAACTATATTTTCAACAAATTTACATAATTACCCCAAAAATCCAATATTCACATAAACATAATAATTCCTCAAAAAAAATATAAATTTACTAAAAAAATAATTTTATTAACACAAAAATTACTAACTTAATTTACTAACTCTAATTAATTCAATATTCAACCCAAATAATTAATTATCAAAATTAACAAAATATACATAAACTTAAAACATCTAAATAAATTATATAAAATCCATAAAATTAAATTAACCAACATAAATCATTTTTATATATACCCATAACCAAAATAATTAACCAAATAAGTAAAAACAAAATTCTGCATAATTAACAAATATAATAAAAATCAACCAAAAATCAAATTAACACAAAAACTAAATAAATCAACTAACTAACAACCTAAATCAACTAAAAATCAACCTAACAAACTCAACTAAACTAACATAGAACTTACCTAACACTGAAATCCTAAGACAGGGGAGGGTTGTTGCTACTTGAATTAAAGTTATTGCTGCTGTGCGAGGGAGAAGGATGTTACTGCTGGTCTTGGTCTTTGGTGGTGCTGCTACTGTTGAGATAGCAAGGAAAGAAATAGAAGTAGATGGTGGGGGTGGCACAAGGATGGTGGTGCTACTGGGATGGAAGTCAACGTAAGAGAGAGGGCAGAGAGCTAAAATGGAGTGAGGGAGATGACAAAAATGGGGAGGGCAAGAAGAAGAATGGGAGGGAAGAGTATGATCTGCAATTTTTTTTGGCCTTTAATAATTACTCAACCATACAATAAATACATGTAAAAACAACAATAATAATAACTCTAGTTAAAAATAATGCTATGTAAATAATAATAATCAATAATAATAATAATGCTATGTAAATAAAAATGAGATAGAAATAATAATATTAATAGTTCCTAAATAGAATTTTAAATTTAGTAATTAAATATAACAATTTAATGTAGTAATAATAACAGCATACAATAAAAATTATTAATAACGTTGCAAACCTCGATATTTAATTATATAACATAATTTAAAAAATTCAGGTTATTACAGTCTTCCCCCCTTACATAAATTCCTCCTCGAATTTCAAAGAAAAGTAAGGAAATACAAGGTTTATTGATGAAAAAGATAGGGATATGTGACTTGCATCTCAGATTATGTCTCCCACGTACAATTTTTTGCTGTGTGATTACTCCAAAGCACTTTTACCATTGGAATCTCCTGGGAGCAAAGCTAACGAACTTGGCGATCCACAATCGCCATTAGATACTCCTCATAAGACAGATCTCCACTAAGCTCCACTTCTTAAGGTTGAAGTACGTGAGAAGGATCAAGAACATACTTAAGGCTAAAGTATGTGAGAAGGATCAAGAACATACTTTCTTAGCATATATACAGAAAACATTAGGTGGATTCGAGATAACTCAAGTGGTAACACCAGTCTATAGGCCACTTGTCCAACTCGTGACCATATCTCGAAAGGTCCAATGTATCTCGGAGCTAACTTATCCTTCTTACTGAACCTCATAATTCCTTTCAATGGAGATACTTTTAGAAACACCATATCTCAAACTAAAAAGGAAACATCTTTCCTTCTAGGATCAACATAACTCTTTTTCCTGCTAAAAGCTATCCTCAACCTTTACTGATTAATAAGAAATTTCTCAGAAGTAATATGCACTAACTCTGGACCTATCAACTGTCTCTTATCAATTTCCCAACATAAAGGTGATCTGCACTTCCTACCATACATCGCTTTATATGGAGCCATTTCAATACTTACATGATAATTATTGTTATATGCAAATTCAATTAGTGGCAAGTGGTTATCCCATTAACCTCTAAAATCCATCGCATACATTCTGAGCATATCCTCTAAAGTCTGAATGGTCCTTCCAGACTGACAATTAGTTTGAGGATGGAATGTTGTGCTAAAGTGTAACCTTATACCCAAGGTTTTATGTAACTCTGGCCAAAAAACTGATTTGAAAGTGGCTCCTCTATCATATATTATGCTTAATGTAACTCCATAAAGACAAACAATTTTGTTGACATACAGTCGTGCCAACCTATCCATGGAGTATGTCTTTTTTACCAATAGAAAGTGAGTTGACTTAGTTAACTTGTCAATTATCACCTAGATTGCATCAAATCTGCCTGTCGTTTAAGGCAAACTAGTTACAAAATCCATGGCAATCATATCCCACTTCCACTCTAGGATAGACATGGGCTATAACAATCCTAAGGGCCTATGATGCTCTAGTTTCACCTGTTGACATATGAGACACCTTGATACAAATTATGCAACATCCTTCTTCATTCCATTCCACTAGTATGTATCCTTTAAATTATGGTACATCTTGGTAGAACTTGGATGAATACTATAAGCAAAAAAATATGCCTCTTCCAAGATCTCTTTCCTCAGATTATCAACATCCGACACACACAATCGAGTACCTAAGCGCAGAACACCCTCACTGTCAATCACAAACTCTATGGATTGACCCTGCTGCACTTCAAACATGATTCTCTATAGTTGTGGATCCCTTCTTTGAGCTGCCTTAACTCTGTCCAAATGCACTAATCGTACTCTAAACTGAGCTAAAAGGCATATCTTAGTCATTATACATTGTAAACCCTGATCAATACAACTCCTGAATAATCAACCTCCTCTTAGTATTGATATGGGCAAGACTGCCTACTGATTTTCTACTCAGCGCATCTGCTACTACATTTGCCTTGCCTGGATAGTAAAGAATTGAATAATCATAGTCCTTCAAAAGTTCCATCCATCTTCTCTGCCTTAGGTTTAAATCCCTTTGCTCGAAGATATATTTCAAGCTCTTATGGTCGGTGTATGCTTCATAAGTGACACCATAAAAGTAATGCCTCCAAATTTTCAGTGCAAATACAACTGCTGCCATCTTTAGATAGTGAGTAGGATAATTTTGCTTATGCTTCTTCAGCTGCCTTAAAGCATAAGCAACCACTCTGCCATTCTACATTAGCACATAACCAAATCCTACACAGGAAGCATCACAATACATCGTGTATCCATTATCACCAGAAGGTAATGTCAGTGCTAAAGCAAAATTTAATAAGTCCTTAAGCAACTAGAGATGTTCCTCACATCTATCAATCCACACGAACCTAACATTCTTCTGGGTCAGTATGGTAAAAGGTGTGACAATCTTAGAGAAGTGCTTTATAAATCTCTTGTAATAGCCCATTAAACCTAGAAAACTTCTCACTTCTATAACTGTTGTGGGTCTTGGCCACTCAATGATTGCCTTAATCTTCTTGGGATCAACCTGAATGCCATCATGGCCTAAGATTGCCACTTAGTCAAACTAGAACTCACATTTTGAAAACTTGGCATACAGTTGGTGCTCTCTCAAAGTTTGCAGAACCAATCTCAAATGCATTGCATGCTCCAACTTATTCTTAGAATAGACTAGAATGTCATCAATAAACACAATCACAAATCGGTCCAACAATAGCCTAAACACCCTGTTCATCAAGTCCATAAAGGCTTCTAGGGTGTTAGTTAACCCAAAGGACATCATTAGGAACTCATAGTGGCCATACTTACTTTGAAATGCTAACTTGGATATATCTTTACTTTTAATCCTCAGCTGATGATACCCAGATCTCAAGTCAATCTTAGAGAAATACCAAGCTTTTTGTAACTGATTAAATAAATCATCAATCCTAGGGAGTGGATACTTGTTCTTGATGGTGACTTTGTTCAACTGTCTATAGTCAATACAGAATCGAAGACTACCACCTTTCTTCTTTATAAAAAGAACCAGAGCACCCCAAGGACATTTACTACACCAAATAAACCCCTTATCCAATAATTCTTACAATTGCTCTTTCAGCCCCTTCAGCTCTGTAGGTGTTATCCTATAAGGTGGCATAGAGATAGGATCTGTACTAGACACAACATCAATACATAATTCAATCTCTCTATCCAATGGCAATCTAGGTAACTCCTATGGAAAAACATCTGAGAATTCATGTACCACTAGTACCCTTTCTACTGATCACAATTCTTCTTGAACATCTCTAACTACAACTAAATATCCTTGACACCCTCTACTAAGTATCTTCATAGTTGTAATAGCAAAAATAAGATTACAAGGCATGGAATTCTCACTGCCTCTGAATATGAATTCCTCTTCACCTAGAATTCTAAAAATTACTTCTTTTGCTCGATAGTCCACAAAAGCATAATACTTGGATAACTAATCCATTCCTAGAATCATATCAAACTCAATTACATCCAGAAGGACCAAGTCTGCCAATAATTCCTTACCTTCAACTAACACAGGACAAGATGGAAAGAAGATGTTTGTCTTTAACTCATCGATAAGCACAATCAAAATAGACAAAGGAAAACTCATATTGGAAGGAAGACAAGCCACTTTAGAAGGAAATAAAGGGGATACAAAGGAATACATAGCACCCAGATCAAATAAAACTCTAGCCTCAGAGCAACAGATTGGAATAATACCTGCTACCAATGCATTGGATGCCTGCACATCCTAAGGAGTTAAAGTAAAGACCCTAGCATGTCCACGTCCTGGCTACTATGAGGTGAACGGTTGAGCATGTCCTCTACCTCGGCCCTGCTGACTTGCAAATAGAATTGGTCGCTACTGAGGGTACATGGGTGTCTAATACTACTGAGGTACCTGTTGTAAAGGCTGGACAACATAAGGTGAAGATCCCTAAGAAAAAGATGATTAGAATCCATAGTTTGGATAGGCTCTAGCAAAGTGTCCAAACTGACCACACCTGAAACACGCTCTTGGCATTAAGTGATAAGGACCTTAATGCACTCATCCACACGTGGCACATACACTAGCTCCAGACCAAGAACTACCATGTTCAAAGCTCTATACACTACTACTGCTAGCACTACCACCAAATTTAGCAGCCCTATTACTCTGGCGATCTTGAGCAAGATGGTGCCTACCAGTCCGATGTGCTCTGAAATGTCTACTCTATTGAGAAGGACCTACTAACTGAGCACTTGTGCTGCCTATCTAAAACACTAGTTGCTGCACCTTCTAAATAGGTCTAACAATGCCACTATCATAAGGATAAGGTATGGTGCTATGTCGGATATGCCTCCGCTCTAGCTGTCTCACCTCCTCCATAACACTCTCTAAAATATAACCCTCTAGTCAAATGCCAATATAAGCAAGGCATAACCCAATCACATACAACTCAACTGATCTGGCAACATCCTACCTCATATCCTCAACATGTCTCATTAATTTGTAAAAGTCCTAAGTATAGTCCTTGATTGATTGATCTCTTCTATGATATTAAGTAGATGCCATCTGTAGTTCTCTCGCATAGATAAAGGATAAAAGAATCTCATAAGCTGCTCCTTAAAACCCAACCAAGTCATCATGGTCATGAAGGGCTGAATGGACTGTATAAACCATTCTTAAGCTGCCACTGAGATGGATAACTCCACTATCATGATCCTCTGAAAATCAAAATACCCAGATTTGGTCCTGGACTCAATGGTGTTAATGAAATCCAATACATCTCCAGTACGATCAAAATAAACTCATCCCACTCTAAAGGATAACAATGGCACATATGCATCAAGCATCCCTTGATTATGCCATTGAAGCATCTGCTACACTATGGGTATCGCCTGATTAAGAGCAGCCAAACCTTTTTTGACTGTTAGTGGCCTTGACCACTTTGTGATAGCTTCTATCTTTTTAAGGTGCACTTGTATGCCATCCTTAGAAACCACGTGGCCTAAAAATGCCACTTGATTCAACCAGAACTTGCACTTCAAAAACTTGGCATACAACTTGTGCTCCCTTAAAGTCTGAAACACCCTTCTCATATGCATAACATGCTCAGCTTCACTCTTGGAATAAACCAAGATGTCATCAATGAAGATTATTACAAACTGGTCCAAGTATGGCTTGAACACCCGATTCATCAAGTCCACAAAGGCTACTAGAGCATTAGTCAACCCAAAGGACATTACCAGGAACTCATAATGGCCATATCTCGTCTGAAATGCTGTCTTGGGCTCATCACCACTTCTAATCATCAACTGGTGATACCCAGATCTCCAATCTATCTTAGAGACGCATGTAGCACCTTGAAATTGATTGAACAAATCATCGATCCTTGGAAGTGGATACTTTTTTTTTATGGTGACCTTGTTCAACTGCCTGTAATCAATACAGAGTCAAAGGCTACCATCCTTCTTCTTCACAAACAACATTAGAGCACCCCAAGGCGATGTATTGGGTCTTATAAAACCCTTATCGAGCAACTCCTGTAACTGCTCATTTAGCTCCTATAATTCAGCTGGTGCCATTCTATAGGGTGGCATAGAAATAGGATCTGTACTAGGTATGACATCGATACAAAACTCTATCTCTCTATTTGGTGGTAATCCCGATAATTCTTCAGGAAAGACATCCAGAAATTCATGCACCACTAGCACATGTTTGATTCCCCATTCTCTAATTCAACATCTCTTACTACTGCCAAGTAACCTTGACAACCCCTTCTAAGCATCTTTCAGGCTATAATGGCAGAAATGAAATTACAAGGCATAAAGCTCTTTTCACCTTTAAAACATAACTCTTCTTCATTTGGAATTCTGAACACCACTTCTTTCTCTCGACAATTCACCGAAGCATAATACCTCGACAACCAATCCATACCCAAAATGACGTCGAATTCCAACACATCAAGCAACACCAAGTCCACCGATAATTCTCTACCATAGACTGACATCGGACACGAAGGAAAGAAGATATCTATCTCTAACTCGTCACTAAGAGGAGTCGATATAGATAGAGGAAAGGACAACCTGGAAGGCTGCCACTCAATTCTCGAAGCCAACGAGGGAGAAATGAATGAATGCATAGCACCGGGGTCAAACAGTACTCTAGCATCACATGCATAGACTGAGAGAATACTTGCTACTACTGTGTTAGAAGTCTGAGCATCCTGCGGTGTCAGAGGGAAAACTCGTGCTTGGCCATAACCTGCTTGCTAAGATGTCAAAGGCTGCACAAACCCATGACCACTAGGCCTACCACATGAACCTCAGCCCTGCTAGCCCATAAGTTATGGTAGTCTCTACTGTGGCTATACTGGTGCTCTGTATTACTTTTCCAACTCAGTGAGTCTTGGACCTTCGACCACCATGTTGTGAACTACCCGCAACTTACTGACTCGTACTACTAATATGAAATGCTGGCTGCTGGTATCCAGGAGCTGCACCATATCCACTACCACTAACCATATAGGGATCTAACATGGTGACCTGGCGGATGTGTCACCTCTCAATCAGACGGGCCTCCTCTATAACACTCTTTAGGGTGCGGTCCTCATTACACATACCATGAAAGCTGGCCCTAAACTAGTGACATACAACTCTACTGCTCTGTAGAAATCTCTCATGATGTCCTCTACATGTCGGGATAGCCTGTTAAACTCCCTAGTGTAGTCCTCCACTGACCTATCCCCTCTGGTAATATGAAGCAACTGCCACCTGAAAGCATCCCTAGTGGATGGAGGATAGAAGAATCTTAGGAAGCGGTCCTTAAACTCTAGCCAAGTCAACTCATGCATGGACGGCTGAATCAACTGCATGAACTAGTCTTGAGCTACCGCTTGGACTAACAACTCCATAATCATTATCTGCTTGTAGTCTGTGTGTCCTATCTTGGTACGTGCCTCAATTGCGTTAATAAAGTCCAAAGCATCACCTGTACCATCAAAGGAAACTCTACTAATCCGAGAGTAGAGGAGTGCTGCATCAATATCTGACATCTCCTGATTCCTCTGCTATAACATCTGCTGCATAAGGGGCATCACCTGATTCAAAGCTATAAGACCCTGATTAATTCCTACTAGTCCAGCGATAAAAGCCATAAGGTTTGTGGCTGGAGCTTCAGGCCCAACTGGCTGTTGATCAGGAATCTCAACTACAGCTGCCCTAGCTTAACCTCTACCTCTACCTCTACCTCTGCCTCTATGACATGGAGAAGGAGGAAGAGCCTCATCATTCATAGACTGCACATCAAGTCCAAAAGTTAGATCGACAACAGGGTCTGTTCGCACACGCCTCATTATGAAAAGATAGAGAAAAATCAAATTCAAAACAAGATAAGAGTATTTAACGCAATGCTAAATTAGAAACAAGAATATCACAAAGATAATTATCAACCTAATTATTACAGTAGTTACACAGAAAGACAGACATAGATAATTAATCAAACTTATGCTCGGATACCAACTTTGTCATGACCTGAGCCCGAGGGCACGTGACCAGCACTAGGGAATGAATAGGCATAAGGCCCCCGAAACCTATAGTAAGCCTTAAAGAGAATAAAAATAAAACCTTCAAATTTAAAACTTTATTTCATGCAAGAACACATTATCAAACTGATTTTTTCTAAAAATAAACATAATCGTGCGCAATATAAAATATTCTTCATCATCAAATGTCATAAATCAATCTTAAAACATTATACATAAGTGTGGTTCATTAAAGTGCAATACATAAGTATACTTAAGTTATACAAACTCATAATACAAATACTACTGCAGTATTCTAGAGTTACTACTATAATACGACTCATAATAACCTACATAATATATCTGGTAATGAAGAAATCAGGCGTAAAGGTGGTCTAAGGTCAAACTCCTAAGCTCCTGGAAAAAATAGATTGAGGGGAATCATACCTCACTGAGTAAGTTAATAAAAAAAGTTGTACGGTTTAAAAACCTTTTTGAAAACCATATAATTATAGTGTAAATAATTTATAACATATATATATATATTTCAAAAGCTATATATATATATAGCTTTTGAAAAATCTCGATAGAACCCTAAACCCAAATTTCTAAATGGCCAACTGGGCCCACTTAATCCACATAGACTACCGGTCCCCGAGAGCAAAGGCATCAACCGAGGCACCAAGCCGCAGTCATCCTCTTAATCCAAATACATGGCACTGGCGGTCCCTAAGAGCTAAGGCATCCATCGAGACACCCATCTCAGTCCATTATTAACTTTCTAATAATTGGTGGTCCCCGAGAGTAAAGGCTTCCACTAAGGCACCTGTCCCATTTTATATTCATAAATCATACATACATAGGATCCATCTCTCAATCTCTACCATGTGCATACGGTCCTGGTGAAACCCACCAGGTAGCCCATTCTACCAAAATTTATCAAAATAAATTTCAAATAAATAAAATGCACTTAAATCATAAATAGCAGCATTTAAATTAAATAAATCATATAATAAATACTAAAAATATGAGCACACACATCTTAAATAAAACACATGCACAGATCAATTTATCAACTTACAGAACGAGCGAGAAGGATGTCGACCGCGCGTCTGCCTCAATCTAATAACTCCCGCTCTGGTATTCTTTAGAAAAAAATAACATACCTATTTTAAAAACAGGTCTATGGAATAAAAAACAAGAAAGGGGGAGGTGCTGCGGGTTGGTGTTTTTAGGTGTGTGTGTTTTTATGCATTCATATATATATATATATATATATATAATACCCTAAAAATAGCTCCCACAAAAAATAATAAAACCCTATATAATATGTAGTATATATACATTACATATTATAAGCTTGAAAATAGTAAGGGTAATATAGAATAATCATACTTATAAAATAGCTATCTAATATTTAATATTAATGTAGAAAATATAATTTCCTGAAATAATAATAATATAAATCTATTTTAATAAAATAGCTAGATAATTAACAATTATATAATATAATTTAAACTTATTTATTAGTACAACAAAGTCGAAAATTATTTTATTTAAATTAAAATATAGGGTATTACAAAAGTTATGACTAAATCTAAATATAATATAGGGATAACAACACTGTTAATTTTATCAAATATATCATTTTTTAAATGAAGTTTTATAAGTTATTTTTTTATTATTAAATTTTGAGTTATAAAACATATTTATGCCTTTCTGTTAGTTAAAATAATTTTTCATTAGTTAATTTTTAAAATTAAACTTTTATATATATATATATATATATATATATATATATATATTAAATAAAGAAAATTCTATTTATTTATTTATGATCTATTATATTATTTAATTTTTATAATAACTATATAATTCACTAAATGGCTTGTGAAACTCGGATAGACTTATCTACCTTAGATCAAGAACATACAATTCTTGAGCCACTTCCCTTACAGTATCCACATCGATTGGGGATTGGTTCCTACAAGCGCAAGGTTGGCATGATGGGTTACCCACATGACTTTCCACTGGAATGATGGATTTTTTTTTTTTTAAAATTCCTATGAAAAATTAAATGTAAATTCTTTTAATATTCTATTGGAATTAGTAGACTTTATAAGTTTACAAAATAAATAATTATTTAATATTTTTGTTAGAAGAAGAGCTTAAATATTTTTTTCGAAAGAATGTTTGTGTTTAAATGTTCTTAAATATCTTAAGGAAATATCTCTTCTTATAAATGTTTGGAAAAAATATGTGGTTGTCTAATTTATTTATTTATTTTTTGTATACATTTAAAAAATAATTACCCCATTAACAGTGAAAATGAACACCATTTAAGAGAGGTTTAAATATATAATTTTTTTTAAATAAGAGTGTATTTACATTTTCAAAATTATTAGTATCGAATGTAAAATTAAAGCAAAACTTAACAAATGAATAATAATCGTTTTTCTTTTCTTTTTTGGGTCACTAAAGAACCGAATCACTATCTTATTATCATTGTTTATGAATGGACAAATTTTCTCAAAATTCATTTGTCATCCCACAATTTGGACTCAATACATTATGTGGGAAAAATGTATAAAATAAATAAAAAATGATGATGCTCTCTTCCTAATTAAATGTTCACAAATTTTACCACTTCAGTTACTTGTAAGGGACTAATTTTATATTATATTAAGGAAAGAACATAACATTTTCTCAATTAAAAAAATTATAGTAATAATGGTTGAAAGTTTAATTATTTTTTATAATGTTTTTACCTTATTATTTAAAAAATATAAGATTTTATTTTGTATATATATTCTCACAATTCCTTTGTCATCCTCACAATTTGGACTCAATACATTATATAGAAAAAAGCACAAAATAAAAAAAAAATAGTGATATTCCATTCAATTGAATATTCACACATTTTACTATTTTAGTTACTCATGGGGGACCAATTATATTTTATAATAAGTAAAGAACATATCATTTTCTCATTAAGAAAATTATAAGAAATTTTTTTGAAAATTTAGTTATTTTTTATAATGTTTTACATTATTTTTTAAAAAATATAAGATTTTATTTTTTATTTATAAAAAATCATTAATTTCAAATTTTTAAAATTACCTTAATTATAATATATATAAAATGTATAAAATGAATAGGTATATAAATTATAGTAAGGAGTGGCGCAGTTATAATTATATGGAGATAATTTTATTATTTTTGTCATATGTTGGACCGGTCCCATGAGTCCGGTAATTATGCCTCCAAAAAGTCAAGAACTTAAAAATTAATTGTTTAATTAATGAAAAATTAATATTATAAGTTGCAATGATAGTAACTAAGATAAAGAAATGCCATTGGCAATGATAAACTTTGTCCTATAAACTTCATGCTTTAATTATTAGCTTTTCTTTCGTCATTTCAAGTTTAAGTACATAATTATTAGCTTACAAACAAAGTAAATGTTAAGAAGCTTACATGTGTCGTTTTCGAAATAAAGAAAAGGAAAGACTTACATGTGAATGTTATGGAATCAATGCATCCACTGCTAAAATTTATACATGCAGTTACAAAATTTTGTTATAAATATAAAAGTTATGACTAAGTCTAAATATAACATATAGATAGCAATACTGTTACTCTTATAAAATATATCATTTTTTAAATTAAATTCTATAAATTATTTTTTTAAAATTAAGTTTTGACTTCTAAAACATTTTTATATCAGTCATATCTGTTAGTTAAAATAATTTTTTATCAGTCATATCCGTGAAGAGTTCAAGTATATTTTAAGATAAATTTTACTTTTTTTTTCATTAAATTTATTTTTTGGACTTAACTAAATAAAGTTTTTAATTTTATAAAGGTTAGTTCTCATATAAAGTTAAAATAAAAAGTTGCTTTAAACTGTTTAAATTAAAGGGGAGCCAATATATATATATATATATATATATATATATATATATATAGAAAAAGTCTTAAAGGGGTGAATAAGTGAGGGTTTTAGTAAAATAAAAATAATTTTAATAATTTAAACAAAAATTGAATGAATGTTGAAAAGAAATAATGAAGAACATAATGATTTAAAGAGTTCGGATTTAATAACAATCACATATCTCCACCTAACTTATCCCTAAGTTAGGATTTTCAATCACCCACAATCTTATTCACAAGATTGAGATTATATAAGAGTTTTATGGTTTACTCTTACAACCTTACAACTTGAGCTAACTCAAAAACCAAATCCCAAGTGTAACCAATTCCTTTAAAAATAAATCTCACTTCCCTTCTAATCTAATCCAAAATTTAAGATAAAGAGAAATTTTATTTCTAACACACAACCAACTCTCTCAAGAGTTACACCAATACAAGAATTATTTAAAATAGAATTTGACAGCTTAATTGGATACTTGAACGTATAGAATGAGTAAATAAGTTTCTTAATCTCAAAACAATTTTCAAATGTCTTATTTATACCTGAGTAATCCAATTATAGTTGTTGGAAATAATAATTTTGTTCCCATTATAATCCAAGTCCATTTGAATTAAAATTTGAAAAATTGACCTACATTTTGTCAGGTTTCGGTCGGGATATCATTCATTCTGATTGAGATATCATCCAAATAGCTGTTACGAGCTATTGCATTTGAAAAAAATGCCTTAATCCAGATTAGGGTACCCTAGTCCCGAGTAATGTCCTGATCAGGACATGAGATCGAGATTAGTTCTACCATTTTGATGAAAGTTTGCTCCTTTCTTGGTCCCGATCAAGACTACCTTGGTCCCGATCAGGACTATGACACAAATTGTAATTTCTTGTGCAATTTAGTCCCTATGTTAAGTTTGTTCATAATAGTGCTTTGTGATGTCTTTTTGAGACTGAAGACGATCGAATCAGCCTTGACATTCTTTATAAAAGTTGTGGATAATTGTCTTAGCTTTAAATATCACTTTGAATCACATCAATTGAACCTCTGTAGCTCAAAATGTTACTAAAACACTGAGAGCTATGCAATCTGAAATGAAAGCTGCATGTGCTAACTTTGACTTAAGATTTGCATACCCAAATGAGCTCAAATTTTGACGAGTAAGCTCAATTCAAAAATCTTAAAATGTTTACTTCAAAAGTTATGAAGATTATTTTCTCATTATAGAACTCTGGGAAAATAAAAAAGGCTTCTTGAATCTCAAAAATTAAATTATCCCAAAAGACAACTATATATCCAAAAATGTATATTTTTAGTATACAATTCCTACACACTTAGTTGAAATCATTATGTTATGGAGCAGCCAACACACCAAGCTCAAAGAATTCAACATGATGAAGATGAGCATGGTCAAGAAGGCAAGATCAAGTTCAAGAGGTTTTGAGTCCAATCAACATGCCTCAAAGACCTATAACAAGGTCTCAATCTAAAAAGCTTCAAGAAGCCTTAATCCATCATCTACAAGGCTTTGTGAACTTAGCTAGTGAAAGTTTACAAGGACACCAAAGCTTTGTGCCAAGTGCAGCTCAAGTTCAATACAACTTAATTCAAGTCCAAGTTATTAATGGGTTTAAATATGTTAAATAAGGGCTGGACGAATTTGTTATTTTAAAAGCCCATTAGTTTTAGTTAGTTTAATTATTCTTAAAATAGGAAGTATGTCAAAATTCCTATTTAAGGTCTGATTAGATTAATTTCCTTTTTTTGTGATTAGGGTTATTAGTTTTCCTTACTCACTAAAGAAAACCTTGTAAAGGCTATATATATATGCCTTGGACGAATTTTATTATTGAGAATTGAAGTTTTAAAACCTAAAGGCTGTTTTGCTTTTATCTTTGTGTTCTTGTGTAGAATACATGCTTTAAGGAACATTCAAGTAGATTGATCATCTTCTTGTGGAGTGTTTCAAAATTGGAATTTAGAAACGAGTTTTCTTTATTCTAATTCTTTGATCATCTAAGTAATCTGATTTCTAACCATTCTTAGGGGTTGTTGCTGAATTGATTATTGGGGTTTTCAAGTTAATGCTTTGGGGGTTCGAATACATAAAGGGGTTCTCAAGCTTATTCTTGGAGGTTCCATATCATTTGGTATCAGAGCTTTGGCTCTAGATCAGGTTTTATCTTTTATAATTTTTATTCTTAATCCTGATTTCTTATGTTTTTCTTATTCTTTTAAAATCGTTCTTATTTATTTTTGTTCTTCATTCTTGTGTTTTGTTCTTTGTTCTTATTTGTTAGTCTTGATTTTTTTTCCTTTTAGGTCAGTCAATTGTTTTGCATTCTGAAATTTAGATTTGTGTTCATAGTTGAAATTAAAAAAAAAAATCGTGCAAAAAAAAAAAAAAAAATTTCGTGAAAAAAAAGAGAGAAAGTTATTAGAAAAGGAAGAATTAAGATTCTTGAGTGATTTATATCCTAATCAGGTCTGATTTGCATTTCCTTCCATTCCTTGCTCATTAAGGAATATTGTTTGAGTGATTAATATCCTCATCAGGTCTGATTTTGGTTTCCTAATCCTATTTGGTTTATAATTGACATATCTAACTAGATCTTGTCATATCTTGTATTACTTGTCTATTAAGGATTTTGCATGTCTTTACAATACTTGCTCATTAAGGAATATTACTTATTGAGGCAGATTTGACTTTTCTCCTTAAAATAACTTCTAAATTCGTTTTCTTTTATATTCTAGAAGATCTTTGTATTTCTTTCACATGTCTTTTGCATCTTTTTGAGTTTTCCTATTTTATTGCTTCTGAATTGTTGTTTTTTTTTTTTAACCGAATTGCCTCAAACTTGTTTTGAAAATTTCACTTTTGAAAGTTCTACTTGAATATTGCTTCAATCTAATTGATTTGTTCTAAAAGTGTGATTCACCTAAGAACATAAAAGAATTAGCTTGAGTGGTGAGAGGAAGTCGAGTGAAACATCAAATTGAGTTAAACATGAGTGACCACCCGCATCATTTGAGTGCAAACACGTGAGGGAGTGCTTGTGAGGATTTTAAATTATTATTATTATTGTTTCTAACATTCTTTTACAGCAATGTCAAACCAAGGTGAAAATAAAGGTGAGGGTAAAGTTGATGAAACTTTGCTCCGTGAGGCTCAACAAAGGCAATTTGAACGTATGAATACAAATTTTGAGACTATAATGGAGAGATTAAACTGCATGGATACAAGGCTAGGAGCGGTTGAAAGGGCAACAACACCAAATCATAATGAGGAAGTAGAAGGCAATGTTGACAATGAGGATGAAGATGAGGCCTATGCAGAAGTAGTACCAAGAGGTGGAGGTAGACAAGGCCGAGGTAGAGGAAGAGGAAGGTTAGAACCGGTTCCATACAATGGAAGAAACCAAGGCAATGAAGATAATGTAGATCGAAATTTGGGAAGCATCAAACATAAGATACCTAACTTTCAAGGTAAATCAGATCCGGAGTCCTATTTACAATGGGAGAAGCAATTGGAGCTTATATTTGATTGCCATCAATTTAGCGAGGAAAAGAAGGTAAAATTGGCAGTTACTCAATTTTTTGATTATGCTATTGCTTGGTGGGACCATTTGGTGATTAATAGGCGAAGGAATTTGGAGTACCCAATTGATAATTGGCCTGAGCTCAAGGTTGTAATGAGGAAGCGATTTGTGCCCAAACACTATCATAGGGAACTTGTACAAAAACTTCAAGTTCTTAAACAAGGTAGTAAGAGTGTGGATGATTACCATAAAGAGATGGAGATGCTCATGACTAGGGCTGATATAGATGAAGATGTGGAGATCACTATGGCACGCTTCTTGGCTGGTCTAAACAAAGACATATCTGACCGAGTAGATTTACACAAATATGAAGATTTAGAAGAGATGGTGCACATGGCCGTCAAGATAGAAAGGCAACTCCAAGGAAGAGGGGCAACAAGGTACAATTCCAAATCCTATTCTAGCTCTAATTTTAATTGGAAAAAGGATGGAAAGAGTGATTATAGGGGTGGGAATAAGGTTGCTCATGAGGTTGCTAAAGGGAAGACAGATTCGGTCTCTAAGGACAAAATCAAAACCAATGAGGCTAAAGGGAGAAATAGAGACATTAAGTGTTGGAAGTGTCAAGGAGTAGGTCATGTGAGCAAAGATTGCCCTAATAAGAGAACTATGACCATAAGGAATGGGGAAATTGTGACTAATGAAGAAGAGGGCAATAATGAAAGTGATAAGGATGAGATGCCTGAATTGGAAAGTTGTAGTGATGGGAGTATAGAGGAGCCAATCAAAGGTGACATGCTGGTTACAAGGCGTGCTCTTAGTACTCAAATAAAGGAAGATTGCATTGAAGAGCAACGAGACAACTTATTCCATACAAGGTGTCATGTGCAAGGCAAGGCATGTCTTATGATTGTTGATGGAGGGAGTTGCACCAATGTAGTGAGCTCATTCTTAATTAGTAGATTGGGGCTGTCTACTATACCACACCCACGACCATACAAACTTCAATGGCTTAATGATTGTGGAGAGGTCAAGGTAAATAGACAATCTATTATTTCCTTTTCAATTGGTAAATATCATGATGAGCAATTGTGTGATGTAGTTCCTATGCATGCTGGAGATATTTTGCTTGGTAGACCATGGCAATTTGATAGAAAGACCAAGCATGATGGGTACCTCAATCGGTATCACTTTACCAAGGATGGGCGCAAGATCATATTAACACCGCTTTCTTCAAAGGAGGTGTATGAAGACCAATGTAAAATGGAAAGAATGAGAGTGGAGGCTGAAAAGAAAGAAAAAGAGAGTAAGAAAAATTCTTTAGAGAGTGAAAAGAAAGAGGGAAAAATAAAAGAAGAGATTCAGCCTAGAGAGAAAAAAGAAAAGAATTTGAGTTTAATAGCTAGGACAAGTGAGGTTAGACAGGCCTTGTATGCTAATCAGCCTATATTTGTACTTTTGTACAAAGGGGCTTATTTGGCAACTAATGAACTTAACCCATCTTTGCCTAGTGTGTTTGTTGATCTTTTGCAGGAATTTGAAGATGTGTTTCCCAAAGAGATGCCTAGTGGATTACCCCCAATTAGAGGCATAGAACATCAAATTGACTTCATTCCTGGGGCAGCCATACCCAATCGACCAACATATAGAGCAAATCCAAGAGAAATAAAGGAGATACAAACACAAGTGGAGGAGTTGCTAGCTAAAGGGTATGTGAGGGAAAGTCTTAGTCCTTGTTCGGTTCCTATCATTCTTGTGCCAAAGAAGGATGGAACATGGAGGATGTGTGTGGATTGCAGAGCCATCAATAAAATCACTGTAAAGTATCATCATCCTATTCCTAGATTAGATGATATGCTTGATGAGTTATATGGTTCTTGTTTGTTCACTAAAATAGACTTGAAATCTGGTTATTATCAAATTCGAATGAATGTTGGTGATGAATGGAAAACAGCTTTTAAGACTAAGTATGGGTTGTATGAGTGGCTTGTTATGCCCTTTGGTCTTACTAATGCACCTAGCACATTCATGCGATTGATGAACCATGTGTTGCGAAATTACTTAGGTAAATTTGTTGTTGTTTACTTTGATGATATTCTGATTTACTCTAAGTGTTTAGATGATCATGTTATGCATGTGCGAATTGTACTAGAAACACTTAGACAAGAAAAGTTGTATGCAAACCTTAAAAAGTATAGTTTTTGCATGAATAAGGTTAATTTTCTTGGTTTTGTTGTATCTAGTCAAGGCATAGAGGTTGATGAGGAGAAGGTTAGGGCTATTAAAGAGTGGCCAAAACCTAAAAATGCTAGTGAGGTGAGAAGTTTTCATGGGCTTGCTAGTTTCTATAGGAGATTCATTAAAGATTTCAGCACTATAGCTGCACCTTTGAATGAATTAGTTAAGAAAAATGTTGGATTTGTTTGGGGTGATGCACAAGAACATGCATTTAATGAACTTAAGGCAAAATTATGTAATGCACCTTTACTTGCTTTACCTAACTTTGATAAAACTTTTGAGATTGAATGTGATGCTAGTGGCATAGGGATTGGAGCTGTTTTGATGCAGGATCAAAGACCACTAATGTATTTTAGTGAAAAGTTAAGTGGGGCAACCTTGAAATATCCAACTTATGACAAGGAATTATATGCATTGGTTCGAGCTTTGCAAACATGGCAACATTATTTGTGGCCTAGGGAGTTTGTGATACACACTGACCATGAAAGTTTAAAGCATTTGAAGGGTCAAGATAAGCTGAACCATAGGCATGCCAAATGGGTGGAGTTCATAGAAACATTTCCATATGTGATTAAGTACAAGCAAGGTAAAGAGAATGTGGTTGTTGATGCATTATCTAGAAGGTACACCTTACTTAACTCTCTTACTGCTAAATTATTAGGTTTTGAGTTTATAAAGGAGTTGTATCCACATGATGATGATTTTGGTGATATATATGCATCTTGTGCCAATGGGGTTGTTTCAGATGATTTTTACTTGTTTGATGGTTTCTTGTTTAAAAGAAATAGATTGTGCATTCCTAAGTGTTCTATAAGGGAATTATTAATTAAGGAGGCACATGGAGGAGGCTTAATGGGGCATTTTGGGGTAAATAAGACCTATGATATGCTGTTAGAACATTTCTTTTGGCCCGGCATGAAACATGATGTGTATAAAGTTTGTGAGCATTGCATTACATGTAGAGAGGCTAAGTCTAGGTTGAAACCGCATGGGTTATACACACCATTACCCGTTCCTAGTGAACCTTGGACTGATTTGTCTATGGATTTTGTGCTTGGATTGCCTAGAACTAGGAAAGGTCATGATAGTATCTTTGTTGTGGTTGATAGATTTAGTAAAATGGCTCATTTTATACCATGTCATAAAACTGATGATGCTAAGTTGATTGCTGATTTGTTTTTCAAAGAAGTTGTGCGTTTACATGGCATACCTAGGAGCATTGTTAGTGATAGGGATGTTAAGTTTTTGAGTCATTTTTGGCGTGTGTTATGGGGAAAGTTAGGAACTAAGCTATTATTTTCAACTACTTGTCACCCTCAAACCGATGGGCAAACTGAAGTAGTTAATAGGACTTTGATTACTTTGCTTAGGGCAATCATAGAAAAGAACATTAGGATGTGGGAGGATTGTTTACCATTTGTGGAGTTTGCTTACAATAGGGCTGTTCATAGCACTACTAATTGCTCTCCATTTGAGATTGTTTATGGATTTAATCCACTTACTCCTATTGATTTATTGCCACTGCCACCTAACAATTTTGTGAGTGTTGATGCTATTTCTAAGGCTGATTTGGTGAAGAAGTTACATAAGCAAGTTAAGGACAGGATTGAGAAGCAAAACGCTAAAGTAGCTACACGTGTGAACAAGGGAAGGAAGCCAATGATTTTTCAGCCTGGAGATTGGGTTTGGGTGCATTTTCGTAAAGAAAGGTTTCCACTTCAAAGGAAGTCTAAGCTAAACCCAAGAGGAGATGGTCCTTTTTAAATACTTGAAAGGATTAATGACAATGCATACAAAGTGGACCTACCTGGTGAGTATAATGTTAGTGCTTCATTCAATGTGGCTGATTTGAGTCCTTTTGATATAGGTGATGCTTTAGATTCGAGGACGAATCCTTTTGAGGAGAGGGGAAATGTTATGGAGCAGCCAACACACCAAGCTCAAAGAATTCAACATGATGAAGATGAGCATGGTCAAGAAGGCAAGGATCAAGTTCAAGAGGTTTTGAGTCCAATCAGCATGCCTCAAAGACCTATAACAAGGTCTCAATCTAAGAAGCTTCAAGAAGCCTTAATCCATCATCTACAAGGCTTTGTGAACTTAGCTAGTGAAAGTTTACAAGGACACCAAAGCTTTGTGCTAAGTGCAGCTCAAGTTCAATACAACTTAATTCAAGTCCAAGTTATTAATGGGTTTAAATATGTTAAATAAGGGCTGGACGAATTTGTTATTTTAAAAGCCCATTAGTTTTAGTTAGTTTAATTATTCTTAAAATAGGAAGTATGTCAAAATTCCTATTTAAGGTCTGATTAGATTAATTTCCTTTTTTTGTGATTAGGGTTATTAGTTTTCCTTACTCACTAAGGAAAACCTTGTAAAGGCTATATATATATGCCTTGGACGAATTTTATTATTAAGAATTGAAGTTTTAAAACCTAAAGGCTGTTTTGCTTTTATCTTTGTGTTCTTGTGTAGAATACATGCTTTAAGGAACATTCAAGTAGATTGATCATCTTCTTGTGGAGTGTTTCGAAATTGGAATTTAGAAACGAGTTTTCTTTATTCTACTTCTTTGATCATCTAAGTAATCTGATTTCTAACCATTCTTAGGGGTTGTTGCTGAATTGACTATTGGGGTTTTCAAGTTAATGCTTTGGGGGTTCGAATACATAAAGGGGTTCTCAAGCTTATTCTTGGAGGTTCCGTATCAATTAGAATCAAAATTTTTTATCAATGTCCAAAATTAGGAGTTTAATCATGCAAATGGTCAGCAATCTCCCCTTTTTGCCTTTGACAATCAATTTGAAAAGATAACAAATAAAGTGTGTGAGTGTCAAAAATAAAACACATGAATAAGTATGCATTATACAAAATGGCTCCCCCTCTCAAACAAAATTGATGCATTATATGAACAATTTTACTTCCCCTTAAAATATGCATGAAATTCAATAGAATACATTATGTATCAAGGCATAAAAGTAATTGAATAAACATGGCATATATAGGGGATAGCAAATTTTTCTTATATGTTTCTTTATTATTTCCCTTTTATAGATATGATAAGAAATATAAATTTATTTAATTTATTCCTTTTTTGTCAAAAATAAAGAAAACATAATCATGTTATCAAGAACATGGTCTAACATAATAAATATGTTAAGAATATGATAACATGATGACAACATGATCATTAAAATAAATTGTTAGGCAATTTCAAGGAAATAATTTCAAACATATATGCATGCAGTGCTACTAGAATATATCATAAAATAGTGCATCACAAAATAGTAAATATAACACTCACTATCACTTGATCATATAGAACTTAACTAGTTAATAATCACATGACTAGAATGCATCACAAAAATATTACAAACACACAGCTTCTTCTCCCCTTTGTCCAAGACAAAAAGAAAGAGAGATAGAAAGGGAAATGAATCTAAAGGAACCAAAAAATCTAGAAGGAATAAAAGATCACAAACCAAAACAATGAAAACAAAGATACACCATACCTTTATAAAATTCATGTCATACATAAACAAAGCAAGTAAAACAAGGCTTTTTATTGCAAGGACAAAACTAGTCATACTTACATTGTTACTATGGATGTATAAACAAAATTATGGAAAACAATTTAAACAATTTTCTCTCCTACAAAAAGAAAAAGTAAAATAGAATAAGATTTGGAAAAAAAAAAGAAAAAAAATTGATATCAAGGACACACTCTCATATAGTGATGTCACTTACATAAACATATCTTTGGCCAAAAGAATTTTCTCCCTTAAAAGAAATTAACTAAATACACATGCAAACTTAATATTTTCTTCCCCTTTGTGAAAAGCAAAGATAGACCAAATCTTAAAAATATTCATGCATTATCAAAGATCAAAACAATTTCCAAGAAGAATTTATACATTAATAAATTAAAAATGAATTTCACAGGTATAGAAAAAAAATGCATAAACACAATAAATAATAAATTAAAATATTTCTCCCCCTTTATCAAAATGCAAAAAATAAAAAAAAATTACATTAAAAAGAATAGAGTTACAATGATATTAAGATATCAATTGTAGAAAAAACATAAAACTAATAGCTCATGGTTTATATCCAGAAAATAAACCAAACCTAAACTAACACAAAATAACCATAAAAATAATCTAATAGCTCAAAGCTTAGATACATAAAATATACTGAAAATAAACCAAATAGAAACTGATGAAACAATTAACAAAAACATATAAAAAGAAACTAATAATGAGGAGTAGGAGGAATTGTTAGGATCAAAACATTTAACAATCAAAGTAATCAATAAGCACAACATGATTTCACATGAAAAAAGTCCAACCATCAATTAAGCATAAAATTTAAGACAAACTAGAACCATCAATCATGCCAAGTTCATGCTTAATGAAATTAAATCTCTCTTCATTGAGAGGTTTGGTGAAGATATCTGTAAGTTCATTATTTGTATCAACAAATTCAAGTTCACCAATTTGAATATGATCACATAAAAAATGATGTCTAATGTTTATATGCTTAGTTCTAGAATATTGAATGGGATTCTTACTAAGGTTAATAGCAATTGTATTGTCATATTTGATTGGAATGTGATTAAGTTTTATACCGTAGTCCAATAATTATTGTTTTTACCAAAAATTATGAACAATAAAGGCTTGCTACAATATATTCAACTTCTGTAGTGGACAAAGCAACTGAAATTTATTTCTTGCCAAACTAAGAAATTAAACATTGTCCTAAAAATTGACAAGTTTCAGAAGTGCTTTTTCTATCTAGTAAACTACTGGCAAAGTTTACATCTGAATAACTAATCAAGTTAAGGGAAGAGCTCTTAGGATACCAAAGTTGTAAATTCATTGTAGCATAAAGATATTTGAAAATTCTTTTGATAACATTCAAATGAGACTCTCTAAGACTTATTAAAATCTAGCACACAAGCAAATAGCAAACATAATATCATGTTTGCTAGCAGTTAAGTAAATAAGGGATATGATCATACCTCTAAGTCACTTTTCATCCACTAGTTTTGCATTCTCGTCCTTATTGAGTTTGGTTGTGGTACTCATTAGATTTTTGCTTGTTTTAGTTCCATTAATTCCAAATGTCATGAGGATATATCTTGCATATTTATTTTAATTGATGAAAATTCCATCTTTACATTGCTTAGTTTGAAGTCCAAGAGAGAACTTGAGTTTTCCTATCATACTCCTCTCAAAATCTCCTTCTATTAGCTTAGAAAATTTCTCACACAACTAATGGTTAGTATCACCAAAAATGAGATCACCAACATATATTTGTACAAATTTCTTTATGAAAAGAGTTGTGTCAACTTTTCCTTTAAAGAAACCTTTCTTTAGTGAAAAGTTACTCAATCTCTCATACTAAGCCCTTGGAGCTTATTTCAATCCATATAAAACTTATGAAATTTTAAACACATGATTTGGAGAATCAAAATTTTTAAAACCTAGAGATTGTTTAACATACACCTCCTCTTTAATGAAACCATTTAAAAATGCACTTTTAACATCCATTTGATAAATTTTAAAATCTATGAATGATGAAAATGCAATTAGCATTCTAATAGCTTCCAACCTTATAACAGGAGCAAAGGTTTCATCATAATCAATGCCTTCCTTTTGATTATAACCTTTAGCTACTAGTCTAGCTTTATTCCTAGTTATGACACCTTGTTCATTCATCTTATTTTTAAACACCCATTTGGTGCCTATTATAGGATGATGTTTAGGTCTAGGGACCAAGGTCCAAACCTTATTTCTCTTAAATTGATTTAACTCTTGTTTCATAGCAAGGACGCAAAATTCATCACATAAAGCATCATCAACATGTTTGGGTTCAATTTGAGAGATGAAAGGTAGATTAATAATAGATTTAAATTTTGATATAGTAGTTACCCCTTTTGTAGTGTTGCCTATGATGAGATCTTGAGGATGAGCTTTCTTGAATTGCTAATCCTTTGGAAGTTCATTCTTCAAGTTAGGTTGAGATGTCTCCTTATTTTCCTCCTTACATTGACTTTCAAGTTCCAAAGGCTTACTAGTATTCTCTTCTTATACTTCCACAATTTCATTTTTATATACAAGATCATCAACACTACAATCATCCTTTCTATGATCAAGTGAGTTTGATTCATCAAATACAACATGCATTGATTCTTCAACTACTAGAGTTCAAAGACCCTATATGCTTTACTAGAAATGGAATAGCCTAGGAAAATTCCTTTATCAGCTTTGGAATTAAATTTTTCAAGATTATTCTTGGTGTTCAATATAAAGCACTTGCATCTAAATAATCTTAGATATAACATTTTGGGTTTTCTATTATTCCATAACTCATAAAATGTTTTATTTAAAATTAGTCTTTTGAAAACTCAGTTTGAAATATAACAAGATGTATTAACAATTTTCACCTAAAATTATAGAGGTAAATTATACTTATGAAGCATTATTCTAGCCATTTCCACAAGAGTTTTTTTTTTCTTTCAACTACCCCATTTTGTTGAGGAGTTCTAAGAGATGAAAATGTATAAGAAATATAATTTCCATTACAACAGTTTTTGAAAAATTCATTTTTAAATTCGGTTCCATGATCACTTCAAGTGAATGAAATATAAAAACCTTTTTCTTTTTTTAACTCTTTTAGCAAAATTTTTAAAAGCTTTAAAAGCATCATTCTTATGAGCAAGAAAACACACCCAAGTAAATCTAGAGTAGTCATCAACCAATACATATGCATATTGCATTCCACCAAGATTAGCAACTCTAGTTGGTTCAAACAAATCCATATGTATAAGTTCAAGTAGTCTAGAAGTAGATACTACATCTTTGAACTTAAATGAGGACTTGGATTATTTTTTGACATGCATCACAAGGTTTATCCTTGGTAAATTCAAGTTTAGGTAAACCAATCACAAGTTCATGTTTACAAAGATCATTTAAAAGCTCAAAATTTGAATGTCCTAGCCTTCTATGCCATCCCCATGTGTCATGGGAAATAGACATTAAGCGTTTGATGTTTTTGTTAATAATTTTATTCAAATCAATAACATAAATTTTGTCCACTCTTTCACCACTAAAAAATAATTTTGTTTTCATTAAGACTACTAAGAAAGCAATTTTTAAGATAGAAAGTTACTTTATTTTCTATGTCACATAATTGACTTATACTAAGCAAATTGTGTTTAAGACCATCAACAAATAACATATGATGCATGGATAAGGATTGAGGATTATCTATTTCTCCAAAGCCAATAATTTTTCGTTTTGCATTATCTCCAAATGTAATATGTCCTCCATCTTTAACATCAAGTTTATTAAACTACTCTTTGCCTCCCATCATGTGCCTTGAACATCCACTATTGAGATACCACTTGCTTTTTGTTCTTGTGGATTTCAAGTACACCTACACAAAATAATTCAAGTGTTCTTTTGGACCCAAACCTTTCTTAGTATAGGTTAATTAGTTTCAAGATAATCCAAAGAAAGTGAATTGACGTGTAGTCTTCTATAGAAACATACATTATTAGTACGTCCTTTAGTCATGCAATATAAACATACAACATTTTCAAATTTGTTTCTTTTAGGGTGGTATGTTTTCCTAGTGTGTGTAACATGCCTTTGGTGTTGTGGTGGTGTGTATCTCTTATTATTTTATGTTAAGGAGGGAACATGCATTGGCAATGGTAGTGTGTATTTTGATAAGTATGTCTAACATGTTTATGTGCATTATGTTATGTAGCATGCCTATTATAATTGTATCTAGTGTAATATAAGCATGCTTGGGTTAAGGTACTCTAGTTTAAGCATTACCTCTTTGTGTTAATGAAGGGTGAGTCTTATAGGACTTTGCCTTATTATTTAACACATGAGATTTTTAGCTTTGAAAGCTTGAGTCTCATTTGATTTGGAGGTGAAGGAGTGGAATCATGTGAAGCTTTTATAAAATTAACATATGATGAAGATGATGAAGACATTCCATTCTTATATCCAATTCCATGGGTACCTCCATGAAATGTTTGAGAATCAAGAAGACTATCTATCTAAAGTTTCTTTTCCTCTCTTAAATTTAGCAATGAATTCTTTAATTCTAAGATTTCCTTAGAAAGCTTATAATTTTCATCATTTATTTTTTTAAGTTAATCTTCTAAAGAATTAAAAGATTTTGCATCATTAACAAGTTTTTCATTTGATTCAATATGTTTACTAAAATTATTTCTTAAACTTTCTAATTCTTTAATTAAACTACCTAACTCATGCTTATAATGTTTCTTTTTAAACAATAAGCTTTTGCATTTAACTAATAATTTGGTCACAATAGAGCTCTTATCATTATCATTATCATCATCATCATCATCATCATCATCATCATAACAATTATCATCATAATCATCATAATAAGAATAAGAGGTAGGTGGTACTTTATTTTCCTTTTCAAGAGCCAGGAAGCAAAGATTGACCATTTTTTATTGTTTCTCTTCCTCTTCAGATTCAAAGGAATCATCCTAAGTAGCTTTGAATGTCTTCTTTTTATCTTTTACTCATTTATTCTTGAATTTAAGTTTAGGACACTCACTTCTAATATGTCCCAGCTTCTTGCATTTATAGTAAGTAACCTCTTTTGTTTTCTTCTTCCCATCTCCTTTGAACTTCATGTTGAAGTCCTTTATTCTTAAGAAGTTTTTCTTTCTTAAAAACTTCTTAAAGTTTTTAGTGAGAAAGGCAATATCAATATCTTCATCACTAAAATCTTTGATGCTTTCCTCCTCACTATTTTCTTAAAGAGCTTTTAGAGCTATGCTTTTTTTTCTTTTTTTCTTTCCTTATTGTTCTTCACTTATTTACATAATGGTGAGCTCATATGTCAAGAGCTTACCAATGAGCACATTAGTTAATAGGGTGGAGAAGTCTTGAGCTTCCTTAATTGAAGTGACATGAGATTCCCAATTCATCTTAGGTAGGATTCTTAGAATCTTGTTGTTTACCTATTCATTAGAGAAATGTTTTCCAAGTTTCTTAAGGATTATAATGAGAGCATTAAGATGGTTTGTCATCTCCGTGATTGATTCTTGAGGCTCTATTTTGAAGAGTTCATATTTATACATATGAAGTGAAACCTTTTTACTTTTTACTTGAATGTTTCCTTCATAGTAGTTTTTTAAGGTCTCCCACATTTCTTTGACCAAAATACAATGTTGAAGCTTGCCTCCTTCTTTTGTTATTGAAGAGATTAGAGTAATCATAGCCTTTTTATTTTTATGATTTTCTTCCCTTTGATCAATGCTCCATTGAATTCTTGCAATAGTAGTTACCACACCATTAATGATGGTTGTAGGTGGTTCCTAAACTCTTAGCAAAATGTCCCAAAGTTTGATGGAATCATAATTAATATATAATTCCATTTTTAACTTCCAATGTGGATAGTCATTACCATCGAAGAATGGTCTAAGTGAAGAAATATTTTGTGATTCACTAGTATTCTAGCAATAAAGTACCTAGAGTTCAAGCTCTGATGCCAATACAATGACCCTTAGAGAGAGGTGAATAAGGCTAATGAGGGTTTTAGTAAAATAAAAATGATTTTAAGAATTTAAATAAGAATTGAATGAATGTTGAAAATGAATAATGAAGAACATAATGATTTAAAGAGTTTGGATTTAATAATAATCCTATACCTCCACCTAACTTATCCCTAAGTTAGGATTTTCAATCACCCACAATCTTATTCATAAGATTAAGATTACACAAGAGTTTTATTGCTCACTCTTACAACCTTACAAATTGAGTTTTTAAGGCTCACTCAAAAACCAAATCCCAAGTGTTTTAATGGACAACATTTAAACCAATTCCATTAGAAATAAATCTTACTTCCCTTCTAATCTAGCCCAAGATTTAAGATGAAGAGAAATTATGTTTCTAACATATAACCAACTCTTTCAAGAGTTACACAAATATAAAAATTATTTAAAAGAGAATTTGAGAGCTTAATTGAATGCTTGAAGGTATAGAATGAGTGAATAAGTTTCTTAACCTCAAAACAATCTTTAGAGGTCTTATTTATACTTGAACAATCTAATTATTGCTATTGGAAACAATAATTTTGTTCCCATTATAATCCAAGTCCATTTGAATGAAAATTTAGAATTTTGAGCTGCATTTTGTCAAGTTCCAGTTGGGATGTCATTTGTCTTAATTGAGATATCATCCAAATAGCCTTTTTGAGCTATTGCATTTGAAAAAATGCCTTGATCTAGATCGGGATACCCTTATCCCAACCATCCTAACCAATGTCTCATTCGGGACATAGGATTAGGATTAACTCTACCATTTTGATGCATTTTTGCTCCTTCCTTAGTCCTCATTAGGACTACCTTGGTCCTGATTGGGACTATGACACAAATTGTAATTTTTTATGCAATTTAGTCCATATGCTGAGTCTATTCATGATAGTTATTTGTGATGTTTTTTCAACACTAAGGACGATCAAATCAACCTTAACTTTCTTTATAATAATTATAAATAATTGTCTTAGCTTTCCATATCACATTGAATCACCGTAATTGAACCTCTGTAGCTCAGGACATTGCTAAAATACTAAGAGTTATGCAATCTAAAATGAAAGTTGCATATGATGACTTTGATTTAAGATTTGTATACCCAAATGAACTCAAATTTTAACAAATAAGCTCAATTCAGAAAGCTTAAGATGTCTACTTTAAAAGTGATGAAGATCATTTTCTCATTATATAACTCTAAGAATGTCAAAAAGGATCCTTGAATCTTAAAAATCAAATTATCCCAAAATAAAATTGTATATCCAAAAAAGTATATTTTTGGTATATAATTCCTACACACTTGAAATCATTAGAATCAAATTTTTTTATCAAAGTCCAAAATTAGGAGTTTGATCATGCAAATGGTCTATATATATATATATATATATATGTAAGAAAATGTTTTAAATTTGCCCCTTAGTTGCCTTAGTAGTTTCGCCCATGTTGTTGTCTAATATTTTTTTAATACATTTAAGAAATAAACTAAAATATTTTTGGGTTAGTCCTATCCATTAGTCAAAATAATGTTTTTATGTAATAAACAAAATTATATTTATTGAAAATTTTAGAAAAACAAGAAGAAGAAAGTGAAAGAGTGATAAAGACAAAAGTGCAATTTAATAAATAAAGGGAAAATTCCATAAGAAGGAGGAGATGTTGCTATCGAAGAATTGAGTTTTTGGCAAATATCCAGTTTGGTTCCTATTTTTTTCTCTTATTTCTCTTTTTCATTAACTAATCAAATGAGCTATGATCGACATGAAATTCTAACTATGTATACCTTTTGACATTCTCTATGTGTTGATGGCCTTGGTTCGACATGAAATAGTATCAAAAATTGAAGTTTAGCCCTTGAAGTTTCAACCATTTTTATCATCGTTGGATCATCACTATTGCCATCATTTAGCTCTGACCATAACTAGTAGATTGCTGAGTGTCTTCTCAGGATTCCATAACCACCATCCTTGCATCCTAACTTGGATGTTTGAATTTTCTATGAATTTTTGATATATTCTCTTTAATTTTTTTATCTCTTAATTCCATGTGTGTTTTATTATGTTTGATGCTATAAATGTGTTCTATAAATTGTGGTGAATGTTTTGGTACGTTCAATTTGGTTGGGTGATATGAACTTCATGACTGAATTATGAATGGACCAAATTGTAAGAAAGAAATTTAGACTTGAATGCAAACAAGTTTTGGTGGATCAAAATGGATATTTTCCATCCTATATACTTCACTTTTGTATGTCATGTTCCATTTCTCATTCCATCTTCATTTCTTCCATTCATTTTCCCTTTGCATTGATTTTTTTCTTTCTTTCATTACTTGATCATCTGACGTTCGATTTACAATCCGTTTAATCTTATGGCTGCCTCACGACATAGACCACATAAAGGAGCAGAAATTCTAGCAAATCTGGTTATTTTTTCTCCTTGTTTTCCTTAGAATGGCCTTGGACTTCGAGAAAGCTTCACCATCCTCCCTTTGACTTACCTACATCTCCATAGGTGCACAAACATCAATAATGAGGTAATATTTCCTCATTTATGTTTATTTTTTATTGGGTTCATCTCAATGTGGAAGAATAACATAAATGTTATCCTTTCATCTCTAGTCGAGAGATTCAAACATCTGCCTAGTACTACTCCCCTTCAGATTGCTCAGAAGGCAAGGTATCTCCTTCTTATACTACTAGGCATAACTCTTTTCTATAAGAAAGGTAATGAGGTCAACATTGTTTTACTTAGCCCCCTTAGTGACTTAGATCGAGTTACTACCCTTGATTGGGGATATGCTGCATTAGCGTATCTTTACTATAGAATGGATACCATCTACAGAGGTGATGTTACAATGTGTGGCTTTTGGCACATCCTGCATGTACGTTCTTCTTCTTCTCTCTTTTTTTAATGATTCATTGATTTATTTTTTCTTTTCCAGATTTAGAGTTTAGAGATTGGGTTGATTTAAGGCTTTGATGATATCAACTCTGGCATGAGTCTCCCTCTGATGCAAAGATGGGCTTCTTCTCATCTATCTAGTGTCAAAAATATTCTTCAAACCTATCATAACTAGATAAACTCCAGCAAGTGGCACTTGGTAAGAAAATAAAATCGTCAGTATTTTATAGTGAAAGTTAAACTTAATTAACATAATTTGTAGATTAATTCCAATTGGCTAGAAGGAGATGATGATGTCAAGAGATACAATTTTATGTATGGAGCAGTATGCCTTGAGTCCATAAGGATTCTACTCCATGTATATGGTTTTCAGATGTGGTATTTGGGGTAGCGAGTATATCACTAGTCTTCCAGACCTTCACGATGTTGTATTCTTTCTAATATCCCTCCTTTGATGTTACATAGCTCATACCTGATGGGCTCAAAGCTAAGAGAGGCACTATAGGGATATGTTGCATTGACTTTTCTTGAGCGATCTCACTATTACCAGTAGTTCATTCATGAGAACCTCTTGGAGCAGATTCCTACTAACCATGTTGAGGTAACTTTTGATTATTTCATTTATTCTTTTAGACCTTATAAATTACTCATTCCTTTTCATAGTTTGAGGAGATTAGTTCCCCTGTTGTCGAGGCAATGAGGGAAGAGATAGATTCTACTTAGTGGATTGAGACTGCTCTCGATACTGAGAGATCTGAGCCCATATCTAGTCATACACACTATACTCAACACATTGGGACTAGTCTTGAGGGGGCTTCTATTGGTGCTATCCTTGGTGATGTCTCTCTTCTGGATAGGTCTATACTTTATTGGGCCCCAGCTATTCAAACTCTAATTAAGGAATATATACACTTTAGCAATGCTCAGCTTCCTAGCTTTTTTCTGGTGGATACTTCTCATGTGTCTCTACATGACTTATTTCCTACATGATCTATATACTTGACATGAATGTTAATAAAAAATTTTACAACATAGGTTCCCTAGACACAAGTAGAGTATTTACATGGTCTTGCCTCATCTCAAAGGTTTTTACTATGCAGGTCATAAATAGTTGGCGAGTAAGTATATACACTAAAAAATGCAAAGTGTATGCATGAAATACATATGATATGACATTTCACTTATGTGCAAAGTTATTCCAGTAGTATAGAGAGCAAGAATGAGATGCTTCACCGACAGCTTGCAGACTTGGGCATTGATCCTTATAGTGCTAGGACTTCATTTGTTATGCCTTCAAATACTTATCAATAGGATGATCTGACTGGAGGATGGAGGCCTTGGCCCAATTTGGGAGCTCATGATAACTAATTAGGACTATTTTATTTCTAACTCTCAGTATGCTTGTATCTGACTATTTCTATAGTACTATTACTTTCTAAATTCTACACTATTCTAAGTACTATTAAGTATCACTTGAACTAGTAGTTGCTCTTGGGTAAACTTCTTCCATTAAAATCATTCTAATAATGGGTATTTATCTTTTAGATTCCATCACCTCATCTTATCCATATTCCTTGAGCAGATGGAATCCTTTTCTCATATGGACTTATTTTCCTTTTCTACACAAGGGGCATTATTCCTCATTCTCTACACTTTCAATCATGACCTAAGCATCTCTCCAATTGACAAATAAATTCCTTAAGAGCCTTGATGGAAATAATTGGAACAACTTTCTCCCTTTTTAATGCAAGTACTAAATCCCTTTAGCATTTGAATATCAATAATAACTTTTTGGCATGCTACTACAACTTTTTGGGATGCTAAAGACCACGTGTTCGTATTCAATAGGCAAGAATTATAACCAATGATTGAAGAATTTATTGCTATCTTGGGGTGCTCATTAGACTCAACTTCCATGATTGCTCTTTCTGATCTTACCATGCAGTTTCCTGATAAGCTAGTAGCATTCTTTGATTTGCCCCTAAATGACATCTATATATATGATCACACCCTGGGACCATTAATATATCTTCTCTCATTATTTTTTATAAAACTAAAGATAAGAACAATGATACTTAGACTAGAACCATTACTTTTTGTCTTTATGCATAGTTATTGCTAGCTGCATCTTATGGAAATGTTGACACATAGATTGTGAGTATTTCAGAGCAGGTACAAGCTGGAGCCTACCCTATGCCCGTTATTCTTGTTAAAGCTATCATAGGACTAGACAACTTCAGAACTCAGAATCATCTTTTTGATAGTTTATTTCTCCTTGAGGTGTGTAACCAGAATCTTTTATTTGCCTTAACTTTTACCTAAGTTACCCTTTCAGGTTTTCAACTTAACAAGCTTGCCTTTACTTTTTCCTAAACTGCCCTTTTGGGTTTTCAATTTAACAGGCTTTTTTTGTTTGCCTTAACTTTTGCCTAAGCTGCCCTTTTGGGTTTTCAGCTTAGTAGGCCTACCCTAACTTTTACCTAAGCTGCCCTTTCAAGTTTTTAACTTAGCGGGCTTCTTTTATATATTAAAGCAAAATGGTCTCATAGAGCTTATTTTAAGCTTTTATATTCTATTTTCCTTTCTAGTACTTATGCATTATAAATATGATAGAACATGCAATGTTATAACAAAGTTCAATTTCAATTAGATTCTTTAATTAGAGCCAAAATGAGTACATTTACTATATCACATGACATAACTCTTGTTATAAGCTATTCCTTTCGGATTTTCTAACTGAATCTTTTTCGTTCACATTTTAGTTCCCTAACTTTTTCCTAACTAGCCATTTATGGGTTTTCTAATCAGTGGGACCTTTTTCTTTTATTTATTCCCTAAGTTTTCCTTTCAGCCCTTTATGGGTTTTTTAAACAATGCGAATGTCCTAATTTTTGCCTGACTAGCCTTTTCAAGTTTTCTAGTTAATGGACTTTACTTTCTTTATACTACTTTTATTTATTTTTATAGGTAGAATTTCTTGAGGTGATCCAAATTAACAAGCTCTATGAACTCATTCCCTTCAAGATCAAATATCTTAGCAGCTCCCTTTGGTAGAACTGACTTAACTAAGTATGGTCCTTCCCAATTCAGTCTAAATTTTCCTCTCAGATTAAACACCATTGCTCTAGACTATTTTAACACCATGTCCCTAGGTCTTATTTTCCCTGGTCTTACTTTCTTATTGAATGACCTTGCTATCCTCCTATGATATATCTGAGTATGGAACAAAGCATTCATCCTCTTCTCATTTAGAGATACCAGATGATCATATCTCTTTTGTGCCCATTCACTCTCAGGCATTTTAGCCTCTATAACCATTCTTAGATACTTGATCTTAGATTCTATAGGCAAAACTATTTCACAGCCATACATCAATGAGAACGAAGTTTGGCCTATGGTAATTCTAGCTATAGTTATGTATCCCTATAAGGCAAAGGAAAAGTACTCAAACTAGTCTTTATAAGTTTTGACCATCTTAGGGAGAATTTTCTTGATATTCTTATTCACTACTCCATTAGCTTGAGGTCGATACAATGAAGACTTATAATGCTCGATCCTATATTTCTGCAATAACTCTATCATCTTTACTTGAAACTAAACCCCATTGTCCATCACAATGTGATGTGGATCCCCATATCTATAAATAAGATTCTTCTCAATAAATCGAGCCATATGCTTTGCCTTTAGAGTATTAAAAGATTCAGCCTCTACACATCTAGAGAAGTAATCAATTTCCATAACTATATACTTATGTCCATTCAATATTGTCAGCCTTATATCTCCTATGATATCAAACACATCTTTTCCACTAAATCATACTTTTCTTTATATGGCAAGAAATTTTTGCTAAGGTAATACATTATGTGCTCTATCCCATCCAGTCCTTCTTCATCTAACATTGCCCTCATTGCCTTTTCTTTTAGAGCCAAATATTGGATCAATGGTTTACCTTGCCTCGGTGGTCTCAGTATAGGTGGATTAGTGAGATATTCTTTTATCTTATCAAAGGCCTTCTAACAATCATCGTTCCACTCTAGAGGTTAATCTTTTCTCAATAGCTTAAAGATTAGGTCATAAATATTAGTAAGCTTTGTAATGAACCTGCTAATACATTGCAACCTGGCAATAAACCCTCTCACTTCTTTCTCTATCTTTAGTGCTGGCATTTCCTGAATAGATTTCACTTTATCTGGATCTACTTCAATTCCTCTTCTATTAACTATATGCCCTAATAACTTCCCTAAAGTAACTCTAAAAATGCATTTCTTCAAGTTGAGTCTTAGATTATACCTCTCAATGCGCACTAAGAACTTGTCCAATGCTTCAAAATGTCCCTCTTTTGTTTATGACTTGACCATCATGTCACCTACATACACCTCAACTTCCTTATGCATTATGTCATGAAAAAGAATGATAGTTTCCCTTTGGTATGTTACACCTTCATTTTTCAACCCAAAAGGCATAACCTTATAACAATAGGTCCCCCATTATGTAATGAAAGCTATTTTGACCTTATCCGTAACTGCCATCATTATCTAATTATACCTAGAGAAGCCATCCATGAAAGAATACATATGGCTAGCTTTTCCTCATTTTCTCTTTACCCTTCATCTTCTCTTCGACTCAATATATGTGGCTAGATTTTCTTGTCAGGGTTCTTATATCAATTCAGCCATTTGATTAACATGATTTAATATGAGCTAATAAACATAGTTTATTAGTTATTTCTTTACTTAATGTCTTTAATGGATTAGCCACCCTTTGTTTAAATATAGACAATGGGACTTTATTAAGAGATAGGTTTCATTGAGAAAATAAGCAATAACCTATTAATTATGTATTTAGTTAAGAGACACTTAAATAGTTAATAATGTTAAGGAGCTTAGCTTTTAAATTGAATATAATGAACATATGATTAGTGAGTGCTGTAAAATTAAGAATTAGTTGTATTCAATTAATCATAGGATTGTCGAAGAGGAAGATCTATAAGTCTTAAGATTTCTTACATAATGAAATATGGTCTGAATTAACTTAGGGATTAATTACATATTTAAAAAGGTTAAATTAAGTTTAAGAACCTCATCATTTATTTGGCTTATGATTCTTTACAGTAGCTTTCAATTATTTTGTTTACCTTAATTCAAAAACCATTATGTGATTTCTAAATAAACAAACACTTTAATTATTACAATACTCAATTTGCAATCTTTGTGGGACGATGTTAATTTGCTATTTGCATAATTATGTATACTTATAGATTTCACACACTAAGTATTTGGCGTTGTTGCTGGGGATTACCAAAATTGATATTGTTAAGAAAATTATATTATTTGATTTAGATGTTCTTTTATTTATTTTTTTTATGTTTCTTTGCTTTGCTTGATTCGATTTTTAGTGTGGTATTGTTGGAACTTATGCTATTGTATGCACATAACATATAATGCATGCAAGCAAGGAATCCCATTATTACCTCTTAATTTAGAACTTGAGAAGTTAATATGTAGAAGGAAAAAGCAATAATCTAACAGGATGAATGAAGGGGAAGAAGAAAGAAATCCACCTTTAAGGCAGTAAGCATCTCAAAATGGATAAAATGCATAAAGGGCCATGCGAGATTTTATGAGTCTTAATGTTCAAGGTAACCAAACAACAATTGTAAGGCTGGCAATATTAGTAAAAAATTTTACAATCAAACCAACAATGATCCAAATGATCCAAAACTCATAATTCAACGGGTTACCACATGAGGATCCAATTGATCAACCTTTTAAAATGAATGGAGTGCAACCTAAAGCAATCTGGCTTATTCTATTTCCATTTTCACTTCTAGATAGAGCAAAGAGGTGGTTTACAAGCTTGCCACTTAACTCAATAAACATTTGGTAAAAGCTTTACATAGCTTTCTTTAATAAGTACTTCTCACATATGAAAGTATTGAAGATTATAAATCAAATCAACTCTTTTTATCAAAGAGAAGATGAAAGCTTCTATGAGTGCTAGGACATATTTGAGGATCTTCAAAGGTAGCGTCCACCTCAGATGATTAGTTCATAGGATTTGGTGCAATCATTCTATAAAAGAGTCAATCCAACAGTTAGAGTAAACATAGATGCATTAGTTGGGGGAATTATCATGTCAAAGACACCTAAAGATGCCTTAGACCTTTTTGAGGAGATGGCTAACATAAAAAGCCTACGGTCTAGTGAGTGGGCCATATCAAGGAAAGGAGGTTCAATTGAAATTGATGTTTAAACCATGGTGAGTGCAAAGTTGGATGTTTTAACAAAAAGGATGGATAAAATGAGTTCCAATACAATTTCCTCATCTTTATTATATGAACTTTATCAAGGTGGAAATCCTACCATAGAATGTTAGTTGATGCAAAATTTATCCATAGACAACATTAATTATGTGAGTAACTTTAATAATGGTCAACAATAAAATATAGTGCATGGTAACATATATATCCCAAGTTGGAGAAACCATCCTAATTTCTCATGGATCAATCAAGGAAACAATTAATAGAGGCCATATGCTCCACCAGGTTTTAGAGATCATAATGCTTATGATCAAAATTAGCTTTATTTTTAGTGAGAGAATGCTTCATTTTCATCATCTTCTTTAGAAATTAAAATGGAGACATTCATGGATATAATAGCAACTAAGATGGATTAACATGACAAAACAATTAAAAAGCTTGAAGGGAGATTTGAATAGATGTACCAAGACACTCAACTCATGTTCAAAAATCACTCTTCCTCAATTCATAATTTGGAGGTGCAAATGGGGCAATTGACAACTTCATTGTCAATAAAGAATCAAGGTTCATTGTTAAGCAACACTAAGAAGTGTCTAAAAGAATACATGAAAGAAATCACCTTAAGAAGTGGAACAAAACTGCAACAACCTAAGCAAATGGTGAATACTCAAGTTGAGGGTCAGAAGGAGGATCAAAAGAAAGAAGTAAAGCCTTATAAACAACCAATACAATTTCCACAAAGGCTAAAAAAGTAAGAGCATGTTTAGAAGTTTACAAGGTTTTTAAAGATGTTATGAACCTACATATAAATATACTTTTAGTTGAATCTATAGCTCAAATGCCCAAATATGTAAAATTCTTAAAGGAGCTTATCTCTAATAAGAAAAAGCTAGAAAAGTTTAGAACTATCACTCTTAATAAATAGTGTAGTGCTATAGTTTAAAGTAAACTTCCAATAAAGTGTAGACGTCCAGGGAGTCTCACAATACCTTTCTTTATTATAAATTTAAATTTTTAAAAAGTTTTATGTGATTCAGGTATTCTGTTTGAATTTGATGCCTTTATTGATTTATAGGAAGCTTAGATTGGCCAAAGCTAAGGCTACCAATACGTGTTTACAACTTAAAAACAAAACTGTCAAGAAGCCAAAAGGCGTAGTGAGGAATGTATTAGTGAAGGCATGGAAGTTAATCTTTTTAGCAGATTTCATGGTACTTGACTTTAAGGAAGATGAAGATGTACCCTTGATTCTTGGTATGCATTTTTTATGTACTACAAAAGCTATAATTAATTTTTATGATGGGACACTCTCATTGAGAGTAGGAGATAAAAGTTGTAAGTTTGATGTCTATTAAGGTACAAAACACCATTCTGATAATGATTTGTGTATACAAGTTGATGTTGTTGATGAATGTGTAAGTGAAGTCTAATGAGGGAGGTTGGAAAAATCTTGTTATTTGGAGGATATAGAGAAGTGTTTATAGGTATATTTTTATAAAAAAGAAGGGTCTCTCAAATATCAAAACCCAATGACCCAATGTGAACTGCCTTTAAACACAAAACACATACCACCCTCTATCAAAAAACACCAAAGCTTAACCTAAAACCTTTACCATCTCATTCAAGTTAAACTTTCTTATGAGAGAATGAGACATTAATTGGAATTATATCAGCTAAACTTAGTGAGTAGCAGAACATTTTACTAGTGAATTTATTCAGAAAGAGGATTAAAGTTTTGAGATTAGAGAACAAGTGTTACAAAGAGATATATAAATATTAGTTTAAGCTAAACTTAGTGAGTAGCAAAATGTTTCATTAGTGAATTTATTTAGAAAGAGGATCAAAGTTTTTAGATCAGAGAATAAATATTACAAAGAGATATATAAAGAGAAAACAAAGAACTAGCATTATGCAAGTATAAAGAGGAAATATTTTGAAAATGGAGATCAAGTGTTACTTTACAACTTTGGGTGGAGACTTTTTCCATGGAAGCTTTAAACTAGATGGTTAGGACCTTTCATAGTGTCCTATGTCTTTCCCTATAGAGTGTTGAGTTGATAAACAAATAAGGAGGGAAGTTCAAGGTTAATGAGCAAAGATTAAATATGTATCATGTAGGCAAATTAAGGATTTTCACTAAGTAGCCTATCTAAGTGATCTAAGCAAATAAATAAAGCATGCAATGGTCTAACTTAAAGACCTTAAACAAGTGCTTCTTGAGGGCTTAATTAAGCCTTTTATTTTATTAATTTTCTTTTTTCATTTAATTTAAAAACTCATTATTTTGCCTTTAGTAATTATTTTTTAAGAAAATAAAGATGAGGAGGAGCCCTAAAAGACTTTTGCGAGCTTAAATATGTGTAAAACTTTTATTGATTTAATGTGGTGTTGTACTTTTAAGGAAATGGAGATAAATTGGTTGCCTATTGATTTATGTTGTGAATTGGTCAGGTTGTGAACCTTATTGCACAACCATGTGACCTAATTGATGCTTTTTAATGCAAAAATTTAGCATTTAGGCATGGTTGTGCTCTCAAGGTGCACAATCATGCGTAAAGGCATAAGAAATGGAGTAGAAAATTTGCATTTAGGCACTGCTTGCTCATTAGAGCACATAGCCATGCTTGCTAGCTTAAAATTTAAAAAGAGCAGCACGTATAATCATACATGTCAAAGCACACAACCATGCATGTAATAGGAATTCCATCACTCATGATTTTCCATCAATTCTTCTTTTAATTTCCTATAACAATGAGGACAATATATTTTTTAACTGTGGGGGGAGTGAGTTGAATTTTATTGTGTAATTTTTTCTATCTTTTTATGTTTTATTTTAAGTCATTTTATGTTTAGTGGTCATGCATCTCATGCATTTTATTCTAAAATTTATTTTATGAATATAGGTTATTAGGAATTGTCATGCATATCACTTGAGAATTTGTAACCTATTCATGTGATGAATGTGATTCATTATATAATGTTTTCTTAAAAAAGTATGATAATCTGCTATTAATGTTTAGTTTGGATCTTTTAAGCTAGAAGAATAAATTATGGTTAAGGATTTTTAAACTTTAAAGAACTTAATGCCTATTTTTTTATTAAGTGATTGAATCCAGATACTTAATGTTAAAGAAAAGTGCTTATAAGTTGAAATTAAAGCCCAGCTCTTAGAATTATTAAGTATGGCACATGACTTGGTTTTTTATTTTCTTCTTCTTCTTCAAAAAAAAAGAGAACAGTGAATGAGACAGAGTGTAAAACGCACTCATTTGTGGATTTCTTGTGAGTTAACGCTTAAAGTTTATAAATATGAGCTCATTCTACTCCAATTCTCTAAACTAAGTATGAGTATCCAAAGGACGCTTTAAAGGTATCCATACTAAGTAATATGAGAAAGGTGGGGTATCACTATAATTTGTAAACCTTAAAGGAGCAATTTAATAAAATATTTTATGTTAAGTACCTTGCATGTATCAGGGTGAGGCTTACTAAGGGTTAGGATGATTTTGACTTGCTTTCATTATCTTCAATATCAATTGTCTACTTTCATGAATTCGATAGAGAATATTGCTCTCCATATGGTAATTTCTACATCCTTGACCTTTAATTATTAATTTAGTTTTTGGATTTTGAGGCTTTCTATTAATAGGAGTTTAAAGTGGTTAGTCAAGTTAAAACTAGCTAATGAGTTAGGCTCTTTGGATGAATAGGGTGTTTTCATGTTTTGCTTAAGGACAAGTAAAAAACATAAGTGTGGGGGAGTTGATAAGTTCTAAAAATGATAGATTTTGAGCACTAAATAGTTGCATTTCATTATTAAAAGTATAGGTTTTTATCTTTTAAAAGCATGATTTAGGATTATTTACACTAAAAGTCAAACTAGTTAGTTCTTTTTATTAATTTATGAATTTTTAGTAAATTTTATACTTTTATATTACTTTTGTATTAATTTTTTAGGTTCCATCTTTTTGGAACTAATTTTAGGGCAAAGAATCAAAGCAAATAGAAGAGGGACCTATTTGACGTCTGGGATTCAATATAGCATTTAACATCCTTAGAGCTTTATAGTGAGAAAGTGATCTTCTTGACACTTGAATTAGACATCTTAGTTTTTTTGAATCGAGATTATTTGTCAAAATCCAAGTTCATTTGAGTTTGCAAATCTTAAGTTTAAGTCAGTATTTGTAACTTTCATTTCAAGTTGCATAATGCTTGGTATTTCAGTAATATATTAAGCTAAAGAGGTCAAACTTTGGTGATTCAAAGTGCTATAAAAATTTTAGAAAGGTATCTATAACTTTCATGAAGAAATATTTAGCTGCTTCAATCATCTTTAAGGTCTAAATTCTCATACATGGTTGTTTATACCCAGGCACACTGCCATGCCTGCTTAGGGTGAATTAAGAAGTGTATAGGTGAACAGTTGTATGCCAAGGTGCACATAGCTATATAACTTATAATAAAATTTCAAATTTTAAAATTCTTATTACTGATTTTTAACGATTGCATGATTTTTTAATGGTAATAATTCAAGAGAGGCTAGAGGCTAGGGCTTTATAAAAAGAGAGCCACTAGAGAAAGAACGAGAACACTTACTCATTTTCTTAGTTTTACATCATTCTTCAAGAATCAAAACTAGAATTCTTTTATTCTTTTCATTTGATTAGTCTAATGGATGTTTAAAGATTTAGAACATCAAGCTTCCATTCCAAGGGGTTTTTATTATTCAATTGCTTATTATTTCAATTTTAATTGAGTAATAATGATTGCATTTTCTCTTTATTCTTCATCTTTTCTTCTACTTAATATGTGTGGCTAGATTTTCTAGTTATTACCCTAACTAGAAAACAAGCAATAACCTAGTGATTAACATGATTTAATCATGTTAATAAACATGTGATTAACATGTTTATTGGTTGTGATTAACATGTTTATTCTTCATCTAAAATCAATTTAACCATGTAATTAACATGATTTAATCTAAGTTAATAAACATATTTTATTGGTTGTTGTTTTGCTTAATGTCTTCAATTGATTGGCCACCCTTTATTTGAATCTAGACAATGAGACTTTATTAGGAGATAGGTTTTATTGAGAAAAAAATTGATAACCTATTAATTATCTATTTAGTTGAGAGACACTTGTTAGTTAATAATGTTGAGGAGTTGAGCTTCTAAATTGAATATAATGAACACTTGATTAGTGAGAGCTATAAAATTGAGAACTAGTTATATTCAATTAATCATAGGTTTGTCTGAGAGGAAGATCTATGATTTTCAAGATTGCTTACATAATGCATAACAGTATGAATTAACTTAGAGATTAATTACACCTTTAAAAAGGTTGAATTAAGTTTAAGAACCCTAGCATTTTATTTGGATTGTGATTCTTTACATTAGCTTTTAATTATTTAGGTCTACTTTAATTCGAAAACCAATTTTTGATGTCTAAACAAACAAATGCCTTGATTATTACAATACTCAATTTGCAATCTCTGTGGGATGATATTAATTTACTACTTCCATGATTCCGTATGCTTGCAAATTTCACACACCAAGTACATATTTAGTCCTAACATTTATAATAAGAAATAAATTTTTCCTTATAAAATTTAAGAACATTTAAACACGAACATTTTTTCAAAAAAATATTTAAACTCTTTTGCTAATAAAAATATTAAATAATTATTTATTTTGTATACTCATAAATTCTACTAATTCTAATACAATCTTAAAAGAATTTACATTTAATTTTATATGGGAATTTTTTTAAAAATTCAATCATTATAGTGGAAACAATAAGTGGGTAATCCATCGTGCTAACCTTACGCTTGTAGGAACCAGTCCCCAGTCGATGAGGATGCTGTTGGTTCAAAAATTTTATGGTCTTGATCTAAGGTAGATAGGCCGATCCGAATTTTACAAGCCATTTAGTGAACTATATAATTGTTATTGAAGTTAAATATTAAAATAGGTCATAAATAAATAAATAAAATATCAAAAATGATATATATATATATATATATATATATATATATATATATATATATATATATCTATGTGTAGATATAGGACCAAAAGAACAAAAAGAAGAGAAAAGAACCCTCACCAACACCCTCCTTCTCCATCTGCCACCCACGCCATCTCTGTCCCTCACTGTGCCGCCTTCCCCTTTGCCTGAGAACTCCATCTCCACCATGAACCAGAAGCTCCCAGGTCTTGCTGCTGCTCATGTTCTTCTTCTTCTTCTTTTTCTTTTTCTTCTTCTTCTTTCCTCGTCAAACAGCAAGCTCCCTCTCCCTGCGCATGCAACAGCACCCTCCTGCCAGCTTCATCCCTCCGCTTGTCGTTGCTTTTTTCTTCGCCTGTGCTGCCTCCATCCTCCCCATTTTTTGGTGGCAATAGGTCTCCTTCCCCTCCCTCTATTCTGTCCAGTAGTGTGGTGAGTGACAACCCTCATTCTTCCCTTTTCTTCTCAATTTCCTTGAAGTTTTGGTAGATCATGGTCATGTTGTAATTGTTATTAATGATTATGTTAGTCTTGATTCTTTTATGGATTTATGGTGGATTTTTTTAGTTATACAGAATTTTAGGTGAATTTTCTTGGTAATTAGTTGGTCTAGTTAGTTGTTGGTTGGATTTAAGTAACGAATTTAGAGTAATTAAAATTATATTTTGTAATGTTTTGGGTTGATTTTAAGGTTTTAGGAATTTTGGTGTTAATTAGAGGTTTATATAAATTTTAGGTATTTAATTAATATTTTTATTAATTTCAAAAATTATTGTGAAAAATTATGAAATTTTAATAATTGAAGTTGTTAGTAAATGTTATTAATATTACAACTCAAATTATAATTTTAGGGATGATTAAATTTTGAGTTGATTTTATGTTTTAATTATATTAGGAAGATTAATTTTGAGAAAATAATTTTAAGGATGATTAAATAATTTTAAGGAATTTTTTTAGTACTAATAATACATTATGCAAATAATGTATTTAGGGGTAAAAATGTAATTTTATACTAATTATAGTTAAATATATATTTTAGTTAGTTTTATCATTATTTAAGAGGTTTAGACAATTGTTATAAATTAATTGGTATTTTTACTTAAGTAGTGTTAATTCTAAATAATTCCAAATATTAATGTATTATATATATATATATATATATATATATATATATATAAAATACATTATAATGGTTTTAATTTAGGCTTTAATTATATCTTGATATTGAAATGAAAATTTAGTTGTTTAATTTTTGAATAATTGAAATTTTATATATTTTTATTTATTTTTAGTATATGTTTATGTAAAATATGTATTTTGAGAAATAAATGTTATTAATTCTTGATGTTTTGTTGAATTGTGATCTCGGTCGGGGCTAAGTGTAGTTTTAGGAGCCCAACTCGAGTGTGTATGTCTGTGGTTATTAGAAGTGCATTTTATGCAGGTTTGGCTCTACCTTTGGTAGAGAGATGTCCATTTTACAAAGGAGACTCTGCCAAAATTTTGATAGATTTTCTCGTAAAACATGATATTCGTTATGATTTCTACCGTTAGTTAGTTTATATCCTGTCTATTGAGTCTTGTTCGGTTTTCCTCGGGTCAGCTTGGAATTTCATTGTTTTGTTGATTGTTGATTTCAATTCCATAGTCATGTTTTAAAAGTCAATTTGTTATTTTTATTTTAGAGCATATCGGAGCAGAAGTCGTGAGACCGAGGCAAACGCGTGGTCGTCAGCCTTCATATTCATCTTATAAGTCAATAGAATGATCTGTGCGTGTGTTTATTTAAAGAATGCATGCGCTCATATTTTTAATATTGATTATATGATTTATTTAATTTAATGTTGTTATTTAAGATTTAAAATGCATTTTTATTTAAAAGTCGAATTTGAGAAATTTTGGTAGAACGGGCTACCTGGTGGGCTTCACCAGGACTATGTGCACATGGTAGAGATTGAGAGATGGATCCGATATATTTATGACTGGTGGATGTTAAACTAGGACGGGTGCCTCGGTGGAAGCCTATGCTCTCGGGGACCGCCAGTGATTGTAAGGTTAATAATAGATTGGGATGGGTGCCTCGGTTGATGCCCTAACTCTCGGGGACTGCTAGTACCATATATTTTGGATTAAGTGAACAACTGTGATTTTGTGCCTCAGTTGATGCCTTTGCTCTCAGGGACCAACAGTCTGATTGGAACAAGTGGACCCGATTGGTCGTTTAGAACTTTGGGTTTAGGGTTCTACCGAGATTTTTTTTCAAAAGTTATACCTATACATTATAAATTATTTTCACTATAAATATATACAGTTTTCAAAAAGGTTTTCAAACCGTACAGCTCTTTTTATTGACTTACTCAGTGAGGTTTGATTCCCCTCAATTTATTTTTTTCAGGAGCTTAGGAGTTCGACCTCAGACTACCTCCACGTCGGATTTCTTCATCACCGGCTATCTTATGTAGGTCATTGTAAGCTGTGTTGTTGTATTATTCTAGGATGCTACAGTAGTATATGTACTAAGAATTGTATGGTTTAAGTATGATTGTGTAATCTATTTGTATGAACCACGCTTATGTATAAGGATTTAAGTTTGATTTATAATATGTAACGCCGAAGCATATTTTATTTGAGCATCTGATTTAGTTATTTATGAGAAAAATCAGTTTGATAATGTGTTCTATTTTAAAATAAGGTTTTTGATTGTAAGGTGTTGTTTATCTTTTCTTTATGGCTTACTACGGGTTTCGGGGGCCTTATGCCTTCCCATTCCTTAGTGCCGATCACGTGCCCTCGGGTTCGGGTCATGATAAAGTTTGTGTCAAAGCCTAAGTTCGATTAATTATCCATGTCTGTCTTTCTATGTAACTACTACAACTTTAGGGTTGGTAATTGTCTTTGAGATGTTCTTTTTTCTAATTCCGTGTTGCGTTAAATATTCTTACCCTGTTTTGAATTCAATTTTCCTTATCTTTTTCAGAATGAGGCGTGTGCGTACCGACCCCGATGTTGATCCGACTCTTAGACTTGATGAGCAGTCTGTGCATGATGAGGCTCCCCCTCATGCTCCACATCGTAGGGGCATAGGTAGAGGTAGAGGTCGAGCTAGGGTAGCTGCAGCTGAGATTATGATCAGCATCCAGTCGAGCCTGAAGCCCCAACTGTTGACCCTACATCCTTTACAGCTGGACTGGCAGGGATTAATCAGGGTCTAGTAGCATTGAATTAGGTGATGCCCCTTATACAGCATATGCTACAGCAGAGGAACCAGGGGATGTCAGATACTGAAGCAACTCTTCTTTACTCTCGGATCGATAGAGTTTCTTTTGACAGTATGGGTGATGCCTTAGACTTCATTAATGCGATTGAGGCATATACCAGGATGGGACACACGGATTATCAAAGGATAATGATTGTGGAGTTGTCAGTTCAAGCCGCAGCTCAAGACTGGTTTATACAGTCTATTCAGGCATCTATGCACGAGTTGACTTGGCAAGAGTTTAAGGATCGCTTCTTAAGATTTTTCTATCCTCCAACCACCAGAGATGCCTATAGGTGGCAGTTGCTCCACATCACTAGAGGGGATAGATAAGTGGAGGACTACACTAGGGAGTTTAATAGGTTGTCCCAACATGTAGAGGATATCAGGAGGGACCCTTACAGAGCAATGGAGCTGTATGTTATTGGATTGGGACCCACTTTTATTGGTATACGTACCGAGGACCGCACCCTAAAAAGTGTGATTGAGGAGGCCCGTTTGATTGAGAGGCAACATATCCGCCAGGGCACCATGATAGATCCCTATATGGTTGGGGGTAGTGGATTTGGTGTAGCTTCCGAGTACCAGTAGTCAGCATTTCACATTGGTAGTTCAAGTCAGTAGGCTACGGGTAGTTCTCAGCAGGCTGGTAGGAGGTCCAGGACTCACTGAGTAGGTCACCATGGTTATGCCACGAACATGAGAAGTGGTAGGGGTCACAAATTTAGTACTAGGGTTAGTAGCAGTAGTAGTGGGCAGAGTTTCGGGCAGAGTAGTTCTCGGTCTGGAGCCAGTGCATGTGCGAGTTATGGATGATTTCATCAGGGCCCGTGTCATTTATTATCAGGTGCTTGCTTTAGATGTGGACAGGTTGGTCATCTTGCCAGAGCTTGTCCTCACTCTGGATACCAGCCATAGTATGCTCAGGGTTCGTCTTCATCAGTGGCTCAACCCTACTATCTGATGCCTCAATAGTATCGAGCACCAGTACAACCACAGCAAAGACCGTCACAGCTTATGGGTCAGTAGGGCCGAGGTTCAGTTGGTAGGCCTAGCGGTCGTAGGTTTGTGCAACCCTCGACATCTCAGTAGGCAGGTCGTGGCCAAGCTCGAGTATTCACCTTGACACCACAAGATGCTCAGACTTCGAATGCAGTGGTAGCAGGTATTCTCTCAATCTGTGCATGTGATGCTAGAGTATTATTTGACCCTGGTGCTTCGCATTCATTCATTTCTCTCGTGTTCGCTTTGAGAATCGAGTGGCAGCCTTCTAGGTTGTCCTTTCCTCTATATGTGTCAACTCCTCTTAGTGACAAGTTGGAGACAAATATTTTCTTTCCTTCGTGTTCGGTGTTGGTTGATGGTAGGGAATTATTGGTGGACTTGGTGTTACTTGATGTGTTGGAATTCGACATCATTTTGGGTATGGATTGGTTGTCGAGGTATTATGCCTTTGTGAATTGTCGAGAGAAAGAAGTGGTGTTCATAATTCCAAATGAAGAAGAATTTTATTTCAAAGGTGAAAAGAGCTCCATGCCTCGTAATCTCACTTATGCCATTACAGCCCGGAAGATTCTTAGAAGGGGTTGTCGGGGTTACTTGGCAATGGTAAGAAATGTTGATCAAGTGAATGGGGCGATTGAATAGGTGCCAGTGGTGTGTGAATTTCTGGATGTCTTTCCTGAAGAATTACCATGATTACTACCAGACAGAGAGATAGAGTTCTGTATCAATATTATACTTGGTACAGATCCTATTTCTATGCCACCCTACAGAATGGCACCAGCAGAATTATAGGAGTTAAAGGAGCAGTTGCATGAGTTGCTTGATAAGGGCTTCATCAGACACAGTACATCACCTTGGGGTGCTCCGATGTTGTTTGTGAAGAAGAAAGATGGTAGCCTTCCACTTTGTATTGATTATAGGCAGTTGAATAAGGTCACCATCAAGAACAAGTATCCACTTCCAAGGATTGATGACCTATTTGACCAACTTCAAGGTGCTACATGCTTCTCTAAAATAGACTTAAGATCTGGGTATCACCAGTTGAGGATTAGAAGAGGTGATGAGCCCAAGATATGGCCATTATGAGTTCTTAGTAATGTCCTTTGGGTTGACTAATACTCCAGCAACCTTTATGGACTTGATGAATCGGGTATTCAAGCCATACTTGGACCGGTTTGTAATAGTGTTCATTGATGATATCTTGGTTTATTCCAAGAGTGAGGCTGAGCATGTTATGCATCTGAGAAGGGTACTTCAGACTTTAAGGGAGCACAGGTTGTATGCCAAATTCTTAAAGTGCGAGTTCTAGTTGAATCAAGTGGCATTTTTAGGCCACGTGGTTTCTAGAGAGGGCATACAAGTGGACCTTAAGAAGATAGAGGCTATTACAGAGTGGCCGAGGCTGACTACAATTAGAGAAGTATGGAGTTTCCTAGGTTTAGCAGGCTATTACAGAAGATTTGTGAAAGACTTCTCTAAAATTGTTGCACCTTTGACAAGGTTGAACCAGAAGAGTGCTAAGTTTGTATGGATAGAAAAATGCGAAGAGCACTTCCAGTTATTGAAGGATTTGTTGACGTCAGCTCTAATTCTGACATTGCCTTATGGAAATGAAGGATATATAGTGTATTGTGATGCTTCCAGAGTAGGATTGGGCTATGTGTTAATGCAAAATGACCAAGTGATTGCTTATGCTTCGAGGCAGTTAAAGAAGCACGAGCAAAACTATCCTACTCACGACCTGGAGATGGCAGCCGTGGTGTTTGTTTTGAAAATATAGAGGCATTACTTGTATGGGGTGACATGTGAGATATACACTGATCATAAGAGCTTGAAATGTATTTTCCAACAAAGGGACTTGAATCTAAGGTAGAGAAGATGGATGGAACTCCTTAAGGATTATGATTGTTCCATTTTATACCATCCAGGCAAAGCAAATGTTGTTGCTGATGCTTTGAGTAGGAAGTCAGTGGGCAGTCTTGCCCACATCAGCATAAAAAGAAGGCCCATTATCAAGGAGTTGCATAGGTTGATTGATCAGGGGTTGCAGATGAAAGTTACCCGAAAGTGCCTTTTAGCTCAATTAAATGTACGATCAGTATACTTGGATCAGATTAAGGCAGCTCAGAGTAGAGACCCTCAATTATAGAGAATCATGTATGAAGTGCAACAAGGGCAGTCACAGGACTTTGTGATTGACAGAGAAGGTGTACTGCGGTCAGGCACTAGAATTTGTGTGCCAGATGTTGATGATTTGAGGAAGGAGATTATGGAAGAAGCACATTTTTCTATATATAGTGTTCATCCAGGTTCTACCAAGATGTATCATAACATATTGGTGGAATGGAATGAAGAAGGATATTGTAGAGTTTGTATCTAGGTGCCTGACTTGCCAACAAGTAAAGCTTGAACATCAGAGACCCTCGGGATTGTTGCAACCTATGCCAATTCCTGAATGGAAATGGGATATGATAGCCATGGATTTTGTGACTAGGCTACCTCGGACTATTGGAGGTTACGACGCTATTTGGGTGATTATTGATAGGTTAACTAAGTCAGCACACTTTCTGCCAATAAAGAAGACGTACTCTACTAATAGACTGGCAAGACTTTATGTCAATAGGATTGTTTGTCTACGTGGAGTACCTGTGAGTATAGTGTCAGATAGAGGAGCCACCTTTACCTCAGTCTTTTGGCAAGAGTTACACAAGGCCTTGGGTACCAGATTGGATTTCAGTAGGGCCTTCCACCCTCAGACAGATGGTCAGTCAGAGAGGACCATCCAGAGATTAGAAAATATGTTGAGGATGTGTGTGATGGATTTTGGAGGACAATGGGATTCATACTTGCCATTGATTGAGTTTGCTTACAATAATAGCTATCATGCTAGCATCGAGATGGCTCCATATGAGGCACTATATGGTAGAAAGTGTAGATCAACTTTGTGTTGGGAGATTGGTGAAAGGCAGTTAACGGGACCAGTGTTGGTGCAGATCACTTCAGAGAAAGTCCCCATTATACAGCCACGACTGAAGATAGCCTTCAGCAGACAAAAGAGCTATGCTGACCCTAGGTGGAAGGATGTATCCTTCATGGTTAGAGACATGGTGTTCCTGAAGGTGTCTCCAATGAAAGGAGTTATGAGATTTGATAAGAAGGGTAAGCTAGCTCCTAGATACATTGGACCGCTTAAGATTCGGTCTAGAGTGGGTGAAGTAGCGTATAGGCTGGTGTTACCACCAAAACTATCGAGAATCTATCATGTATTTCATGTATCCATGCTAAGGAAATACATCCCTGATCCGTCTCATGTGTTGCAACCTCAAACCGTAGAGCTTAGTGACGATTTGACTTATGAGGAGTACCCAGTGGCGATTGTGGATCGCCAAATCCGATAGTTACAAACTAAGGAGATATCGATAGTGAAGGTGCTATGGAGTAACCATTCCGCTGAGGATTGCACTTGGAAAACTGAAGCTGAGATACGAGTTTCTTTCCCGTATCTCTTTCCCTCTTAGCCTTGTAATTCTTCTATTTCTTCTTTTCTTGAATTTGGGGACGAATTTATATAAGGAGGGGAGACTGTAATACCCTATATTTTTATTTTTATTATTTTATTATTATTATTATTATTATTATTATTATTATATATATATAAGCATATGTGTAGATATAGGACAAAAAGAACAAAAAGAAGAGAAAAGAACCCTCACCAACACCCTCCTTCTCCATCTGCCACCCATGCCATCTCTATCCCTCACTGTGTCACCTTCCCCTTTGCCTGAGAACTCCATCTCCACTGTGAACTAGAAGCTCTCAGGTCTTGCTGCTGCTGCTGTTCTTTTTCTTCTTTTTCTTCTTCTTCTTCTTTCCTCGTCAGACAGCAAGCTCTCTCTCCCTGCGCACACGACAGCACCCTCCTGCCAGCTTTGTCCCTCCGCTTGTCATTGCTTTTTACTTCACTTGTGCTGCCTCCATCCTCCCCATTTTTCGGTGGCAGCAAGTCTCCTTCCCCTCCCTCTGTTCTGTCCAGCAGTGTGGTGAGTGACAACCCTCATTCTTCCCTTTTCTTCTCAATTTCCTTGAAGCTTCGATAGATCATGGTCATACTGTAATTGTTATTGATGATTATGTTAGTCTTGATTCTTTTATGGATTTATGGTGGATTTTTTTAGTTATGCAGAATTTTAGGTGAATTTTCTTGGTAATTAGTTGGTCTAATTAGTTGTTGGTTGGATTTAAGTAATGAATTTAGAGTAATTAAAATTATATTTTGTAAGGTTTTGGGTTGATTTTAAGGTTTTAGGAATTTTGGTGTTAATTAGAGGTTTATATAGATTTTAGGTATTTAATTAATATTTTTATTAATTTCAAAAATTATTGTGAAAAATTATGAAATTTTAATAATTGAAGTTGTTAGTAAATGTTATTAATATTACAACTCAAATTATAATTTTTGTGATTTTATACTATTTTTATTAATATTTTTGAGTTTATGTCAAATGTGATTTTTAGGTTAAATTATATTTTTAGAAGAAATTATTGGTTGATTTTATGTTTTAATTATATTAGGAAGATTGATTTTGCGAAAATAATTTTAGGGATGATTAAATAATTTTAAGGAATTTTTTTAGTACTAATAATACATTATGTAAATAATGTATTTAGGGGTAAAAATGTAATTTTACGCTAATTATAGTTAAATATATATTTTAGTTAGTTTTATCATTATTTAAGAGGTTTAGACAATTTTTATAAATTAATTGGTATATTTACTTAAGTAGTGTTAATTTTAAATATTAATTCCATATATATATATATATATATATATAATACATTATAATGGTTTTAATTTAGGCTTTAATTATATCTTGATATTGAAATGCAAATTTAGTTGTTTAATTTTTGAATAATTGAAATTTTATATATTTTTATTTACTTTTAGTATATGTGTATGTGAAATATGTATTTTGAGAAATAAATGTTATTAATTCTTGATGTTTTGTTGAATTGTGATCTCGGTCGGGGCTAAGTGTAGTTTTGGGAGCCCGACTCGAGTGTGTATGTCTGTGGTTATTAGAAGTGCATTTTATGCAGATCTGGCTCTACCTTTGGTAAAGAGATGTCCATTTTACAGAGGAGACTCTGTTAAAATTTCGGTAGATTTTCTCGTAAAACATGATATTCGTTATGATTTCTACCGTTAGTTAGGTTATATCCTGTCTATTGAGTCTTGTCCGATTTTCCTCGAGTCAACTTGGAATTTCATTGTTTTGTTGATTGTTGATTTCAATTCCATAGTCATGTTTTAAAAGTCGATTTGTTATTTTTCTTTTAGAGCATATCGGAGCAGAAGCCGTGAGACCGAGGCAGACGCATGGTTGTCAGCCTTCGCATTCATCTTGTAAGTCAATAGAATGATTTGTGCATGTGTTTATTTAAAGAATGCATGCGCTCATATTTTTAATATTGATTATATGATTTATTTAATTTAATGATGTTATTTAAGATTTAAAATGCATTTTTATTTAAAAGTCGAATTTGAGAAATTTTGGTAGAACAGGCTACCTGGTGGGCTTCACCAGGACTATGTGCACATGGTAGAGATTGAGAGATGGATCTGATATACTTATGACTAGTGGATGTTAAACTAGGACGGGTGCCTCGGTGGAAGCCTATGCTCTCAGAGACCGCCAGTGATTGTAAGGTTAATAATGGACTGGGATGGGTGCCTCGGTTGATGCCTTAGCTCTCGGGGACCGCCAATACCATATATTTTGGATTAAGTGAACGACTGTGACTTGGTGCCTCGGTTGATGCCTTTGCTCTCGGGGACCGGCAGTCTAATTGGAACAAGTGGGCTCGATTGGCTGTTTAGAACTTTGGGTTTAGGGTTCTACCGAGATTTTTTTCAAAAGCTATACCTATACATTATAAATTATTTTCACTATAAATATATATAGTTTTCAAAAAGGTTTTCAAACCGTACAGCTCTTTTTATTGACTTACTCAGTGAGGTCTGATTCCCCTTAATTTATTTTTTTTCAGGAGCTTAGGAGTTCGACCTCAGACTACCTTCACGCCGGATTTCTTCATCACCGGCTATCTTATGTAGGTCATTGTAAGCTATGTTGTTGTATTATTCTAGGATGCTGCAGTAGTATATGTACTAAGAATTGTATGGTTTAAGTATGTTTGTGTAATCTATTTGTATGAACCACGCTTATGTATAAGGATTTAAGTTTGATTTATAATATGTAATGCCGAAGTATATTTTATTTGAGCATCTGATTTAGTTATTTATGAGAAAAATCAGTTTGATAATGTGTTCTATTTTAAAATAAGGTTTTTCATTGTAAGGTATTGTTTATCTTTTCTTTATGACTTACTACGGGTTTCGGGGATCTTATACCTTCCCATTTCCTAGTGCCGATCACGTGCTCTCGGATTCAGATCGTGACAAAAAAAATAATAGATTTTATAAAATTATTAGTGTTGTCATCCCTATATTATATTTAGATTTAGCGATAACTTTTGTATTCATGATAAAATTTTGTAGCTGTATCTATAAATTTTAGCAATGGAAGCATTGATTTCATAACATTCACATGTAAGCTTATTATTATTATTATTATTATTATTATTATTATTATTATTATTATTTTTAAAAGTACACATGTAAGCTTACTAACATTTACTTTGTTTGTAAGCTAATAATTATGCACTTAAACTTGAAATGACGAAAGAAAAACTAATAATTAAAGCAAGAAGTTTATAGGACCACAGTTTATCATTGCCAATGACATTTCTTTATCTTGGTTACTATCATTACAACTCATAATATTAATTTTTCATTAATTAAACTATTTTTTCCCTTAACAAACAAATCTTTTGTTTTTATACATTAATATGTTTGCTAAGATGGGAGATACTTTTGATACTAACGACATATATTGGATTATTCAATTTACAAAATAACAATTTGAAAAACTGATTATAAAACGTTTTTAATATTTTTTTAAAAAAGTATGCAAATAAAATCAGATGAAAAATTCTAAATAACTACGAAAAAAAATTGTATATGAATCAAGAGAAAAATCATCAATTCTATTCTAAATTTTAAGCCAATTATCAATTGAATTCTACATCAAAAATTATTTCAATTTACTCATTCAATTTTATGAATTATATTAAATATATACACTTTTTTTTTAAGGACCTAATTATATTTTTAAAATTTACTTTTAGATTTCTATAAAATAAGTTTGACATTAATTAAATTTTTTATTTTTTAAATAAAAATAAAATATAAGAGAATATTTTTAAATTCTAATTTTGTCACTCTTGATTTAAATTTACAAATTAATTTGTAATTATTTTCATATATTTTTTAATTTTCAAGAAAAATTTTAAAATTTTTACTATTTTAAAATTTACTTCTCAATTGTCAACCATATTATTTAGAAATTTTCCTAATAAAGGTCAAACCAGATAAATAAATAAAACAAATTTTGAGATACTAAAAATATTAGTCAAGAAAATAAAAAAATTATTTAGTTTTCTAGAAAATGTGAACAAATTTTTTAAAAATAGAATTTTATTATTATTTATAGTGATAGTTAAAAGTTATTACTTTATTGATTTTTATTTTTATTAATATACGTTTATAAAATAAATTGATTTATAAGTTATCACTTTTTTATTATTTTTAATTAATAAATACAAAGTTAAAATTTTATGTGAATATTTAAAAAATAATTTTCAAATTTATTTAAAAAATAGTAAAATTAAAACTTCAAAATATTTTTTTCAATTTTATTTTCTTAAAATAGAAGAAAAATTGAATAAGTGTCGAATTCATTTTTTTGGGATCTAAAAATAATTGATACAATAGAACTGATCATTTTCCCTTCAAAAACATGTTTAATGTTTTTTCTAAAAAAATAGAAATTTTACTTTCTATAAAATAAATGGTTGCTGTCAGGACATGTATGCTATTCCCTATTTCGGTTTAACGTGATGGGAGATTTTAATGTAATTTTTAAGTTACTGACTTTTAGGAGGCCTAATTACCGAACTCATGAGAACGGTCCGGCATATAACAAAAAGAATGAAGTTACCTCAAAATAAATATAACTGAACCACTCCTTACTATAATATATAAACCTATATATATATATATATATATATATATATAAACATTATAAAAAATAATTTTTTTAAGAAATAATTAAACTTTCAAACATTATTTCTATGTCAAGATCCAAACTCAAGAGTCATGACTGGTATTAGGGAATAAAAATTTACCTAAATCTGGAACCCATAGCAAGCCTAAAGCATCAATTCACACTAAAAATAATCATAAATATACCAAAAAGTTACAAAGATCCCTCAGAATGGGCAACAATGGTAGACTACCTGTACATGAAGGGTTTGGGAAGATGACAACACTTAATAAGTAGAATAAAAAGTAGTAAGCCAACCGCTATGATGAAATAAGACCATCATCGTACATCATCTGCAAAGAAGAAACAAACTTAGTGTAACGAGTGAGGTATGGGCAACCAAACTTCATTAGGGTGGCCACCCCAAGCAACTTTATGGTAAGGTGCCTCCTCGCCATCGCAGAAGAGCTTTCCTCCTCACTAAAGGGAATGGGCTCTCTAGAAAAGGTCAAGCCTATAATGGTAGCAAAGTCTAAAGGAGTGATGGTCATCTTCCCAATAGGCATATGGAAAGTATGCATTGTGTCCATCCACCACTCTATTAATGTATACATAGCAATCTAACTTGATGTATATGAGTCATAAGATAATGCAATAACAACCCCATCAAAGCCCTTCACGATAATCATCTGCTTCACATACAATGGAAGACCCTGATAATACATGCTAACCCTGTTCAAACTACCAAGCAGCACAGTAATAGACCTATAAGGCTATAAATAACTGGTATGCTATCAAAAATTCACACAATTAATAAATACTAACACATCTTTATTTCTATTATTTAATAAGAATAATAACAAAAGTCAAAAAGAAAAGCATCATGGTAGGCACTAGTAGGCAATCACAATAAGAAAATAAAGTAAGAGCTATCAACATTCACAATAAAGCTATAACTTAACAAACAGTTACAATAAGTACTATAGAGATACAATTATGACAACCTTATACAGTAATATAAATAGCAAGGCAACTATCAAAATCATTAAAATAACATCTGCAACACAATAAGTAATGACATTATCATTACTAAATTATCATTGCGTCATCAGCATATCATCACCAAACAGGAATAAAAAAAGGACACATTACATCAATCACAATGATCATAACAATCTATTTGCTTGACACTTGAAGAGGTTATAATGGCATGATTCTATTCACCTAACACCTAAAGAGGTTATAGTAGTAGTATTTATCTTTTAACCTAACACTTGAAGAGGTTATAATGGCAGTATCTATTTGTTCGCTTAACACTAGAAGAGGTTATAGTGGAATGATTTTGTTCGCCTGACACTCAAAGAGGTTATAGTGGCAGCTTTTATCTATTTGCTTGACACTTGAAGAGGTTAGAGTGGCAGTTTATTCGCCTGACACCTGAAGAGGTTATAGTGGTAGTATTTATCTGTTCGCCACTTGAAAAGGTTATAATGGCAATATCTGTTTATTCGCCTAATACTTGAAGAGGTTATAGTGGTAGTATCTATCTATTCACCTGACATTTGAAAAGGTTATAGTGGTAGTATCCCAATAATCAAATCACAATAAAAAAGCACTTAGGTAGGTACCGCTCTGTTCAGAAATTGATTTTTTGCATCTTTGCATTTGCTTCATGTGTATTGACACTAGTGCTAGGTGGCTATGCAACACACATAAAGCAGGGGGCAACTGTCATACCTTAAATTTGATTATGCCTAAAAAGGTCCAATGATGAAATGAACTCTGAGATGAGTAGAGTTTGCTTGTTCGTAACCACTATGATATGTGCAACCTTAAAAAAATTAACCCACGCTACCAGTGTACGTAATTAATCACCAAGCCATTAAGTTATGCTTTGACCTTATGAAATATGAATTATCAGAACAATAAAAAGCTTATTTGAGAATTCCTTTCTTAAAACACTTAACTTATTGGGCCGGTGTTCATTTCGTTAGATTAAGACCTAACTTTATGAAAAAATGGAAATCAATTTTGACAAAATAGACTTTGAAAACATGTTTAGAAGGCTCCAGAAGTGGTCCCGAAATGGTCTAACATAACTCCAAGATCATCATGTATCACTTAGAAGTGTGCATAAAGCCATATATACCCCTAGGTGTCACGTGTTAAAATTAAGGCTGAATTGAAAAAATGGACTTTAAAAATGCCTCCAGAAGGCCCAAAAACCTTAGGAACCAACCTTAGAAAAGCTTGTGTAAGCCTCGATTGGAGCACACAACACGTGAAAGTGTGTGTGACATGCCTATACCCCTTGTTCCACACATTTTCACTATAAATAGACACCTCCACACCCTATTTTGAGGGGGGAACAAGTGGAAACAAATACACTCAAAAATTTATCAGATCAAAGCGCTGGAAGCCCCTTTCAAGATAGTTTTTTCTAAAAAATGACTCAAAATCATCCATACTATGTAGTCAAATACCATATGCTTTATAAGGGTACCGAACGATAATCAGAACCTCAACTAGAGCAACCCCTTCTCTCACTAGTATACCGGGTTAGAAGTAGTACTCTAGTTGAAACAGAAATTAAGTCTCTTCAGGTAGCAATTGAATATACCCTATATATTTATTTAAATAAAGGGATTTTAAATAGTGTTACTAATAAGTACTTTTACATTATATTATATTTATGTTAATATTAATTTTAGGGTTACTAATTTAGGTGAGTATTATTTGTTTATTTTCTAAAATTTCATTGTCTATTATTATCATTATTATTATTATTGCTATTTAAAATGATATTAAATTTTAAGGCTATGCATGTGTGCCTATAGATAAATATACATATATGTATACATATTGGTAGGTTATATACTATATATATGCATGTATATGTCTATACATATATAAACATATATATGTATGTGTACATCTATATGTCATACATATATATATATATATATATATAATATATATATATATATATATATATATATATATATATATATATCTTTATAAGCTATAGAATAAAGTATATTATATATATATATGTATAATATATATATATATACACCCGCACATACCTATATATATATATACATATCTATATACTATATATATATATATATACATACACTCATCAAACACCCACCAAACTCCCCCATCCTCACCCAGCCCTCTCCGCTGCTGCTGATTCTGCTTCTTCTTCTTCTTCTTCTCTCTCGCCTGGTAGCTGCTCTCCTCTCCTCGCGCAGCAGCTTCTTCCTCTCCTCGCGCAGCAGCAGCCCTGCATCTCGTCTGCACAGCTTCGACACTCGGTTGTGCCATCTCCTGGAAGTGTCCACCAGCCCTTCGCCTCCATGTGAGCAGCCTCATCTTCCCCATCTTCACCGACGGCAGCAAGTCCTCCCCCTGCTCTGTTTCCGCTGCTTGAAGGTGAGAGATGCTCACCTGTTTTCTTTCTTTTCTTCCTTCAATTTTCTGCTCGATCTTGGCAATTCTAGGATGATTAGTGTTGGTTACCATGTATTTGAGTTGATTTAAATTTTCTTGGATTTTTTGGTAGTTAAATTGCATTTACAGAAATTTAGTTGATGTTCATTTGGTTATTTAGATAGTTATTTAGCTATAATTAGCAATTAGGGAGATTATTATTGATTATTTTTTAGCAAATAAAATTTATTGAGATTTTAGGTAATTACTTTGATTTTTTTTTTAGTGAATTTTGGAATTTTAAAACTATTTTAGGAATTTTCGGGAATTAATCATATAAAATAGTAAATAATAATGTTAATTGACTTTTTGGAGATATTAAGTGTTGAAATTAAGTTTAGGGTAAGTAGATAATTTTAAGAAGATTATACAAATTTTCTAGGAATTTTTATGCTTTATGTCAAAATATAATAATTAGACTAATTTTGAAACTTTGGGTTAAATAGGTAATGAAATTTGATAAATGAGGTTATTAGTGAATAATATGAATTTTAGAACTCAAATCATAATTTTTGAGATTTTTATACTATTTTTATAACTATATTTGAGTTTATGCCAAATTTGATTTTTAGGGTAAATATATTTTTGGGAGGAATTTGTTGGTTAATTAAATGTTTTAATTACATTAAGAAAATGTATTTTGAGAAAATGAATTTTTGACATGATTAAATAGTTTTTAGGAATTATTTTTAGTAGTAAAAGCTCATTATGTAAATTATGTATTTTAGGGGGGTAAAAATGTAATTTTACACTAAATATGATATATATATATATATATATATATATATATATATATATATATATATATATTTTAATTAGTTTTATTAATAATTAAAGGGTTTAGATAATTTTTATAAATTAATTGACATAATTCCCTAAGTAATGTAAATTTTGAATATCAAGTTCCCAATATATATATATATATATATATATATATATAATATATTATATATATATATATATATATATATATATATATATATATATATATATATATATATATATAATACATTGCACTAGTTTTAATTTGGGCTATAATTATAATTTTAATATGGTTGAAATACAAATTTAAATTGCTCAAATTTTGAATAATGGAGATTTTGTATAATTTTTATCTATTCTAATATGTATGTATGTGATATATGTATTTAAGAAACACATATTATTAAATTGTGATATTTTATTTGAGTTGTGATCTCGGTCGAGGGAAAATTGTATTTTGGGAGCCCGACTCGAGTGTGGATGGTTTTGAAAATTAGAAGTGCATTTTCTATGCAGGTCTGGCTCTACCTTTGGTAGAGAGATGTCTGTTTTACAGAGGAGACTCTGCCGAAATTTCAATAGATTTTCTCGTAAAATGTGATATCCGTAGAAAAATTTCTACCGTTAATTAGGTTAAATCCTATCTGTCGAGTCAGTTTGGAATTTCATTGCTTTGTTGATTTTTGGTTTCGGTTTCCATAGTCATATTTTAAAGGTCGATTATTATTTTCCATTAGATCATTTCGGAGCAGAAGCCGTGAGGCCGAGGCAGACGCGTGGTCGTCAGCCTTCACATTCATCCTGTAAGTCAGTAGAACGATCTGTGCATGTGTTTATGTAAAAATGCATGCGCCCGTATTTATTACATTGATTACATGATTTATTTAATTTAATGCTATTATTTAAGATTTAAACGCATTTTATTTATTTAAAATCGATTTCGAGAAATTTTGGTAGAACGGGCTACCTGGTGGGCTTCACCAGGGACTATGTGCACATGGTAGAGATTGAGAGATGGATCCGATATATATATGATTGGTGAATGCTAAACTGGGACGGGTGCCTCGGTGGAAGCCTTTGCTCTCGGGGACCGCCAGTGATTTGTAAGGTTAAATTGGACTGGGATGGGTG